>VZTG01010159.1:0-102883 GCA_013397845.1 Melanocharis versteri
CCAAAGGGATCCAGCATCAGCACCACCGACAAACACATTCATCGCCTTCTGAGACGAAAATGTCTAAGACACTTGGAACGCTGCTCTGCAAAAGTGAATAAGCTGAAGTCAGAGTAGGGAAACATTCCAGTGGGCCATTTTACACTTCTGCAGCCATCCAGCAGGCTTGAGATTACAAGAATAAGCCTGCAATGCATGCAGGAGTCCCTCTGCATTACACAATAATGACATTCTGAACGGAAATAAATGAAGCCCCTGCAGTGCTATTCTGTCAGCTTTTGAAAGTAAATAACTTCACTTCTGACAAGACAGAGACATTTTTTTCCTCCTCCTGCCACAGAGCATTAATTGAGCCATGCAGCCATGTAACATCCCAGAGACAGGACTAATACATGACAAGGAAAAAAGCTTAAGGAGGGGACACTCATGGAATAGATGGGCTGCCTAACTTCTTTTCACCCCCAAATTTTGACACTAACTCTGTTTTGGCAAATTCTTCTTCTCAGGGAGAACTTTTAACCTTGTTTTTGCCTCCTTTTACAATGCTTACTGTAACTTATTTCAAATAAATGCTTTAATTTCACACTGCTTCATGAAAGATTGTGCCACCATGAAATCATAAGCTTATATTTTAAAACTTATCTTTCCTTGTTTGTAAATTAAGCTTCATGCCCATAAACCATGTATGTAATTAACTATTTCATGTATACAAGACTTACTATCCACAACTGAGTTAATGGGGATTGCTATAAAACAAAATGCTATGAGAAGCAAAACCAAAGAAGTCAACTTCAAAACTGCATCATAATTATAATAAATATTAGTGCAAGTCAGTCAGGAATTGAGGCAAGGCATAGTAGAACCAGACATATATACACAAACCACAAATATATATGAGATGACAGTATAAAATCGATGTACAGTTATCAAAAAACCCCATCATATTCACGATGTTGTAGTTAGGAAGAGCAACAATTTTTGGTACATTTTGAAATAAAGGGTTAAAAGGTAAATTTAAAGATGGTCTAAGATGAAAGCACTTGCATTCTTATTCATGAGTACCTGAACATCTTAAGTATTTCAATTTTGAAGTACCACAGAATTTCTTTCCATATCTGGAGAAAAAAGTAAAAATCAGTGACTCACTGTGAACAAAAAATAATTCACTGAACTCTTCAGTTCTTACTACAGTATCTAATTTTGATTCTGCCTGTGTTCAACACAACGAGAAAGAGCAGGATCAAAACACTGCGAGATCTCTCCACAGCTGGAGCCTGCTCTGGTGCAAAAGACCAAAGGCCCAACTACAACCAGTCAGGATAGCACAGACATTAGATATGCTATTTTCTCTAATTAAATTCACTGGGCTGCTGCACTGACAGAGTGGGAGGGGAAGCAAAATGTAAAAGAAGTCAATGGTGCTGCACTAGGCAACTCGGAGGGAAATGAGCAATGCCAGCAAGGAAATGACAGCAGGTTCTCAGGAGGGCTCTTGCACTACACATCACGCTTTAAAACTGATAAATCAATCGCACATGCACCTTTAAAAGGCAGGAAAGCTTGAAGGATTCTTAGAGGGTGCTGACTTCTCCTTTCCACCAACATTATTCTAACTCTATAAAACAAGGTGATAAATTCCAGTGTCACAATTTTTATCACTTTCATTTATACCACCTATTAAATACTTCAAAAGATATTTTTAGCAGCATTAATATTAACATGATCATAGTACTTATTTACCAACTCAGAAATGCACACATTGAAAACCAAAAAAAAAGTCAATCTAGTTTTGAATGGCTATGGTCAAAAAAATTTAAACGAACTGAAATATCTACTGGCTGCCCTGAGAAAAACCCCTGCTTACATAACCACCACACACCTTCCTTGGCATAAAACACCACACCACTTTTTTTTTTTTTTTTCAGAAAACACCCATCCATATACATATTTAGCAAATATTAATGAATGGGGACAACTTACAAATAGCTCACAACCAAATATCCAGCCATCCCTTTTCAGAAAAAAGCATTTTAAAATGTTCAAAGAGGTCACTTAGAAAAAACAATGGTTCTAAGCCAAAAATATTCACCTGCTCCTGTCACATGGAAGCTCCTTTGCAACTGCTCTTGCTCTTATAGTCCAAAGCAGCAGGTAACCTTCTTAACAGACTCTTCTGGTTTGTTGAGGGAGGGGTTTTTGTGTTGGGAGTTGGTTTTCTTTTTTTGGTTGCGTTTTCTCCCCCCCTCCTTCTAGTATTTAAAGAGAGGAGTACTTCACTAAAGCACCTCCTCTCGCTTTTGTAAGAGACTGACCTTGTTTGACAAGGCTGGAGTTAAATGCCCCAAAGTAGCTCTTACTCAGAATGAGAGCTGCTACAGCACTTGATCTCTAAGCCACTTCTCATTAGCCTCTGGAAAACAACAGAGCAGCTCTTGGGAGACAAAAGACATGTAAACATGGAAATTGGGCTTCAGTCACAGGTGGAGTCTCAAACACCAGCTCTCGAGTTTATTGGTGAATACCAAACGATCTTATTTACCCTGATCAGGACAAACAGCAAGACATCATTCCTGAAATCCGCATTAGCAGCGCTCCTGGATGCAACAGCTGCACTCCCACCTTTGGAGTCTGTTTCATTCATACACTAAAATTCCCTAGGAGTGCCACAGTGCCCCCTTAGGTACAAAAGCATCCACAGGATGTGGTCTGTAGCATGGCAGCTCCTTTTTTATTTTAACAGAGTGCTATAATTTGTCTGACATAGCACAGGCTTTTACCCTACACATATGAATAAACAAGCACTGTGTTTCTCTCGGGGCAGCGACGCTGGTTAAATGAATCAGAAAACCCTGAAAATATTGCCTACCCTCAGTCCATCAGCTACTGGACAATTATTCAAGGCCCAGCTGTATGGAAAACAGATGGTGAGTGAGCATTAGTACCGTGGACTTCTTTGCACTCAGGCAGTCATAAGCAGAGGTTGTACGTTCTCACATGAAAATTGCCATGAAATAGCAGAGAGAGGAACAAAATCGTGCAAAGACTCCAATTTGTAAGCTAACAGATGCTTAAAATTTTCAAGAACTAAAGTCAGATTAACTGATTTTACAGGAGAGCCACAGAGTGAGCGAGTACTATAAATGGACTAGGCAAAGAAAGGCAGTGTTCTCATGATTGGTTTAAACAGTGTCACCATCAAACATCAGTTACTGAATTCAGCTGACACACCTGAACCTTTGAAGAGTCACCAAAGTATTAAATGCAAAAACCAGACACTTGGAACTGTAACTGCAATGGTGGCACTCAGCAATTGATGTGCTTTTGCTCTCTTAAAAAAAGTTCAACTGTATCCGGGAATTGTTTGAATTGTTCATCCATTCAATTCTTTACACAATTTTAGCACAAAGATAATCTGTTCTAATCCTCATTCCATTATTGACACTATTGACTACATCAACTGAAAATGCTACCAAATAAATCAACGTTGAATTAAGCCATGAAGAAAGAACGTGATAAAAAGTCTTTCAGACTCCTATAAATCATCAGATCCAGAAGCATGACATAAGTAACTGAGCGGGGAATTCAGCTTTTCTCCATAGTCATAATGCTTAAGGCCCAAATAAAATTACACTAATTTACCATGTAAGCAGTAATGGAATAGCTGGGGTAGAGATGGAGGTTTTGTTGGTTTCTGCTTTGTTTTCATGGTGGATTCTTTTCATCCTTGATATGAGAGCTGTACCATGAACTACTTTGTTAAAGACAGAAAAGGTTGATATTGAAGTTTTAGTTCAATTGTTTTCGATCTGTGAATGTCCACTATGAGCAATTGCTCCATTTAAGAGGAATTACCCTCTGTACAAACCACTTCACTATTTAAAACAAAGCACATCTATCATCATTAAACAGAAAAAAGCCAAACAACGATTTTAAAATAATGACAGCAGCACTGTACACCATGACATGGAATATTCTGTGATGTTTCAAAACAACAGGTTTTTTTGTCCCTTTACTCGGAAAACCCCAACAGAATAACCAGGAAAACACAGACTATGGGAAAGCACCAGTTAATAGAGCTAAGCCTCCATTAATATACTCCAAATCCCAATTTACCAGTGGTCAACATTTTGCTGCAAAAATTACTTCAGGCCAGCATTTGATGTAAATTTGTGGTCAGAAATTGGGTTTTACATTGATGTGTCATGTTAAGGAGAAGAAGGAAAAAGAGATGCATGCAGCTGTCTCTAAACCCATCGAGTGTTACCAAAGATGGGGTGCACTGCAAATCCAAGTTCCCTTCTCCTGTATCTTTAAATATTGACACTAAGGAAAATTCTCACCCAAGTGCATCCATACTCTCCCAGCTGACCCTGTCCTTACAGTGACACAGTGAAAACTTCCAAGGCAAAGCCCCACGCTCTCCCTCTGTTCACTGCTGCCACTGACACAGTCATTTGGGGTCTGATGTTCTTTGAAAAGTCACTCTGGATTTCCATAGTTAGAAGCATCTTATTAAGAAAATGTCCACATAATTTCAGGCTATTTCAAATAACTAACCCAGAAGCATTCTTCAGTTTCTGTTGGCTTTTTCAAGTGAATATCTTATCGAGAGTTAACCTATAACATGACCCAGGCCTCCGTCCTTTATTTATCTTCAACTTTATTTTCAGGAGTCAAGCTCAAAATATTTTTAGGTAAAGCATCCTCCATGCATAAACTGTTTAAAAAAAAAAATCAGTTCCTCATTTGGCTCTTAAAACATTACGCACATGTGTAAAGTGAAAGATATCAGAGCAAATACTCAAGTTTCTAACCCTGGAAAAAGTAGTAGAGCACTTCTGCAGCACACTGTGGAAAGCAGTTTATCCATTTATCCTAAACAAACTGGCCAAGCGATGTCACTTTCACCAATAAATGATGGCCAATTTTAAATGACTACCAAAACATAGATTTTCCCAAATGATTAATACAGCTCCACAGAAAACCAGCATCCTCGTGGCTATGAGAATAAATAAATATTTACTGACAGAAAGACTGGTTTACCCATCTTGAGAAGAATGTAAAGCCTTCCAGATTATTTCAAGAAAGACATATATCCAACTGTAAAACTTACACGTGACAGAATCCCAATGGAGATACACAAAAATAAGAAGAATTCTTTTCATAAGTTCTAAATAGGCAGCAAAGTTTAACTGAGAGATAAGCCGTAATACAGATGTGTGAGTTCATTTTAATTGAGGTGCAAGTGAGCAGATACCGCTCAAGTGGAATTTTTAGAGAGAAAAAAATACTTGATAGCTTCACATAATGTCTATTTACTGCTGGTCACAGGTTGCACAGGCAGGGGGGATTCACTAGTTATTAAGTTGCCACATAAACCTTTTAGGTTACCTGTATTTATGATCGATAGACTACTTGATAGAGAGAAAAAAACATTCACAGTTTCACTGAAATAGTGATATTTGCACTAAACATACAAACCAAGCATTTTTGTAGGTTTGCCCTAAACTATCAGATAGAGGAAAAATAGAAAAAAAAACCCAAGTAGATTGCCACGGTGAAAGTTTATTTATGTTTTTCAAAAATAAACCACTTCTTATTCCTTTACTGTTTAAAACCAGAACCGTGTTACATTGGCTTTGCAGGTGATGTCAACTCAGTCCTGTCTTGCCTGGATAATTTTGAGATAAAGTTGCATTGTTTCTAAAGAAATACTTAACCAAATACATAAAATAAGAGATCATATCTGAATTAAGAATATGATTATCTGACTCTCTAGGAATTCAGAATAACTAAAATGCCAACCAGCAAGCAAAACAAGCAACAAGCACAGAATTTTGAACCTGCCACAATTTTTATCACAAATTTAGCAGACTTTTCAACCTGTTATATAATTGTGATTAGTACAGGCAGAATGATTCTGAACTGACAACAGGATTAAGGAGATGAAAAAGCAAACACTTAAAAAAAAATACTTTTAGTGTGGCAGTTAATCCACTTAAAGAGTTAAAAATTATCCGCTAGATATAGCGCTTTGTGAAGTGCATTAGCAATCACTTCTCATCTTTCTCTCGAATGGAATAGATGCAATTGAATTCCCTGTTTTAAAGTATTCATTAGAGTCGCACAGTTTCTTAAACCTTAAAGCAGTGCCATGCTATGGATGTGTTTGCATAATGATACTGCAATATCTCACTGGGGAAGGTTATCAGAGCACCCAACCCCATCGTCGTGTTATCCTGTATCAGCTCCTGGTGTGGCCACGCTGACCTCTCACCTGCATTCCCATTTCTCCTTTCAAAAGCCCTATCTTTAACATACAAATTGTTCTTTGACAAACTCAAAACAACAAACCCAGGACAAAACACAGAAGTGCATTTTGTATATAACCACTAAGAGCACGAGTCACGCTGGATCATTAAAACTGATCTATAAATGCCATTCCCAAAACAGATCCAGAATACAGAACTACCAAGAACGTACGTTTTAGTTATGGCATGCAAATTACTGAAATTTAAATACATCATATTTATCTGATGCAAATTTTAATTGCAGACATATGAATGCCTCCCACATACATGGATAATCTAGGGCGCATGCAAGAATCTGTTATGATGCACTCCTTAGCTGGAAGTCAGAAATGGTTTATACTACACTACAGGAGAAAAAAAAAACCTACAGAAGGGTTTATATCCTGAAAATACTGGAGCTCTCTCCTTTCAGCAGTAACAGAAAAACAAATGTTCTCGAATAAAAATAAGCTTTAAATCTATTTTATCTATTCTTTAGGAATAAAAAGAAATACCGTACAACATCTTTCAGGCATTTGTGAATGTAGAAATAAAGTTAGAGACTTTCAGGGAAGTCAATATGCACAGAAACTATAGTAGTGGAAGTTGGAAGAAATGCCCCTATTTGTTACAGCAGGCACAAGAATATTTTTCCTCCTGAAGTTTCAACAGAAGTAACAGAACAAACAGGATTAATCATTTTTGCATGATAACATATTTCTGTCTTGGCTCTACACACTTACTAGATGATTCTGTAATGGTGGATTCAGTTATAAATAGAGTAGGATACAAAGATGCTTCAGAAATACTAGCTTTAAAAAAATGTGCTGTTATCCAGTTATTTCACAATATAGCAGAGAGGGGGTACCAAATATTAAATAATTTAGGAAGAGAGAGGGGGAGGAAATACTTAAAGATCCTTGAAGCAAAAACGAAATGAAATTTTAAAAAAATTATTAAAAATTGACTAGAAATTGGTATTGTTTTCCTGATACCCAGACATTTTTTTTAAACCCAGTCCAATATACTTCAGTGATAGAAGTATTCTGCACAGATGTATCTTTATAAATCATCTTTTTCCCTGTGAACTAAAAATCAGCTTAGCTTTAATCAGCAGCATGTTTTAACACAGATTTAAAATTCCTGTCTTCAAAGAAGGCTTAAACAAAATTGCCATTGGGCACATTTACATTAGAAGTATAATTTATGCCTGCAAGTGAATAAAGAGCAGTCCTTTATGGCTGAAACTCTGCTACAGCATCCACGAGAAACGCAGGCACTGTACTGTGTTAAATATCTATAAACAGCACCAACGGAGACACTGCAAATAAAATAAAATAAACCAACACCAAAACACCAAAAGATATGCGAAGGTTTGATGCTCTGCTAAAACATATTTTCTACTCACTCTCACATTCTTAAGTGCAGGCACAACACTCGCTCCACACGGTGGGAGACATTTATACAGTCTATCCACACAAAAAATACCTCCCCGACTGCAAATCCCCCGAACGACGCTGACAAAGCAAGCACTGCGAGGAAAAGAAAAAGTTAAGCAAACTTACCTGCTGTAAGTACATAAAAGTCAAGGCACAGGAGAGCTGGGGACACATGCCCACGTTCGGCAGTGCCACGCAGGTTGCACCCGTAAGGGGATGCTGCATGGTGTTGCTCTGAAGTCTACGTAGAACAAGTGAGGGGGCTTGCATGCAAGCACGTTTGCCCTATCTTGTCACTACGGGTTGGTTGCCTTTTTTTTTTTTTCCTCCCTTTTGATTATTTAAATAAGAAACGGTGTTTCTCGAGCGCCTTTCCTCTCCCCAGCGCTAAGCCCCTACATTCGTTTGTCAGCTAAGGCAACTTGGTAGGTTTAAACTACGGATTTTTAACGGAGAGGAAAAAAAGAAGACACAGCCTGCAGCCTATTGATGAGCAAATGGAACTTCCTCAATGACAGAGAGCTGAAGCTTGTCTCACAACAGTAGCTGCTGACTAGGAGAGAGAGAGAGAGACTCAGTGAGGCTCAGTCGGCTGGTGCTGATGCTGCACAGCTTCTCATTTGTCAAATGGGTCCTAGGGCAGGGTCTTTACCACTCACCAAAATTCAAATACTGCATTTTAAAAATCCCTGGAGAGGATAGGAAAGGAGAGAAAGTGAGCGTGCTGCATCGCAGGCATCCATGAGATCTGGGCAATTAGTGTCATTGCCCAGCTGGGACTGAATGCCTGTTGTGATTCTGCACGCACACAGACACACTCACACACTTCCCCCTCCCAGGACTCACACCTGACTGGAAAAGGGCTTTCCCCTTCTAAGAACACAAGTACGAAGCACAAAGTAGGAAAGGGAAAGAATCCTGGCTAGTCAAGAGGATTCCAGCAAATACACAGTGCTATCAGCAAATGAGCTTTTTTAAAATACAAATTAATTTTGTATCTACATTTCATTCGCTATCCGGTTTCCCAGAGAAGCCCATAAAAGCATTACAGTGAAACTGTGCAGGAGCTGTGTAACCACTGCAGCAGAAACACTGGGAATGAAACAGAATTCTGTGGCATACTGTGTCTACTTTACTGGGGGAGGGGAGCACACTTGGATAAAGACTCTATCTTAAAATTGGTCTAAAGCCCATCTCATCTAAAATTACAAATTTATTTGACAGCTAGTCAATCTATTATCAAGGACTGCCCTATCAGGTTACATGGAAAAATTACATTTGCAATTTTCAGAATTTAATGTTTACTTTCTACTTTGAGAACGATACCTCAAAATTAGTATTCCACCCTTGCCAGCTTTTTATTCAACACCCCCCCCCCTTTATTTTATGGAGTAATAATTATTCATTAGTAGATCTAGTTAGTCTTTATGTAATAAAGTAGGATGTGACCTGCAAATCAAATAATTTATACTACAGCTTGTCCTTGAGGTCCTATATTACAGGTCTTTTTTTCCTGAGATACAACTCAAGTATAACAGAAGATATTACTATTTTTAATTAGAATTTGACAAATGAATTAAATATTAATTCTTCAGGAAAGAAGGTCAAACCTCAAAGAACCACCTGAGGTTTTGAAGAGATTCCTTTTTTTAAAAGGACTCTGCAGAAGATTTGAAAATCACCTATTTTATAGGATATTCTAATTCCCACAGAAACACATCTGAGACCAAGAGTTTAATGCTAACAACAATCAACAAATAACCCACATACAAGAAAAGTCTATTTCATCAACAGCATAACTGGTTCGATAAGATCTATCCTTAAAAACAAATAATAGTCCCCGCTTAACTGGAAACAGAACCAAAACACGTCACTGCAACTCAGGTGCTACATTAAAAAAATCATTTCTTTTTCATTCCACATGTGCGCACACATACCTGCACCCACACAAGCCTCAGAGACTGATTTAGATCCACTAAGTCTTCTTCATGCAAAACTGAACATTTTCCAGCAGAATCAGTTCTTACGTAATTTTCTTTCTCAAAAGCAGACAATGCAACAAAACCAATGTATTCATGACTCTGTAATCAACACCAAAGCAATCATGCACAAACTTACAGTGCAGGCATTGGCTTTGGCTTAGGAAACGTCCATGCTTTTGCAGTTTATCATGGACTCATCTACTAGAACAGCCCAGATTATTTAATCACCACCAAAAAAAAACCAAACAAAAACCCCAAACCACCAACCAAAAAAACCCCTCACGCCACAGAGCAAGAGCAAGTGAGGAGGAGGAGAAATGAACCCTCTCTGCGCCCTTTCTCCTTTTTTCATTCTTTCTCTGTGCCTTAAGCAGTCTCCTGTTCTGACAGGAGTATGTCATGCTTTTCTTCATTCTTTTTATTTTTTTCCTAGCCCAGAAAGGCTGTTATTCTGCAAATGCCCTAAGCTGAGAGAAGTTTCCCCTCAGTTCAGTTTCATATGAAATACCATAAATAATACATGGCACTTTAATGAGACCTTATCAGCATGTTTAATGAAAAACAAATATGTTATGTAAGGTAACCAACTCCTTCTACATTATGTCACAATCAGAGGCAGCATGCTTCCTAGCCAAACAGTTTGGAACTATATAAGTCTATCCAATTTCCCAAAGTGAGGTTCTGGAACATGGCGATGGGTCAAGCAAAGCTTCTTCTGTCTATTGCACTATTTTACAGCTAAAAGGACATCCATAAAACAGATTAAATTCTTAAAAGCAGTGTGTTGAACAATTACTTCAAGAGAATTTAGCACTGTCAATGTAGCTAACAGTCATTGTAAAAGTGAATTTCTCATTGGCCTTTTATCCTTAATTTTCACCCAATTTGAAGTCAGAAAAATATGACCCACAAATACTGTGGATTCCTGACATTTACATAATTATGTTATTAAAACAAGAACAGCAATATCTTAACTATCCAAATCATCTGTACACAGAGAAACAATAAACATACATAATTCAGCAGTGCAAGAGACCTAAAAAAGAAACACAATTCTTTAGCCTGATATATGCTTCAAGAGATGCAGGAGAAAGTCATTACCAATTTTCATCCCTTCCAAGGATAACTTGTCATTATGTCTAAAAAGAAAAAAAGGTAACAAAGTGTAGGGTTTTTTTTTTTATAAATATAAAATCAATGTCTCTTCTTTAAAGCCATTTCCTTGTTTACACACACTTTTGTCCCTAACCCAGCCCATTAATCACCCCTCAGTCCCAGTTATGGCTATATATATATATACCCTAAGTGCAACCACAGCTGTGCCAAAGGGACAGGAATGCCTGTGCACAGCCTGACCTTCCCTCCCCCTGCACAGGGACAGTGTCCCTGTGCCAGCACCGTGCAATTCCACAGAGCAGCACCCACCCAGCAACACCCCATCTCCTTTATTAACAGCTCCATTTTTCCTTCTCTCTGCCACAAGCAGCGTGTGCAGTTGCAAAGGCCACTTCACCTTCAGCACATGGCATTTCCCACCATCGTTCGGCCCTGCTGGGTCAGCAACTGAACTCACCCACACGCAGCTGCTGATATTAACAAGTACCTATCAATTAACGGCAAATACCAACATTTTACCAAAAAAAAAAAAAAAAGGCCAACCATCTACACTGCCCACATCAGCCTCTGTGGGAGTTTCTAGAAACACTCTAGGAGATAAAACCTTCTTCCACACCAATAATGGATCCATCTGAGATGCAATGCCCACTACACCACCATGGGAGGCAACACTCCCACCTCCAGCCTCTTTGGGCTCTCCATGTCATGGCTTATGGCACAGGCAGAGAACTTGCAGACAGGCACCTTCTCCCCACACCCATCGAGATTATTTTAATTATTTGATTCGAATAAATTCAATTCAAAATTGATTATTTAGTATTGGCCATTTGAAAAATGCCACCAGCAAAGTCCGGATCAATCTTGAATATGCAAATACAAACATGAAAGCAAAGGAGCTCTTGAAACAAAGCAAAAAGGACCAACAGCACTCCTCACACAGCGGACTTACAAATCCAAACCCACTTATATTTGCAATGCATCTGTTTATTTAATGCAACACGTTCCATTTAAAATCAATTACTCAGTTTGTTGTGAGCTGGAAGTCAACTTCAAATTTTGCATTTCCAGACCTTTGACCTGGAAGCTCACCTTTGGAATTACCACAGCAGACTGTCTAATAGTCGAACCATTTCCATCAAGTAAAAGAAGGCTCTGAAACACATCACCTGCACCACCACACACCATTTTACACCTCAGACTCGTCTCAGGAGTAGCCTACATTAAGAAGCTCACACATAGAGGAGGCATGTAGTATTCCAAGTATTGCATGCCTCCAGACATCAAGCGTTAGGGAAAATAAATCATGACTGCATATTAAATTAAATGCTCCATGTGAAGAATGTAGTTTCTTCTCAACTTTATAAAGTGGTTGATGCAGTACAAAAATAATTCAGAATCTAATAGTAGAGCAGTCCTTTCTCTAAACCCTCCTTATCTAAAACCACACAAGAAAAAATAGCTCCCATGACTTAAAACCAGGAAAAGCAGCGTATTATAAAACTGAATACGTCAGCAACATATTTTGATAAATTACTATCAGTTACCAATATCTCTGCCTGTATTTCACATAGTATTCTATTTTCTGTAGATGTTTAATTTCTTTTTTTAAAATAAAGTGGGGGAAATAGCACAGGTTTTTTTTTATAATCTGTTTTGTCAAAAATAATAAATAAAAGGGTTTCCCTCTATTCTTGTAAAGTAAAAGGCAACATCTCATCCTTCCAGTGGTATTTTCTTGTCATGACTATCCCTATTTCTAATGCCAAGTTTATGTTAAGATTGCTCTCCTTTAGTAGGTTTTTGCACAAAGATCAGGACGTTACAGAGGCTCACGCTTACCTCAGGCAAGTAAGAATCACTAATTTTCTGTTTCTATTAAGCACGGTGTTACATCCATTGACTTCTCCAGTACTTCATACCCAATCTCTCCAAAGCCTCTGTGGCACAGAGTTAACCCCTTCAGCACCACTCAACACACGTTTCGCAAGCATTCAGCATTAACTCGATTTTTTACAACAGAAGCAGCCAGGAGCCCTTATTCCCACCAACGCGCTCGAGGTGGGGGAAGGCGACAAAATAAATAAAATATTCAGCCTTTAAGGAGGTGGGGGCAGTTCCGAGCAGAACGCGTGCGCTCCTCGGCAGGGGTGATGTCCCTGCTTTGGGGACAGTGTGCAGGGAGCCTGGGGGGATGGAAACCAGGCCGGTCCGAGCCCTGCGGGCGGCTCCGGTGCGTGCGGGCTCGCTCCGTGCGCGGAGCGGCGCGGGGCCGGCAGCGCTCCCGCTCCGCCGTTCCGGGCGCTCCATCTAGCGGAGACACGGCTCATTCCTTCCCGGGGACACGGCTGCTTCCCGGGGACACGGCTCCTGCCAGGGGACACGGCCCGGGCAGAGCCAGCCGCCCCGCACCCGCGGGAGCACGCCGGCGTTCCCCGCACAGCGCAGCCCCCGCGGCGCCCGGAGCTCCTTCGGCATCGCCCCGCTCCCTCCTCCGCCTCCCTCTCTGCCAGGACTCGGGGGCAGGCATGGCAAAGGCGGCCTGGCGATGCCTGGAGGAGAGAAAGGTCTGGAGAAGCGCTGCTCGGCCCCCGGCACAAACCACGGCCAGGACAAGGAACGGGCTGCGCTGGGCAGGGCTCGGGGCAGCGGGCGCAGCAGCAGCGCTTTAGGAAAGTTTATCATGATGTGCCCTTACATGGGCAGAGAAAAAAAAACAAAACAAAAACCAAACCAAACCAAACAAACAACTCAAATAGTTTTATCTAAACTGTTACCTCCAAACTCGGAAGCAAGGACATAGGCAGACCCAAGAAGATGAAATCGGAATTGGTGCAGCAAAAATCCTCTGTCAATGCCACTCTCACCTCCCTTAGCACAAAGGTAATGCAGACACCACGACATTTCATTTGGAGGAGCACAGGGTGCTCCCACCCCCCATGCACTGCGGTCACAACACCAAATCAACTTTTACAAACAGGCACTTACAGACATTCTTTAGGTCTGACACATTGGTACAACCCACATCACAAAAGAACCTCTTGAACGCAGGTGTCCAGCTTAATAATTCCCATTTAGGTTATTCTTTATATCACAATCTTAGAAAGACGACAAGTGTGCCGTGGGTGGTCTTGCCCTGTAAGGTTTTTCCACAATTCCAGATGAGAAGACATGACAATATGACCCTTAGAAAATTAACACTGAATGAAATTTAAAAACTCAGGATTTTTTTTTTAAGTAATCTAAAAAATTAAGGAATATTAACCACAGAAAACTGTGTACACCTTGTTAAACTTCAGTCCATAGAATGGGAGGGCCACAAACTGCTCAGAAAAGAAGTGTACAGCTGGACCTGAAGTGACAAAGCCTACTTTTCCCTGCTGCCACTTGTGGCAGTTTGTCAAGTATCAGGAGAAAGAGAGATTATTTGACAGTATTTGATACCCTGCATGTTTCACTTAAATTTGTTTTTATACAAACTTTGTTTTCTTATTTTATATAGACACAAGTTATTAGCAGTATTATACTCTCTATTTTGTTCACTAATAAAGCACTTATTTTAAACTACAATTTTCACACAAATTCATTAATCCACAGAAGTTCGCCCCATTCTTTTTTTTTTTTGGCTCCTTAATTTGTACCACCACATCTCACACTTTGCCGCTGTTATAAATTCACAAAGAAAGAATATAACTTGGAGAGCAAGATAAGCTGCAGGAGCACATAAATTTAGAGCTTGTTTCCATGTGACAGTAACAAAAGTTAAAATAACCAAAGTACCATCAAATGGAATTGTAAGAATACATAGTAGGGCAGCATAAACACATCTTGCTCAAGAAGGTTTTTTATGAAATATTATTCATCTCTTAAAAAATAAAAGGATGTCAAATCTCGGAGAATAAGTGACAGATTAATTATGCTGTTATGTAAAGGTTGCCTCTTTTTTCTGTAGGAATTAAATTAACTGGACATCAGCACAGTTTCCTGCTACAGTGAAACCACTTCTGTTATTATTCTGTCCACATCTGGCCATCCCTCATGTATTCTGAATCTAAGTCCACCATACTTAGTCCTCAATGCTGGACTCATTTTAATGTATAACAGCTAAATATTAAAATGTTCATGCATTGAACCAAGAAATCCTCCCTGCCTGCACTTCCCTGACCTTTGCTTACAGGCTGTCTGCTCCCCAGAGTGTGGGATCCCTCCAGTGCAATGGAGGATTCCTCTGCAGCTCCCTCGAGGACTTTCTTTATCATCATCTACCAGCAAAACTCAAAATATTCCTCATCATTTTGGCCCTACCCCATTAGATGGGCTAAGTCACTTCCAAATTTAGCTCAATGACTCCAGCTCTAGTTCTTTCTTTTGGCTTTCAATCTGAATTTTAAGTAAAACTTCAAATTCTTAAGACCAAGCCTGACAAGTTCTAGTTAAATACCCAGCTTCACTCAAAGAGATAAAGATGTGACTCAGGAGAAATAAAATTGAGGGGTTTGTGGCTTTAAGCTTGTGTTTATACTGAAGCACTACCAAGGCTTTCCAAGGTAGGCAGCTATACACTCTCCAAAATCCCATTCCAGAAGAAAGATATCTGATGCCATGACCCAATCTCACTCCTGTGCCAGAATCCAGGAGGAAAAGGTTGGTTTGGTTCTTTTTTTTTTTTTAAACTTAGGAATTTTGGCTCTCTCTAACCCTTGCAGAATGACAAGCTTTGGCATGGAAGGAGTTTTGCATATGAAATTGAAACAAAGCTGCCTATAAAGCCTTGTTTAGCTTGAGATAGGGACAGAAGTACCGTGTGAGAAAGTTCAGTTTTATACACAGAGTCAATATTGTCTCCTTTCTTTTTATTCCTGTTTATCCACCAATTCTGAATGAAGCAGTTGCTTTTTTTCCTAACTTCATTTTCCCCTCAATCCTCCAGGGATCCTGTCCTTTCCATACTACATTTCCAATTGTTTCATTAGTGTAACCTCTTTCTGTTCATGAGTCCAGCATCAGCTCCCTCCTCTCTTCACACTCTAATTGGTCTTTTTTTTATCTTTTCCTACTTCAATTGATAAGGTGTCACAATCTGCACCACTGAGTCTTCCTTTCCTTCAGCTACTAACTAGAGTCTGAAAATTCATCTGCAATATTATCTCGAAGCTGTTTGCTCTCAACACTAACCAGCTCTCCCTTGTTGTGGTGGCCATCCTTCTCCTCTCCTGCCTGTAATTCCTTCCTCTCCAACCTTTCATTAGTGCAATGAAATTCACACTGCAAACACTGACTTCACTCTCCTTTTCTTCTCTGCTGCTTTTTGGCACTATTGCACTGTTTCAGCATAAAGTTCAAGCTTCTCATCCTCCAGGGCTCAGACCATCCAAGACTCAGCATTAAAACGTCCTGTTGGACATTCCCACACAGATTACCTGACATTCCTTAGTTTCTCTAAGACCCCTCTCAATATTCCACGCCACAAACCTACAACCAGACTCCACTACCCAAGCACCAAACAACACTTCACTCTGGATGGGACCTTGCCCTCCCCTGCGAAGCGATTTCCAGGAAATAGAGCTCAGCACACGCTGCATGTGCACGGCAGAAGGTACAAAATGTTGTGCTGAGTGTTTTGTACCCGAAACAGGCTGGACACACTGGAGAGCAGCAGGTTTGCTGCAGCTGCTCCTCAGCGTGAGCACCAGCACAACAAGCAGCACTTGCACACCGGCCAACTTCGCCTGACTTCCAAGAATCTCCCAGCCATGGCAAGCACAAATATCCTCGCAAACAGAAAGAAAGCCTCAGAGCTTGTTTATTCCAACGATGCTTGCGCCAGTCTTAAAAGGATTTTTTTCTCTTTGAAAGAGAAAATTTTTGCCTGAAATTCCAAGCAACAAAATGTCAGAGAGACCAGTTCCCCTTCTTCCTTTTCACTCGATACTCACAAAAATTCTCCTCCCTACAAACCTATTCATATTCATGTACTTTGAAGGGGAGAAAAAAATTAGCAGAATTGTCTTTGAAATGTTTTCATGCACATAAATAACACTTTCTCTTTGCTCTACTTGAATTATATCAGCCCTATTGAAACTAGTTCTCCAGTTAAGAGACTGTGTTTGTATCTGTTCCTTTAAGATTGGGAATTTGTTCATGAAATTGAAAAAAATTTCAAGATAAA
Source organism: Melanocharis versteri (assembly GCA_013397845.1). Classification (NCBI taxonomy): domain Eukaryota; kingdom Metazoa; phylum Chordata; class Aves; order Passeriformes; family Melanocharitidae; genus Melanocharis; species Melanocharis versteri. The sequence goes on from VZTG01010159.1 coordinate 16,994, forward strand.
ATTTAGCAACATCAATTTTTTAACACTATAATTAAATAAAAATTACTACAAGTATTTGAATTAAAGAAACTGTCAGAGAAAATTGAAAATAAATTACTCTTCAAATTTAACTTATTTTTAGTGCATCTGAATTGGTTTTGCTGTTTCTAACTTGTATTTATGGAGTGCCTCCAAAGACTCTCAGATTAAAATATGAATCTGAAAGACACAAAGCAAAGTCATTTGGTTTTGCCTTAATTCTGACCATATAAAAATTGAGAATGAATCCTCTCATAGTTGTTAGATTTTGTGAGGAAATTATACTCAATACAATATTCCTACAGCATGATTTATTTTAATATAAATAGTATTATTTATTCATTAAAACTACATAGAAGAATACCAAAACTTAAACAAACAAACAAAAAGGTATTTTAGACAATTGCTTTTATGTGAATATGGGCTTTTTTGCAAACCTGAATGAGACATGAAATTCAGCTCTTGGAGTCAGAGAATATCAGTGAGGTCAGAGAACACATATTTATAATATTTATAATAACATGAGACTGACCATATGGTGCTAAATGCAGTCTCACACACAATACGAAACCCTACACACTATTTTCCTGGGGCTTGCACTCCTTCCCACGATGCTGTCTAATTGCTCTTACACACAGAGAACATATTTAGGCCTAACTTAACTTTCCAACCTAATATTCTGTAGCTTTACCCACCAAACCCAACTCCTCTTCTGTGAAAGGCTTCTCCATGGCCATCCCAAGAGCACAAAAGGAGCAGAAATGTTACTCAGATTAGGCCAAACAGGTGAGTTAGAGCTAGCAAGGGAAGCAGGTGCCCTCCTCTTCAGCCAGAGCCTGGACATGTTTCTACAGTTAGCAAATCTCCAAAACTTATGCTCAATTTCTGCTCCAAAAATGCAGAAGAAATACATCCAGCAGATAAAATTATTCACTAGCAAACACTGGATTTAAATTGAGGGACAGAGAACTGACCATTTTCAAGTAACAGGTCTTTGTAGTGGTTGTGCAAAGCAATACAAAGCCAAGACTTTAAAAGTAACTTACTTTCCTTAAAGTTCAGCTATTATATCCATAAAACACTCATATCAAGTAAAGAGCACAAGTCCTGTGCATTATTACAGAAACAAACTCAACATTTGAAATAAAATCAGGTAAATTACAAAATTATTCACATCGAATGCTCACATACCTGGTGTTCCTCACAACTGAACTCAGCACAGCACCAGCTCTCCCTCTCCCGAGCCTTTATATCAGCTCTGCCCCAGCAGGGCTGCCTCAGCAACGACCCCTGGATCTTCCCACCACAGGTGCCACTCGTGATGGAGATTGCCCTGCTGCAGGACACTAACTGGGATCAGCTGGGAATTCCATCAGGTGCCACCTGCAGGTGCCACCATCAGGCCTCAGTCAGCACGAGCCACCTGAGCTGCACACAAAGGGCTCCACTCTAATTGCACATCTCCTCTAGTGCCACCCCCTTTTCTGAAAGGGACCCCCAAAGGCACAGACCTTTCCTCCCTGTGCACATGAATCCCTTCCTGCTCCAGAGACAACCTCGACCCTTTTCAAGGTGTAGCACAGATCTTACTGGATCAGCTGTATTATGTGCATCAGAGATGCAGTTTTACCATTGGATCTTGAATTTTTACTTCAAGCCAGTATTATTGGTACCAAAACTATGCTCCCTAATTCTGATAAGAAGCATTGCTGGGGTGTTGCAATCTTACCTATCAATAAAAAGCTAAAATATCAAATCTTGGAACTGTCTTCACTGGAATAACAGGAGCAAAATTAAATGCAAGGACTCACCAGTAATCTCCAGACAGGGCAACTTCAGGATCCCACAGATAAACAAAACAGCACAAAAAAAAAAGCCAGCCTAACTAAAGCCAGCAGCTAGACTACAAATAAGAAACAGTAAAATACTGGTAGCATTGTTTCATCCTCCATTTACCATGAGCCAAACTCCCTGGAACTGGTGGAAGTCTGAGCACTCGGTGAGTGCAGTCCTGGGCTCTCTGAACACAAAACACCTGCAGTGCTGCAGAGAAGGCAGCAGGAACATTTTTCTCAAGAACTTAGCGATGCGTTTCAGCTTAAACTACATTGTAAGTTTATTGTGGTATCTACTTTTATCATTTTCTACAAGAAAACAATACTAAAATAAGGACAATTGTGGGACTGGATAATCACTTACACCTGATATTAACCACTGATCCACAAAAATTTTATCTTGACTCAAAGCTAAGGTGTGCTTTCATGTACTCATCGTTCTCACTTAAATATTTCAGAACCTACTGCTGAAAAGTCAATATGATTTTCAAGACTGAAATAATATGGAAAGAAATACATTTGAAACAAGCAAACTTTAACAATCTTATTTACCTAAATCTTGCCAAAGTAATTCAATTGCCATAAAATACTTAGGCAAGGAGCTAGACAGCCTTGCTGCATAATTCATCAGTCTTTTTAATCCTGTTGATGAGTATCAGGTTCTCTACAGAAATGCTTTTAAAGAATGCTCAAGAAAAATCATTGTTAGTTAGGGAATTATGAGATGTATTACTAACAGATAAAACAATCCAGCAAAACCCACCCTATGGCCTCTGTAATGGCAAATGATATTCATAGAAAGAACAATTCTACTCCTGAAGTCATACACAAACTGCAAATGCTAGTATTTTACACAGAAATCTGAGTTAATGGCTTCTCCCCAGCATTTACCTTCACTGAAAAATACTACACACAAAGAAGTATCTGCTCAGTTCTGAGGCTGCTCTAGATCTCAGTTCCTTGCTAGCTGAAAGCAAAAATTTGGTCAACAAAATGGAGTCGTACACAGTCCAAATTGCTGGAGAAACTTTCAGTTTTTTACTGGTTTTACTCTTTTCATATTACCCACCCCTAAATGATTTTATATATCAATAATGACAAAAGTAAATTACATGCTTTACTAAGACTGTGAGCTAAATAACAAAGCCTACAAAACAGCAGAACTAAGTTTATCTGTGCAACGAGAATTTAAACATCCTGACTGTTTTATTCCACACGTAGTTTGATCCTCCCTCAGTCAGTTGAGAATATGCAGAGGCAAAAGAAGTCTGGAATGACCGAATCACAAAACAAGAAATCTTTGGATCCTTGCTTTCATTGTTTTTTTGCTTTTTTATTTTTTTTTGTTCTCCAGCATTCAGCCCTGCTCCAACAAAACCTTGGAACTGTGAGCCAGGGGCAGAGCAATCCTGCAGGACTTGTACACACAGCCCCATCTGTACCAGGATGGGAGAGATGCTCAGAAGAGGCAAAGTCATGAGATTTCAACCACTAACTTCTGGGAGTTATTTAATAGTTGTTAGTCAGATTTGAGCAGGTATTCAGACTGATTTGAAAGGGCCAAAGCCATGCTCATGAAAAAAGTCCCATCTTTCTCTGGCCACCTGTCAAAGGCTGCTAGAATCTCTTGAGAATACTGCTTTTCATGCATTTTGAAAAAGAAAGTATAGGGAAATGGCCTAAACTCAAGCATTTCATTCCAAAGAGTTTAAATTTATCAATTTAACCTTGAGGATGAATCTCACATTTCTGGAGTGTTGCAGATCAAGTGTGCTCAAGTCCTCAGCCTTACACATAATTCTTGTGTAGCTTTATTGTTAAATAAGGACTATGGGACTTTCTCACCGTAAGTTTCCAAACACAGGTTTCCTACTGGCAGTGAATGAGTGCAGTGCAGGGAATAATGGGCTTTTGTGGGGGATGAACATTTTAATTTATGATTGTCTTTATCTGTTGTTATTGTAAATGTAGTATTTGATAATATAATTTAAATAACTGAGAGACACCATCTGAAAAATGAAAATTACGGATATATTTAATACAACAAACTTACTGATCCCAAGTAATCAAATGCTTGGTTGGTTTTGTGCCACCCCCACAAAAAAAAGCTGATAGGCACTCTGCTAACTTTCTTCACTGGAGGTTTAAAAGATTAAGTAGCACAGACATATTTTAGCAGGGTTTCCACACTTGCTGCAATACAGACACTTGTAGTGGGAACTGGAGAGGGATGAGGTCAGTGACAGGAAGGGAAATGTGATTACCTAATTCCCATTCTGATGCCAACTCTGACCTTTGGATTCCATTTCAAATCCAGCTATCGTGTTACCAAAATAATATACTACAGGCTGGGTACTGTTTTGCTAATGTGATATGTAGATTCCTAATAGGAATTTTATCCTCACAACTAAATTGCAGTTATGCCAATTATGATGTATTTTTATGTGCATGTGGCACAGTATTTCACAACAGGCTACAGCATTTTTTTTTTCTCTTGACATACAAAGAGCCTGAAGAAAAAAAAAGAAAAAATAAAAAATTCAAGCTGAATTCCATGTCAGTGCTTGCAACTTGAGTTAATTTGTACAGCAAATTCCAAATGGTCATCTTCCACTAATAGATTCTTACTCTTGATAAAGTGTCAACATCTTAAAAAAATCCTGAAGAGGGTCTAAAATGATATTCAGTCAAACAATACAGGAGCAAGATACACAGACCCAGATTTGATTTGATATTAATACTAATGAAGTAGGGAAAACATTCCGAATGGCAGCTGTGTGCGTGAAGCAAGCCATGCTACCTTCATCAGAAATGTGAATTCTGAAAAAAGAAAATGATAATTTCTTTCCAAAAGTAACCTGTGAAATACTGATTCCTGCAGAATGTTTACTAAAAGCTGGGCCTTGTAGCCCTTGGTCATGATCATGAGAAGGAAACCAGTGAGATGAGATACAATCTCACATTAATTGCATGTGGAAGTTATGTTTTTTTAGGCTGCCTAATTTACTGGAGGGACACAAGGAGCTGAAGAGAGAGCAAAATCCACCATTTATAACTTGCTTAAAATTTGGGTTTAAGTGACTCTTTACAGAGGAATTACAAAAATATCCTTTGTAGGATAAAGAAGATGAAGTAACAGCCACTTGAGCCCAGCTGGGAGCGACCAAGAGAGGGTGACCTGGCCCCAGCTCAGGTGCAGCAGCACGAGAATTCCCTCAGTGGTGATCACATCATCGAGGCTTCTGCTGCGAACAGCTGCTATTTGTTATTGATACTTGCATTCAGAGGCACTGGAGAGAAAAAGATCTGTTTGTCAACGACAGCTTCTGATCATTCTGCAAGGAAATAACAAGAAAAAATGGCAATTTTCTCCAGGTACAGGGAATCTCAAAAATGTGGTATCCTTCAGTTAAATATGTAATCTTTCTCCTTGCTTTCATCTTCAAGCACTACAAGGTTTGAACACACTAGAAAATACACTCAAGGATAATTTCTTCTTCCAGTGACATGTGGGGCCCTTGCATTTTCAAAAATTAACCCAGCGATTAGTCATAATGCACTGAAATTGTGGAAAAACCACAAGCATCCTATTTCAAACAAAGAGTTGTGAATATTTTAATTATTCAAGCAGGACCTTGACTGGATTTACTGGGGATAATTACCTCTAAGAAAATATTCTGAGCCAGAAGTGATTAGAAAGTGGGAGAATTCTTCACAAGCCAGTACCCACACACTCACTGTGTCATCTAAGTGTCCCACCTACTGAATTCCTGAAAGAATTCCTCATGTCAATGAATGTAAAGAGAAAAAGGTTTTGCAGAGCAAGATAACTGACTCTTAAACACAAAAGTTACAGAGGCATTAGAAATTTAGAGGTTAATTTCAGATTTTGCTTAGATAAATACAATTTAGGAGCAAATTCCCTTGATAGCTATAGATCAGAGAAGTGGGTATAATAAAATCCAGTTGATAAAGGAAGAATTAATGATGAATTGCACAGAGCGTGCAGGATTTGTGGCAGAAGTTTGCTACTCCGTTGAGTCTATTTCAAGAAAAACATCTATAGAAATCTTAGACTGAAACACAAAACCACCTCAATCTTTTTCTTCCCCCAAACAGGTGTGAAATGCAGCTCAGCTGAAAACAGTGCAGCCCTGACTTGCAAGTGAATGAAGCGTCATAGAATGATAAATAAAACGTTCAGTAATGTGCTTTTGGTGTGACTGAATAAGGCATCTGGATAAAATTGAGAACTATAGGAGAACATTAAATCACTTTAAAAACATGCATGAACTTCAGAATGATGCTGTCATCACATTATTTATATTCTAGACATCCCAAAGAGTATTATATTTCAGGTCTTTCATGGTAAAACAAAAGCTTTACACAAGTAATATTAAGTATTTAGATGCTTTCATGCAGGATTTATTAGTTCATATTTTGCCCTGTCTCTATATTTCTCTCAATTTCAACTGCATTTTTTGTCATTTTAGTTTTACACTGTTTGGTACATTTGTTTTGTTATCTATTACATGATGAACAATCTGAATTCACGCAGAGCTGGATATGGCTGAGAGAACTTATCCTCCCTAGATCATCAAACTAAACAAAAGCAGGAGCCAAAGAAACACAGAAAAACCCCTCAGTTTTGTACTGTTTAGACAAAAACATCTTTACACACCTTTAATGTTTATCTGAATTAACTGTGTTATAGAACAGCCAACAGTAGAGGAAGTTATTTCACACAGTAAGATGTAAACTGTCTTTTGAAAGTTTTTTCCAGTACTCTTCCTTTACAAAGACACAAAAACCTTCATCATAAAAATAAATGTGTAAAAGAACGTATTTCCTTGTGTTTCAGATGAATTTTATAAATTAAATGGTCACAGGAAAAAAAAAATTAAATTTTTCTGTAATCACCACAATTTGTTCTTTTATCTAAATTTTAAAACACAGGCTTCACCAAGCTTATCTCCCTTATCAGGTCAGTGCTGGTTTTTTTGGGCTTCCTATGACTGAGATTTTTACAGCATTAGCCCAAAAACGCTGCTGTTAGAATTTACTGCATCTACCAAGGCAGAAACACTTTTCATACTTATTCAGCCTGAAATTTTCCATTTCTCCCTAACTTTTGCTCTCTTGTTATGCCAACTATTCTGAGTACAGCCATCAAACTTTTTGCATAGTAACCTTTCTTAATTTGCAGCTAAACATACCCGAGCCATCAAAATGTCAGAGAATCAACAGCTCCAGCTCAAATCTTTCTCCTTTCATGGTCTCTGTACCAATTTAACAAACTTTTGCCTCACAACCACAAATTGGTAATGTAGTATAAACCTATGGTTAAGTAGGATTTCACGTTCTATTTAAGCAAAACAAAAAAAGCATGTCATCAACTAAGCATCTACCTGCAAAGCAGCTCTGATTTAAAGCATATTTGTAGGTAAACAAATAGCAATTATATTGTAAGATTTGCATAACCAAGATTGATTCAACATACAGAACGAATCAAACCATCCAGCTGTGGCTGTTCCCGTGTGGTATCAGGGATTTTCTGGCACCAAGGCACAGGGGAATGGGGTTTGCTGGGGGCTGTCACACACCTCTTGGTGGCACTTCAGGTGATGCTCAGGCATTTCACAAGTTGCTTTTCTGTTCACGTGAAAAGGACTTTTGATAGCCAAGAATGGAGCAGGAGGTACAGAGGGAATAACACAACCCCAAGGTTGTCCAGGAAAACTGGACTGTTTTCCTTGAAGCAGATTTCACAGAACTCCTCAAACAGAGCTCTTCATCATCTGAACCCAGAAGAACTTTGTGAATTCCTCTCATTGAGAAGTGGGAAATGAGGTGCTCAAAATGTTTCAGTGAGCCAGAACACAAAACTGAATTAACTCCCATTCCAAAGTGTGATGATAGGGTAGGTCAAAAAGATAAAGTATAAAACCAGCAAAGATTATACACCACCATCTCATAATAGGTCTAAAAATGCACATATATTGATTCAGTAGATGATTACTCAAGCATACAGTAATTAATCTTTATTGTGATAGAAGCAACAGAGAGAAAAGACAAAATCTGAAGCTACTTTAAACTTATCCTATCAAATCCTTTCAGGACACATCAAAGATTTTATGTTCAGTCTGTTGGTTCAAATACTCTCATAGTGAATTATGTTTCAGGAGTCCCTTCCCCTTGAAACAGAAGGAAGGTTTTCAAATCCTTGTTCCACATTAATTACACCTTATGTATTTTCATACCTAGCCAGCTATAGGAAAATTACCTTACTAGTTTTTACAATAAATGCAAAATTCTTTACTTGAGAAACCACCCACACGGAAAAGCCGCTAACACAAATGCTGACAATCAGTCTGACATCCAATCTGTTTCCAACCTACAGCCACAGAAATAGAGCACTGCACATTCCAAAAAAAGACCACTAACATTTTCCCCCGTTTAAAGTACATTAAAACTTCTTTTATTACTCAGAAGCTTTGCCCCTGCTCGGTTCATCCTTCCTCCAACTCATTCACATGTACAATTAAAAGATAACCACCTAAAGTTTTTGTACCAGGGTTTCAAAAGGATGATAAGGCAGCAGGCTGTCACTGAAATTCAAGGCACTGAGTTCTTAATAATTTTCTTTAATAGCCATAACAGTAATTTGAGCACATCAATGACAGCAATTGAGCCATATGAATTATTTGTTGATTTCCAAATAATCAGTAATAAAAAATTGTAGGATATTGTATCTCTCAGATAAGAGAGAAATGAAAAGCAAAAGGAAAGACAAAACATTTAAACAACATGAATATTATAAAGCATGAATACTCTAAAGCACCAATATCTATTAGAATTCAAAATATCTTTGTGATATAGCATATAAAAAGGGGTTTAATGAAACAGTAATAAGATGTTTGAATAATTTGTCCTATGAACTGCAAATCACAAAACACCAGGAAGATTTATTACTCACAGAAAACAGGGGCATTCTGGGAGTGATAAATTCCCAAGGCGTTGGGGGAAGAAAAAACCTTAAAATCAGACTTTAACCATTACTCAAAGCAATAGAAACCCAGAAACTAGTACTACTGAAAATGCACTCAAAGTGATGCAGTCTGGTAAAGAAGAGGATGAAAACATTACAGGGAGGAGGCTGGGGAACAACAGGCTGGAAACGAGATTTAGGGGAAGGGACACGGAAGAGCAGGAGGAGGAGTGAACACGGAATAACAACGCGCCCTCGCAGCAAAGCACCTGCTGGGATGTGTCAGGAAGGGCCTGGGGAGCAGATCCCGAGGGATGGGATCCTTCCCCTCCAGCCCAGCAGTGCTGGGGCCACACGTGGGCTTCTGTGCTCAGGAAGGGCCTGGAGAGCAGATCCCGAGGGATGAGATCCTTCCCCTCCAGCCCAGCAGTGCTGGGGCCACACGTGGGGTTCTGTGCTCAGGAAGGGCCTGGGGAGCAGATCCCGAGGGATGGGATCCTTCCCCTCCAGCCCAGCAGTGCTGGGGCCACACGTGGGCTTCTGTGCTCCCCAGCAGGAGGAGGTGGACAGGGTGCAGCCAGTCCAGCACAGGGCCAGAGCACGGACCAGGGAATGGGGGATTGGGTGGGCAGGAGAGGCTCAGACAGCTGGGGCTGTTCAGCCAAAGACAAGGCTCGGGAGAGCTCACAGATGCCCATAAACTCCTGAAGGGAGAGAGGAAAGAAGATGGAGCCAGACACTTCTCAGTGCTGGCCAGGCAGATTAGAAGAGGCAATGGGCACAGACTGACAAATGTCACATCCTATTTAAATATCAGAGAACCTCTTTCCTGGGAGGAGAATCTTCCAAACAGTGGAACGGTGTTTCCAGACTGGTTGTGAGTTCATGGAGATACCCCAGACCTGGTTCCTGGGTACCTTCTCCCACAGCTGATCCTGTTTGTGCAGTGGATGGGTTCAGCACTCTCCAGAGGGCCCCTCCAGCCTGTGTCATTCTGTGATTCCATAACACCAAAATTCCAACTTTTACTGAGTGTTGGAATAATCAGCCTTCATCCACTACCAAACAAACGTCAAATTATTCAAGCCTCTGTGGTCTATTGCTTTTAAATCTTTAAAAATTTAGTTACAGCTCCTTCCTCTGATAATCAGAACCTTCAACTGCCTATGTTACAAATTAATTAAAAAAATATACGAAAGCATCAATAAAAATTAAAAGGGAAAACTGTTTGGAGTTTATGTGGCAAGGTTTAGGGAGTGACGTATGTGAAGCACTGAAGTGTAAAAAAGTGAGGTGAAAAAATTTAGACCATTTATAATAAGGAGAAGGAGAATGAAGGAAGTAAGGAAGGAAGGAAGGAAGGAAGGAAGGAAGGAAGGAAGGAAGAAAAGAAAGAAAGAAAGAAAGAAAGAAAGAAAGAAAACTCAAAGGTAATACTGCAAAGCTAAATATTTCAGTCATGACACACTTGGAATTTCAAAACCCAATGATAAAGACTTTATTCTAGGATAAGGCATCTGAAGATTTAACTCTGAAATAACTATAAAGATCTATGCATATGAATCTCTTGCGACATAAAAACCTTAAATTGCACAATGCCATTTCTATCCTCCTGTCAAAATATTTATAATTTATTAAAAAAATTAAAACTCCACTACTGCTAAAAAATTAATGATATTTATGATTAAATATTGTTATTTCTTGTTGTCAGCAATGATTACTGAACCTAAAAAAAATGGACCTGAAGGTTTTAATAAGAACTCAAGAGAGCAATAATCCTCTTTTGTCCAGACCAACTCTAGACCCAACTTTGCTCTTACTCATAATTCCTCATGCTGTGACAGTGGTATCTTTTTAACAGCTTTAGCATGTGCTGAATGCATGACAAACATAGGACACTGAAACTTAAAGAGGGAAAAATCCTTTAGTTCCAAGACAGATGCTCGCTTCTGAAGTCTTTTCAACCTCCTCCTACCCACTGAGTTTCATTTCAGAATGCAGCACTATCACACAAAAAAGAAGCCTTGCTCTGTCCGTGGGGTAGCAGAGGGAACGTGTGTTCATCAAAACCCTTTATTGTCTGCCCTAAATTGGGCCTTTCCAGCCATGTCTGCCAGCTGAAATATAAACACAATATTCTGTGAGCTTTTTTTAGCTTTGGAAAGTAATGTTTTAAGTCTACAACTCACCTCAAATGTCTCTCTCTGATAAATATATATTTAAAGAGTTTTCCCTGAATTAATTAGCACTTTTATTTCATATTTACTACTGTGCTACTTTCACTTAAAAACAAAAAAAGATTTTGCCTGTTCACAAGATCTCTGCTTCACACAGTTTTCCATATTACTGAACATTCAGTCTTGAAAACAGAAGTGAAAGTTATCCAGGGTCACAGCGTTTATCCCCCCACCCCATCCATCCATGTGCAGCTATTTGCATATGATAACACACCTTTAATGCATGGACAGCTAATTACTGGCTAACCAGAAAGGCTCCCAGTTCCTCAGTGTGCAGTTTGCAGTGGCCCCACCATCACTGGAGTCCACTAAAATTATTGCAGAAGCTCTTTTTAATGTTTTAGAGTGCTTAGGCCCACTGTGAGAAGCCTGAGCACTGATAGCACAGATAGAAATTACTAAAATACAAATACTAAATTAAAAAAATAAGCAATCAATCAATATCTGGATGTATTTATAGATATATTATTCAGGTGTAACAGAATGATAGCAATAATCACATGAAAGTTTTGGGTTTAAATCCTAAAAACTGAACTTGCCAGATGCTTTGAACCTGCCTATGTGGAATGTCATTGCAAAGAGAACACATCAAGAATTTGCCTAGATGTGACTTGGGAGAAGTTAGAGAAATTATTGAAATTGCACTATCAAAAATACTAAAATAAGCACTTTAGGATGTATGGAAAGTAAACGCTTATTTTCATAGTCATGTCCTGTGTTGTTCTGGTTTTACTTTGCTCTGGTTTCTGGTTTTACTTTGCTCTGGTTTCTTTTGCCTCTTTCCTTAGTCTCTCCCTTTTTCTGGTCCAATCTGCCCAAATGCACATACCTATGCATTTTCAGAAAAACATGCATATCTATCTATGTATATCTATATCTATCTAAAATATTTATGTGTGTATGGAAATGCCCGAGTTCTCCCTACACCCACCACCAACTTTCCCGATGCAAGTCGGCCAGGATCCCTGCTATGAAGAGGGGCAAAGGGAAGAGAGACAAACACTCCCTACAGCCCCAAACCACTGCTGCTTGCCCAGCCTCTCCTCCTTTGGGGCTCACAGGCCCAAGGCACAGCTGCCAAGCTGAGGCAGTGATTCTGCAGGGATGGCATCTGGCTCCTTGGCACACTCCTCTGATATTTGTGTTGGCTCCTCTGCCCTTGCCCCTGGAGCTGTTTATAGGTTAAGTTGGTGATAGGATGTTGTCTGATTCTTTCTTTTAACTCGCCTTTGATTCTATTCAATTTCTGTCAGAATAAAGCTGCTCTTCACCCTCCTGAAATCTTTGTGCTTTAGCTGGCATATGTAATGATGTCATTTTGGATGGTCCTGCTGTGCTAATGGATGATTTGGATAGGGCAAACCACTTCTTTGTATATTTTACACTTAAAAATGATGTCTGCCAAAACTTATTAACACAAATACTTTACTCAAGGACACTGTTTTTTATTGTGAAGCATTATCAAAATCTGATTCTTGTGTTAAAAAAAAAGAATCATAGTATCCTTCTCTCTCTATTGCAGGAAGTGTTGATGCAAATTTTAGAGCTTAAAGTAAGAAGTCAGTGAGCTGCTTGAACACGTCACAAAAGGTAACTCCAACGCGCTTATCTCACAACAACATGGTTTCTAGTCTAGAAATATCAGTTTATATGACAGTAATTACTAAAACAGATGGGCAAGGAGCCAAAAAGAGGCATCACATCGACAGTGGGCTGAATGCAACTGGGAGCTGTGGAGCAGAAAGGAGCTGTGCCAGATTGTGTGGCAGCTGAGAGTCTCATTGGTGACCATTTGCTGTGCAATCTCAGACACATCTAAAAAATTATGCATTCCCCATTGATTTCATGCTAAAATGGTAGAGAAAAATTAAAAAAAAACCCCTCTGTCTGAACTTGAACACAGTACCTGCTGACAAGTTCCTTCCTTCGAGCACTCAGGATTTTCCTCCTTGCACTTCCGTGTTCCTATCTGCCATTCACAAGACTGGCTGCACATTTTAGATCCACACTGTCAGCTGTTACATGAGTGGCAGTCAAAACAACAACAGAGGTCTGCAGACAGAATTAACCAATATGTTCAAAATGTTCCTAAAACTTAGCCAAAAAACCCCCAGCACATATTATATCTTCCCTTCAGGAAATCTATTTAAAAATACTGGTAAACTATAGGTAAGCAGCACTTTGATAAAATGAACAGAAAAAAATAAAAATCTAGACTCAAAAGACAAATGATCTCTAAAATGACTAAGGAAATGCAAAGCAAACCCAGAATTCCTTAATTGAATCCTGTTACCATCTGATCTTTGTTTTTTGCTTTTTTTCCAAAAAGTACTTCACACAAAACTTTGTTTTAAATCCTTCTGCTGACTTGTCAACCACTGTACATTTCAGAAAATACATTTTTCTAATTATTAGAACTGGCCATCATTATGAAGAATAGTAAAAATCCAGCTGAGCTGATTGAGATCAATATTCATACAAATTGTTCTCTAACAGCAATTAATAGTTTGCAATTGTTAAAACTAGAACAATAACAACAAAGCATTATCTTCAGTCCAATCTGATAGCTAATGTTATTGAGATTATGAACAACTTTTAATAAAGAAATCTTTTGGATATAAAGGCGTTGGCACTTCCTTCTGAGTCTCTCACCAGGCTGTTCAGGCAGGCAGCCCTGCAATTAATCTTAGCAGTTCATTCATTTTCCAGCCATCCTTGCCTATTGACTCCTACAGGAAAGTGCTCATCCACTCGCTGGGTTACATTAATTATACAGAGCAGACAAAGCCAAGGAAATCTGCGAGACACCAGAGACTCCATTAGTTTTCTGTGTAAACTCCAGATTTGTTGCATGTGAACAGGAGGAGGCACACTGCTGACAGCAGTGGGTCCCTGATCACGCGTGGGAGCTCAGCTGGAACCACAGCCCCCCCGAGACTGGGACAGCAATCCCTGCACGACCCCTGCACGAAGCCCACCACGAGGTCTCACGTGCTTTATCTGCCTCTCAGAAGCCTGATCTGCCTCTCAGAACTTTGGAGGCAAGAAGGAGGCTGTAAACCACTGCAAAGTTCTGTCAGGTTTTCCCACCTGGAGCATTTCCAGGTGTTAAACTACCTTGTGTTACCTCAGATTAGCAACACTAGAAAGAAGCACAGAAGGTAGGAAAAGGTCACTGGTGGGGCAAACAAAAAGGAGTGGGGTGGGAAAGGACAAGGCAAAGGGAGAAGAATAAATCAGTTACAGCGGAGAATAGTTTTGATTTACCTGGACTTCTTTACATTGACCTCTGACTGCAACTATATTTCCTCTTACTTTTTTCCTTCACAACACCTAAAAAGCAGCCCAGAGATGATCTAAATAATTATTGTGCACACTTCACTTTCGTCTCAGTTCCAACAAAACTTGATACCATTCCAGAGTCCAGATTTTTCTTGAGGAAAGTGATCTTAAATTCTCACAACTTAACAAACATGTATGATATATTATACACTTTGCCCAAATTAAAAAATGTCCCCTGCATGTGCCAATGTACTCCCTGCATGAGGCACGGTTTTTATTCTGCATAAATTGAAAGCAAGATACTTTTTAAAGGTGGGGCAACAGAGGTCTGAGGAGAAGAGCTGTCAGTGTGAGCAGAAAAATCTCACTCCCACTTGAATCACAGCACACAGACAAATATTTCAATTTTTGTGTGCATGTAAACTTGGCACTGTTTCACAGAATATCAATTTTGTCAATTTAAAAATGTCAAATTAGTAATTTGGACATGAATTTGGAGAAAAATTTGCATATACATGTATGTATATACATGTATATAAATATGCACATATGTACACCTGCATGAAGGAAAAAATCCCTTCACCAATCAGTGGCTTGCAGGAGAGTGAAATAGTGAAGATCCTTGTTTGCTTGCTGCCTTTAGTCAGTTAAAAGAAATTAAAATATTGTTAAAAAGCAAGAATTAAGCTTCAGCTGACAACATAAAGCTAATCAGTACAGTGAATTTTTCATTAGCCTAAGAAGGAAAAAAAACCATATATGCACATATGCAAAGAAAAATATATATATATATATATCTAAATATATAATTCTGTAAATCCAAAATTAAGTCTGGTTGAATTTAGGGGACAAGAAAGTGATAATCAGTTTGTATTTTCTCCAATAAGACAAAGTCATTCAAAAGAAGAAATTAAAAGAAGTTAACTGAATATTTCAAGCAACTGTGAAATCATAGTGACAAAACAACTTGGAACCTCTGCTCTGGCTCCTAAAGGAGCTTGGTGCACCCAGTAAAAGAGGGGAGACATCTCTCACACTGGGAAATCACATTCTTACCTGAGGAAAATCCCAATTTAAGTGAAGCAAAGATTGTGTGAGTGCTTATTGATTCTGTATGTTAAGGAAACAATTTCCAATAGAAAACATTTCTGTTAAGGAACTGAAAATGGAGGTGTTATATAATAGAAACCCCACAGTCCCTGAATGTACAGATAAGTTTTAATTGAAGTTTAAATTGAAACTTGAAGTGAGACTTGCTCCATTAAAAAATATGTGAGAATAAGCCATTCTGAAAACCATTTTATAGCAAAAATATGTTAATATCCGTTGTTATAAACTATCTGCTTGATAGTTTCTGTAGGCCACAGCTTTAGGAAAATCCTTAAAAACACCAAACCTCCTGAATGGAAGCAGACACAAAGCAAGGGAGCAGCACAGGCATTGTCACTGTCCCAAGCCAAGGCGAGCAGAGCGGTTCTGCTGGAAGTGTTTTGTCACAGGGTGGTGTTGGTAGGGGGAAGGCAGAAATCCCAGGGAACCTTCCAAGGGTCATTAGGCAGTTTGGAGTCTCCTGTGCCTCCCAGGATGGCTGAAGAGAGGGGAAGGAGGAAGCAGATCCGTGTTAAGAGCAACATTATCAACAGTGTCTGTTTACATCATCCACCTTCCCTTCAAAAAATAATTGTTACATGCTAAACAACGTCAAAGTCCCATCTGTAAAGCAAATAATAATGGAAATAACCACACAGAAATGCTTTTGCTTGGTTGATTTGGGTTGGTTGGTTATTTTTAATTTAGAACAGTCATTTGGCTTTCTCTTTTTCAGTTCTGAAGTCCTCTTGGCTCTGCCCTCGTCTGTTCTCTTTCTATGAACTTGGATAAATGGTATAGTACTGATTAAGTTCATTAAATCTTAGAAATTATATTAATAGGAATTTTTAATTTTTTTTTTTTTAATCTACCTGGCTAATTACAACCTGAAAAGCATACAAGCTTTTTATTACAAGATGAAGAAATATCATTCTACTGAAAGCCATTGCTATTCTGGTTTTGTCCAAAAGCACCATCACACCAAGAAAACCAGGAACAAGGTAATTATTTGCATGTAAACCTCATAAAAAGGCAATAATCTAGATGGAATATCCACAGTTTAATATATAAAAAGTTATTAAAATATTAAAATGTAATTAAAATGAAAATATTTAAATGTAATCACTGGGCACTTATAAGACAGTTCACAAATGTATGCAAATTACTGGGGTTTTATTTATTTATAAATAAATATGTTTGCAAACACCAATGTAATCTAAAAAGATATTAAAACAACATGAAATAATCTCAGTACAATAGTTTTATACACTGGCTCAACACAACTTTTTGTTCAAAACACTAATAAAAGGCAGGAGAAACAATCTCTGTATTCTTCACCTGTAAACAAATATACTTAAATAACGGGTATCATGTTTTCATCCATTTGATTAAACACATACTCCATTCTTAACTAAATAAGAATATCTATGCACTCGTGTGAACTGTGGGATAAAATGTTTGTACTTCCATTCGTTTTACGTACTGGAAATGGTTTGTGTGACTCCCAGGATCAGGGCTGTGAGTGGTGCTGCAGTGCTCGAGAGCACATGGAAAGGGCACAGCGTCAGAGGGGCTGACCCAGTGAAAAACTCTATCAAAAAACAAGTGTTTGACTGAGCCGCATCTTATTGAATAATACCTGCAAATGGGACTCCAGCAAAGCTCCAAGATCTTGCACGTAACCAGAAATGCAAAAAGACATTTTCAAGAGCCAGGGCAAATGCTGGGGATGACTTTCCCTGGCTTTCACCAGGCACTGCCATTAGAGTGCTTTAGCTTCCATTAAGTTGTCACTTCCCTGCGCTGCCAGCTTTTCGAGGGGGACGATTCGTTCTGACAGAACCACGGCCTGTCACATGCACTCACAGTTCAGTGGGAACGAACAGGAAAACCCCCAGAGCTGATGGATTTATTAGAGATTGGAGCTGGCACGTGTACTGCTTATATGTACCGAGCAAGGTAATTAATAAGCTCTAACCTGTCCACCTTAAGCACCTCATATTTAGTTGAATAAACTTCAAGGCACACAAATGTAAAACATACAAAGCTGTTCTTTCATTGGATTTTGAACATTAAATTTGTCTAATTAGCCCTTATTGATTACGACAATTTTGTAACAACATCTAGCTCATACATATTTTTAACACATAAGAATTGCCACGTTGCCCAAGAGAAAAGGCTGATCTAGCCCAGAATCACAGGGGCAAACATTTCGGGAAGGAACATAAGAAATGCCATGTGAGCATGGCCCTTGTCCTCAAAACATAACCCTGCAGCCAAGTGACTCCTGAGCTTCCCGAGCCAGAACTTGGACACAGCCACTGGATCCATCCAGACTGATCCCAAATAAATTCTAAGTGCCACAATTCTGCTCCATGTGAAAAAAAAAACAAAACAAACAAACCCAATTTGTTATACTAATATTGAACTTGCTGGCTGAAAATATCACTGAGTACTAATTCTTATAGTGCAAAACATTCCATTTTCTTTGAAGCACTGATGGTTGTCTAGGCCTCTCTTTTCACTTATCTGTCATCATTCCAAGCTCAAGAAACCTAAACTATTTAAGATCTCACCCAATAGAAGATATTTTGTACTTCTCACCTTCTCTCTTTCTACCTATTGGATGTATGGGTGGCCAGAAATATGCTTGCTGTACAAAACATGAATGCAAGAAGGAGTTCAGCATTAAAGATCTCCACATCATTCCAGTTTTCTATCCCAGAAATTATGACCATCAGTCTTTAATACATTCATTGCACTTTATGTTTTCTTGATAACAGTTAACAAGTTATTAATTGTATTTATCCTTGGCCAGATCCAATAAAGGAACTTTGTACAACCTGAGGACAAATTATTTTAGTTTGCTGGTTTGGGCTGGGAGAGCGTTAATTTTCTCCAGAGTAGGTGGTATGGGGCACGGTTTGGCTTTGTGCTGCAAACACAAGGAGTCTCTGACCAGCCAGGGAAGTTTTTGTCACTGCTGAGCAGAGCTGACACAGAGCCAGAGCTGCTTCTGCTCCTCACCCCCAGCCAGGGCCTGGCAGTGCAAGGGGAGTGGACACGGCCAGGACAGCTGGCCCCAGCTGACCCAAGGGATATCCCAGAACATCTCGTGCCATGCTCAGCATACAGAGCTGGAGAAGGAGCAAGGGGGGATGTTTGGAGGGATGCCGTCTGTCCTCCCAAGCCACTGTTCCATGTGGTGGAGCCTGGCTGTCCTGGGGTGGCTGAACGCCTGCCTGCCCATGGGAACCGGGAATGAATTCCTTGTTCTGCTTCACCTCTTGAAGTGTCTTTATCTCAACGCATGAGCGCTGGGGTTTTTAACCAATTCTCCTCCCTGCCAGGGCGGGCAGCAGTGGGGGCACTCCGTGAGCAGCTCTGTGGCACTTAGTTGCTGGCTGGTCTTAAACCACAATCTTTAGGTAATATTTCATCTCTTTACAATCTTGGAGAAATGAAACACTGAAGAGAGCAAATGTTTTTTTGAAGCGCAAGTCAATTAGAGAAGATACAATTATACACAGAATCCTCACAAAAGTACGATGTAATGGAGTGTCTTCTCATAAATCCTTATGGAGGTTTTGTCCTTTCTCTCTCCCTCCTACTGCATCCACACTCATCTTCCCTGCTGGAACTCAGTCGCTGTCCTTCTGGATTAAGGATCTTCTGGAGGTTGTTCTGCTGGGCTGCAGCAGAAAGCACTTGGGCCACAGAAAGGGTGGCAGAGAAAAGCACACAGTGTCAAAAGGGAGGAAGCTGGGACAGGAGAGATGCTGTTATGCTCGTGGTGGCAAGAGCCAGAGCAGAGGCAGAGGCAGAGCCAGCTGGCTGACAGGAGAGGATGGCAGCCGTCAGATGAACTGGAACAGCCAGGCAGTCCTGAACACCACCCCAGCAGAGACTTGGCCCATCAGTGAGGACAGAACAGAGTCCATTAAACATTTTGAAGGACAAAATCTAGGTTAGAAAAAGGTTAGGCAATATAAAGATGTGTAAGAAGAATACACAACAAAGACTAGAGGCGGGTATGTGAGAGGCTGAAGAGAAAAACAAAGGAAGAGATGCAGAGGGGAGGAAGTAAAAAGATAAAAAAAAAAGAGAAAATATTGATTAAATAATTACTCAGCAATATATGTCTCTTAACAGATAGCAGAAGGATTCCACCACAGTCACAATAAACTGTCTCTAGCTGGGTTTGCATATTAATATTCTTGGTTGTACATTTATTGGATACTTCTGGCTTCACCTTTAGCATTCCAAGTGAAGGGACACATAATTCTCTGTTGTGGTGATAACTCAGAACAGGCATGACCATCACAAAGGTCAATTGTTCAGCAAGTTTAGCATAATCTTTATTGACTTCTAATTATTACTTTCAGCTTTACCACATTTTGCTTCCTTAATTACAATTCTGACATATTTTAAGATTTAAGATGCTGAGGTGCAGAGGCTCATAGACAAATCTTGGTGATTTGCTTGCATACAACGTGAAATGATAAGCTGGATCTAACCTCATACAATACTTGGGCTGAAATAAAATACTAAAAATTGATTATTGTCAAAATTCAAATCATTTAGAATGAACGAAAAGTGAAGAAGATGTGCTGTTTTCTTATATATTCTAAGCTAGCTGGTGCCACTGAACAGTCAAAATTGCACTTCTGTCATTACATAGAGACTTTGATCTTAATGATGCTGGCCTTCTAACTTCCAATGCCCATTAATTCTGTTCACCTATAAACTGCCTTTACAGGTCTGGAGTTTTGTGTTCTTTGAAAATCCACTCTGACTTAGAAGGCTTTTAGGATAATTCTGCTTGATGAAAGAATCTTTTAAAAAAAAATTGAACCTGAACTGCTCTGAATTTTCTACACCTACGTCTCAAGGTAAACAGAGTGCTTCACATAAAGCACAGAACAATTTCACCTGTTTATTTTCTTATTGTTACTATTAGGACTTTGGGATAACCGGAAAAAATCAAGGTTGGGTGATGTCTCATCTTGCCAGATGGTTGTGCTACTTGGAATCAGCATCAGAGAAAAATTAGTCAAGTTTTCATTAAGAGTAAATATGAAGTACAGAAATAGCTGAAAAAATGAGCTCTGACAAACTTGGTCAAGTAGCAAGCAGTAAACTGCTACTTTTTTTCCATATTTGTTCTAAAGTGCTTGTTACATTCTTTAACGTGCCTA
This sequence comes from Melanocharis versteri, assembly GCA_013397845.1. Lineage (NCBI taxonomy): Eukaryota > Metazoa > Chordata > Aves > Passeriformes > Melanocharitidae > Melanocharis > Melanocharis versteri. The sequence goes on from VZTG01010159.1 coordinate 37,641, forward strand.
ATAGCTGCATTGAAAACACAATTTCTCTATTAACAAGCAGTATTTCCATTCTTTGACAGGCTCTCCACCCCCACCCTCCCCCCAAAAAAAATCCCTCAAAACTTTCAACTAAGCTCATCAATTACTCTTAACACTCTAAATAGTTGGCAGTGTTTACACAACATCCTTTCAGAGTTATTCAGCTCGATCTTGCAGCTCATTAAAAGGATCTCTATTTATTTGCTGTGTGTTACAGTTCTTCACTTTGGCACAACACGCAAAAAGGAAGCCAATTTTACTTTTCCCTGTGGTGTTAATTGGTAGAGCATGCTGCCTGCCTCTTCATTAATTATGTCAATGTGTATGAAACTTTCATTTTCATGGCAGTGTATTAACAAAGCTTTGCAACGAGGCTGACAAAAAGCCAGCAAACTCCAGTTTATAAAAAGTGGGTAATGAAGGCTAGCAGTGGCCAGAATATAATATTTATTTCAAAAAGCAGCTTTTTTCCTCCTTATCCCTTTCAGAAAACATCTAAAGCAAGCACTTACTGAAGTAAACAAGATCAACTTTGCTGCTGGAAGTAAATAAATCTCCATATAATGCACAGATAATGGATCTGGAAACACTATAACTTCACAGAGCAAAAGAATGAGGGAAGGACCTTTAGCCCAGCTGAAATGGTTTTGCTCCTAAAACCATTTCCAGATAATTTACTGATCTCATCCCATCAAGTGTATAGAAATCACTCACTGCTTGATAGCTCACTAAACACCGGGGCTTTGTCTAAAGACAAAACTACCACTAGCACAGCAAAAACAGCCACTGACCACATGAAATTCCTCTGGATGCCTTTAGCCTGTTTCTGTTTACTAACTGCAAGTGGTGGTAAAAGGCTAATACTGAGCTTTCCTCACCACCTTTTTTTTCCCCCCCAAAAAAATTAAACAAACAAACAAAAAAACATTCTTGATCAGCTCTCCATGACTTTAAATAGAGCACAATGAATTTCACTACAGTGGGCAGACTGCCTGGAGACAGAGATTAAAGCAACAAATAAAGTCTATGATAAGCTACTTCAGCTCTGTCTGGAAATTCTGAAATGCAAAGCATTAAAATAGAGCAGTGCTCTATTGTAGGAGATGTAAAGCATTACAAACTCTAAATGAAATACCTTAAGAAGTTACCATCTTACATTCCCAGAATTACAGCTCGCAGTCTTGGAAATCACGACTAGAGAAGCTTCCATGTTGCCACTTGTTGTAAATGCTACAGACAAAAGTGCTTGTTTCTCACCCCAGGTATCTTCTGACTGACAAAAAGACACTTTTGTTACTAATACCTCTATTTGAAGGATTAAGGAAACCCCAAACAAACCCCAACGAAACAAAAAAAATCACAAAACCCTCACAAATCCCTCACAAACCACTGAATGTACATTCCAATCTATGATCTAAGCCCTTTTCTTCTGGACTTCTCTCCCCAGATATTTGGGATGTCCTTAAACCAATTCTTTGCAGTGAGAACAAGTAATGTGAAGAGGAAAAAGCATTGAAAAAAACATTTTCCTACAGTAAGCTTAGACCCTAAAACAACAAACAAAGAAATTTATCTGTTCAGTGAAAGCATTTATCCTTCAAGTGATTCTAGCCAGGGTGGGAGACAAGAGGGACTCACTCCAGGGAAGCACAGACCTCGTGGTCTATTCCCTGTCAGAGGCTTTTGCCCCTGATGGAAGAGGCAAAGTTCCAGTCAGCAGACCTATCATCCAGGTGCAGAAGACTTGCAGGTGCCAAATTTTATGGTTTCTACTTTCCTAACATCTATGACATGTTATTTCTCTCAGGCTAGAAGCATGCCAGTACACAGACTGCATCTTCCTGTGTGTTTACATGGCCCAGCACCACAGGACACTCCAAAAACACAGTATATTCACACTATTAATACAGACATTTCTTTATGTAGCTCCTTCTGTACTCAAGTATCCACAGAAATACTATAAAACATGAAACAAACCCACTGCTTGCCTCTATGAATGAAACAGTGGAGCCTCGCTGAACTAACAGATTAAGTTTTCATATATTTATTCTTTCTCATTCTCCATTTTCTCCTCCTTTACATGTTTGACCTCTCCATCTTTCCTTCTCATACCAGCAGTCTCAGCATCACAAACTCCCTGCTGTCATTGTCTTCTCACTCAGTTTCTCCTAATCTTTCACTCCCCTTTCATCAAGCTTTAACTGACTTCTCTCATACCCATACAATCTCTTAAACCCATTCCTGGCTTCAATTCTCCTCCTCCTCCCCGGTTCAACCCTCTCAGGATCCCGCTTCTCTTTTCACTCAGATCCTGCTCAGTGCTGCAGATGCTTCACTGCTGGACAGGTCTGTGCTCTCCCATTCCCTACAAACCTGTCTCTAGGCATTTCTTCTCCCCTTCCTGTCTGCTTGTTAAGTTCCTCTCCTCTGTGAGCTCCTAAGTAATTTATAAACACCATGTTTCTTTGCTCTTCCTGCCAGAAAACCTGCACTGCAATTTTATGTTTATTCTACTCTAATAACTCCTTGCTCCCAGACAGTTTGGAAAAGCTACGACAAGGTTATATCATGAAATATTTTCTACATTATTGCTCCTTATCTTCATCAGGAAGTAGTTTTGCAAAGACACACAGAAATTAACCTTGGACTGGAAGAGCAGAACTGAACAGCCATGCTGTAACTGAAAAAAGACTGAAAGAAACACTCAGCAGAATTGTTCGCCCTACCTGCATTTCTTCTACTGCCTCAATACCGTTTTAGGAAGGAGTTTTGAAAATATGTCCTAAAACATGGCACTTTCTCCTATTTCTCCCCAGAAGCAGCTGATCTATCAGGAGTGCATTGTACAATATTAGCTTCCCTCTTGATTTTCCTGTGCAGTTATTTGGTATTTCTGTATAAAATACTGAATTCAAAAACGTGTATTTACAATTTCTTGGATAATCATCTAGGTTGATATTAATAAGAACCTGCAAAAATTACATGGAAGTTTTAGAATTGCATACCTAATAGAAAGCACGTGTGAAGAAAAGGCAAACTCTTAAAAATAGATTTATGGTCCTTTTAGCCAGTATTCATCAAAACTGAATGCTTATATACCATAGGTAGCTAATTGATAATTTTTTTCTCTTCCACATGTATTATTTTTTCTCTGTCACACAGATAAAATGTTCTTTGTCAGCAGCTACACTTCCCTGACAGATTTTATACCTCAGTGACGATGTTTTATGTTCAGCAGCTGGCACATAAGTATTCTCATGCAGTCACTGCATTTCTACACTTTTCAGTTCTACAGGGTTAGGCTTTGTTTCCTTATCTTCTATCCCAACTGAAACCAAACAAAAACATCCTAAAATAGAAGTAATTCAGTAGAGATTACCTATTCTCACATACCATCAGCATTACCAAACTTTTTTCAGTGACATATATAGTGGCACTAAACATCCACAACCGTATTCTCCAGAGCTTGTCAGACAAAAAAAAACCCCTTTGATTTCACATATTCCAAAAAAATATAAGATACTTCTGAATCAACTGATGTTCAAAATAGAGCATATGCTTTGGGAAAAAAAACCCAAACTCTCAAATTCTCAGAAGTGCAGAAGTAGCTCTCCAGAAAGTTGTACCAATGCTTCATTTCTTACGGTACCAAAATATTGCAAGGTCAGTCTGTGTTGAGCTGGTGTCTGGGTGTTGGCTGTTACCTTTTTGCTGCTTCAACTGAAGGAACCTCTGTCGACTCGTTACCTCCCTCAGGAAACATGCATCACTTGGCAGCAATCACCACCTACCAGCTCTGGGCAGGTCGGTCTAATTGCTTTCTTTAAGTCATGGGGAGTCTCTGCATCTGTCACTGGTCAGTGCATTTCCCAACCCACTGGTCATTACATGCAGTTTCCCTGCCTCTGCAGATTAGAAACATTGCAGAGCTTTCATTGCGTGAGGGCTGGACACACTGCCCAACAGAAGTCAAGAGGTCTGAATAAAACAACTCGAGGTGAGGCAGCTGCTTAAATTTCCAAAAGCTGCATTATCCCTTCCGGACCCAATCCATGGCTCTAGGGAAATGGCAAAAGCTCCCATTGATGGAGTATATTCTTTTTTGCCACATATACGGTTTTCAAGTATAATTGTTAATACAAATGACTTGCCTACAGTTTGTCAACTGAGCAGTTTGTTGTGACTCAGTCACTTTGATACTTCCCCTTCTTGGGCTCTTTCTCTCTCCAAGCTTCAGTCTGCTGGGTTATGTTTGTGTCTTGATCAGGGACACAGAGTGCTGCCCACACTGCCCCAGTTCCTCAGTGCAGCACTGGACACGGACCCTGCACAGCCCAGCCAGGAATGCAGCCAGAGCTGGTACCAGCTGTGGCACGGGACAGCTGCACAGGACTCGGGCTGGGTTCATATGGATCCCATCAGGAAGCAGCGGGCTGGAATCAACCCCAGAGCAGAGCTGCAGATCCACCAAGGCTGAGTGAAAGCAAAGCCTCAGGAACAAATGCGCAGCCATTCAGGTTCATGCACAACATACCTATAGAATTTTCCTTCCTACAGATATTAAAAAAGTTTAAACAGTGAGATACACTCTGTTCAATATCTGGGAAAGACGAGTACAACGTGGGCATCGGCACTAGGAGAAGAACATGGCCTCTAGGACATTGAATTATTGTGCTAGCATTACACATTTTAAATTGCACAGATCACCTCTTCCTCTCTCCTTACATCCATGCCTGTTTTCCTTCCAAAGGATGCCTTCGATGGCACATAACTGGGATGCATCTGGCACTCTCTGCTGGGCCCCCCAGATCTCAGAGCCCAGAGCAATACCCTGCACGTGGACATATGTGCACTAAGCTGCACTGTGCCACATCCCCTCCTCAACTATGGTCATAAAATTTTATTTCCAACTTGGAGGGAAAAAGAGCAAAGTCCTCTGGATTTTGGGAGTGAGCCACCAGGAAGTGCTAAATGAATAAAGAGCATCTGCAAGTGTGCCCTAGAGATTAAGCACTGAATGCCTAGGACACGCTGCTTCCAAGTTGGGATTCTGATTCTGGTGCCAAAAACTCATATATCTCCTTGCTTCAGTAGTTATTCATCAATTAATATACTCTATTAAATAACCAGACCCCTAAATAAGCTTTATACTTTTCAGTTTCTAAAGCAAAAGAAACAGATGTAACAAAGCAAATAAATGCTCCTATATTTGAAAGCTGATCACTTCGAGTTATTTTTATTTATTACAAAACATTTTAGCAATAGACAGAATAAAGCAAGGTGATCAAGCAGGGGAGAATACTTTCTCAAGAACGTGTAAAAATCATCACTGTCTCTAAAGTGATGAGGAGTGTGAGATAGGTAAGGAAATAATAAATACAGCTGATTTGGACTGATTGTTTGGCTGCCCCTCTCCCTCCTCCATGCCTCCCTCCAGCTCCCAAGACAGGCTGCACCTACAGCTTCTGCCTAAACTGTTTCTGCACACTTTTGGCACTAGAGATTTCACTGTCTTTCTAAAGAAGTTCTTCCAGCTCGCAAATGCTTTTCCATTAGAAAGTTTTTCCTGCTGCAAAGTGAGGCCACCGCACAGGGAATACAGAGAAAAACTTGATTACTTTCTTGCAGCTTCTCTTTATGTACATGAGGACTATTATCAAGTCCTTGCTCAGGCTTCTCTTCCCCAGCTTTTCCCTGTAGGTCACATTTTCCAGAGTTCTCATGCTTTATATTGCTCTCCCTAGTACCTCCACTGATTCTGCCACTTTGTTCTTGAAGTGTTCCCAGAATTTTGCCTTGCAGCTGAAGCCTTACAAGTGTCAGTTTTTTCAAGAGTACTATTTCAGAGGCCTTACTGATGTTTACTCTGTTTTGGTATAAAAAATATGGCATGTGTATGTCTTTTTTTCAATAGCAGGGTATCTTCAATACGTCCAATTTTTGATTTACTGGAAACCAAAATCACTGTACTGCTCATTACCTATGCAGTCATGATGCATTTATATTTTCCTAGGTAAATATTTTTAAGTGTAGAGCTTTTAATTTGCTCTAAATTGCATTGTGTTCAGTCTCCCACTCATCAAGGGAGTTTTTAATTCTAAAGGTATGCTTGCAGGTTCTTTCAGATTGATATTCTCAGGGGATTTTAAAAATATGTATTGTATTCCAGCATTCCTGTCAATAATGAAAACACTTAGCTGTAGTCCTAAGCCAGCCTTTTCTAAAATTGTTCTAAAAACATTAATCTACTTGACAGAAAGCCATTTATATCTGTTCTTGGAGTATGGCATTTTGTTGAGGGTTTGTTCTGTTGTTGTTTTGTTTGGGTTGTTTGTGGGAGTTAACTTCTATTTTTTTTAGGGGTCTGCTGGGGTTTTTTTAAGCAGTTGTTTTATATCTATGTACAACAGAGTTTTTCAAGCTATACCCAGCTAGAAGGAACACTGCTCTTGCTCACTGGACATTGTCAGGTAGAATCTTGCTGCTGAAATATCTCTACAGTGACTTTGAAAAACCAGATCTGAGCTCACTGTGCCAAACTCCAAACCAGATCCAAACTGGAAAGCACAGAGCTGTATCTGATCTACTAAGTCCTGTTGCCAAAACAGGGGGAAAAAACCCAGCTGTATACACGTTTTTCACAGCAGAATTCCAAATTAGGTTTGGGGAGGGGAAGGTGGTTCTGTCTATCCCAATAATCTTGATTTTACCCCAGAATGGTTGTTTAATGCTCTTTTCAATGAGGACAGAAATGTGGAACTGCATCAGCCCTCCTTAGCCATCAAGAGTAAGTTTGTCTTGTCAAATACATACCGTGATATAGGTTTAAAAGAAAATTTAAAACTTCACTGAAGTTCATATCCACAGTCAAAAAAGCCCTACCTTTGTCAAGCCAGGTGAGATAAAGGCTGTGATTTGACAGAATAGCATCTACACCTCCAAAGAACTGAAGTAAACTTCTATTTAATGAAAGATGAATCAAAAAATCCTGTATCCTGAGTACTTTGAGTAGTTTTATAAAGAAAGATTGAACCCATAGAGGACTCAAAAGAGGAGGTATAGGGGAGCTGCACCAGAACATATCAGCTCCGAGATGAACAACATAAAGTACAAGGAGTGTAAGGAAAGAAAAGCTACAGCACAACACCAGAAAGCATTTACAGCCAGCTGAACACACAGCTCGGCTGGCCAGGGTGAGGCTGAGCTCCCACAAAGGATTTGGTCATCAGGCAAGATTAAAAATAGTTACATCAGACGAGAACAAAATTTCAGGATATTTTTCACTCTCAGGGACAGTTTTTGTGCATAGTATTTGTAGATTAATATTCCTGATACCTTGTCTTTTTTCTTCCCCACAGGTCCTCAATTGTTACAGTAATAGAAATGAATCTTACTTACATCTTGAAATGTTAAGTGCAGTGCTAAATCAAGAGGTGTATTCCTTGTGGGTTTTTAAGACATATAAAAAGTAACATGTCCAAAAAGCAGTTGCACATACCTTGATGATTTATCTTCACATTATGTATTGAAGTGCAAGGTTCTGTTATTATTCTGCTCCTTGTATAAGTTCATATAACATTTATTGGTCACTCTAGTTGATGATCAAGTTAAAACTACTATGTTCTCTTCACTTTTGGCAAAATTCCAATCCAAAGTGACTCCATGGCTCGCTGATACAATGAAAATTGCTTTCTAAAACTCAGGGTGCTTCTTCATAAATGACATCTTTAAAAAATGCAGAAACAGAAATAAATACAGCCAGTCTTAATGCTACATTGAAAACATTTTCTCCTGTTGCTCAATAAAAGTATGCCTTGAAGTGTCCTTCTGAAATAAAGTTTATGTGAGAAAAATGAAAATTGCAGTTGCTCAGTTTGCCGTTGCTGCAAAACTCCCAATTCATATTGTTAATGGCAAACAAAAAGAAAAGAACCAGTAATTATTATATACCAATCCCAGCTTAAGATAAACTCCATACTTCCCTGCATGTATAAAAAGCTCTGTCACTCTTTTTCTTTTTTCATATATTTGTTTCCTGAGGATCCTCTATCTAACTCCAAGAACCGTGATGTTGAAAGGTGTCGTTTAAAGCAGGTTTCTCTAATTTCTAAGTGTCTTACAACTTTTAGATCTATGAGGTGGCCACAGGGCAACTCCTCATGGATTAATCTTGTCTAGGGAAAGAGGAGAGACAAAACAATTATATCAGCCAAGAGTAGCTATGAGAACCACAGTTGAAAAAGCAGAACTGTGCACAGGTAAACAAGACTTGGTGGGTATGCAGAGGACTGAGTTTAGCAAGGCAAGGCCAGAGAATCATTTGATTATTCTTTTGTTTAATAGGTAAGAGGAGAAGGTAATGAAGAAAATGAAAAGAGGAATACAGGAATACATTGCAAGCCTTTTGCTGATTAATGGAAAATGTCATTAGGATTGATGGGGTCATGGAAGACACTGTTATCAGCCGTGCTAAAGCACATATACATCTCGGTGTTTCCAGAAAGCCTCTGAAATCACAGGGATGAAGGATGAGATTATGATGTGCCACAAAGGGCTGGATTGGCTCCAAAAGGCCATCAAACCGTGTAAACTATCAATGGAGCACTGCAACAGCGAGAAGGAATGAATTAGCATTACCCATCAAGACGATTTCTCCAAACACTCCACGCTGAATTTCCGTCTGTGCCCGATAAGTGCATTATTAAAGTTTATAAATCCTGACTTGCAGAAACTGTTCTGCTTTTCACTCAGTGCATTCGGCTGTATTGAAGTTCACTATTGAGAGCTTTCTGAGACGTTTCCTTTCTGCCAGGAGCCTCGGAATGCAGTTATTGAAAAGCATACGGGAAATGTGGTGGGCATGTGTTTGTCACTCTCAGCAAATCCTTGCTCTGTGGCAGACGTGATTTGGAGATCACCTTTGAAAGCTTATCTCAGGGAGGGATAAGGCAGCATTCACATGGCTTCATCTCCAGCACAACACGGCCAGACACAAAGCACAGCAACATGTGATTGACAGAGAGATGTTCCATTACCAGCTTTTTACTGAAGTCACTTCTACCCCTGCCCTCCCCCCCACAGTATAAGCTCTTGTAAATGCATTTATTGTCACTCACTCCAAACAAGAAAGTCCTAGTGTAAAGATGTTTAAGTTCAGCTTTAAATACAAATGAGTACTAGAATCCTTCCTCCACTGAATGCATAAAAAGAGCTGAAGCACATTGTAACTTATCTGCCACATGGTATTTTGAAAGGATAAAGCGAAACAGCTACTACAATTATTATTTAGAGTGTTATTAGCAAATTTATATTTAGCAAATTTGACTTTTCAGAATGGATTAACTCTTTTCCAGGAATACCATGCTATTAGCACAGAACTGTAAATACACAGCATGGTGTGTTATCTTGAAAGGAGGACAAATTAATATTTACTACAACCTACTAAATATTTTATTGAGTACAAAAGGTCTACTGACTTAAAACACTCCATTACAATCTCAGAAGAATCTCCACTTAACAGCAAATGTTCTGATGTCAAGCCACAGCCACCACCAGTTAAAATGTTACCATGACAACCAGCAGCAACTTAGGCTAGTGCAATGCATAACTCGGATCCAATGCTTAGCTCTCTGCTCATCTACTGCAAAAAAATTATTTTTCACAAACAGAAATCCTAGAAGCCTGAGTATATTTCTAAGCAAACCCCTCAGGCTGGAGGTAATGCCTGAGAAATCTCAGGAATGGCTCTGCACACCTGCTGCTCCAAACGATGCTGGTGGGCTTTGCAGGCACACCCCAAACCTTCACCCAAACTGGAGCTGAGCTTTTGGGCTCCTCACAGGAATCCACTGTCCAACCTCTAACGAGTTCTAATTAACAGAATAATCCCTGAATGCGAGTATTTTGTTCATTCAGTTTCAGATGTGCTCTTTTTTGCTTCCAAGTGTGAAATCTCAATTCAGATCCTGCTCTCAGGTCACATCATGATTTGTGTTCACGTTGGTCTCTAAGCACAAGCGAATCTACTCAAGACTAAGACAATAATCTGTAATAGAGAAACTTGCTTGAAAATGTTTTGACTATGAAAAATCAAATAATGCTCAGCTTAGAAGGGTACCCTTCAGGGTAAAAATAGCAAAAAAATGTTCCAATTATAAAGAATTATGCTCTGTCCTTCTCATTCAAGGGGACACTGAATAAAAACATGTAAATGGTATAGTTGCAATCATTATCAATTCCCTTGACTGTATCACAAACCCAAGTGCATACCTTCTGGAAAATCATGGAAATAAAATTGTAAATCTCAGTTGAGAAGTACTTTATTGTCCAGAAAGAGTTATTCAGACTATTTTTTTCACTTTTAAAGCATAGCAGTATATTATTTGTGTACAAAGTTACTTTATAGACTTCTAATACATCATCTCAAGGGGAGGGTTGAGCAGATTCTTATAAAATAACTGATTTAGGGGATGCCTTCCAAATAATTGATGTGGCTTCATCCTAATGATTACAGTTTTCCAGAAGGCAAGCAAGTAAGGTGAAAATCTTTAACTCTTCATGCAAATGGAGACAGCAACAACTGCCATATTGAAATAGCATCCCTTACATACTGCACCAATTTTTTCCTTATTCTCAAGCTATGTCTCATTATTTTTAACAAACTGCTATCAGATTTCTTAAATGACAGAACAGGAAAACTTTTAAATGCTCAGTGAATTCTGAATTATTAAAGATAAAAAGGGTACTTTGGTATATTTATTACCACATTGCAGGAAATCATCATCACTGATGTCTGGATTAAGCTCTTATCTTTTTAAATGGCCTCTTCAGAGCTGAGGTGAACTTAAAGATGCATTGCTACAAACCTCCAGAAATGAGTATTTTGGTGTTGTTTCGTTTCGTTGGCTGGTTTTTTAACTACTTTTTAACGTTATTAAGTTTAATTTCACTGTGCAGAAAACCCCCTTTGAATAAAAGAATGAAAAGGTTGCATTTGAATGAAAGCTGCATGTCCGTTTCCTCAAACATACGTCTTCTTATTTAAACAATTTTATTTTACAATTATTTTCTAGTCCCTGTAATCAAGTTATTCCTGCTGAAAGTGCAAGGACAAATAAGGATATTAAAACACACACTGACAAGGGGGAAAATTAACAAAATACTGATGTTCATTTTACCGGAAAAAAACAGGAGACAATTCTTTAGCCAGTGGTCACCCCTGTAGCTCCATCAACTTAAATGCCATTCCATTTAATTATCCTTGTGAGCAAGACATGATACAAATTATTCAGTTCTTCAGTTCTGCCTCATGACTACATGACATATTTTGCTGACACTGTACACTGCCAATCTCCTATGCTAAAAAAAAAAAAAATTATCAACAAAAGTTCCAAGATCACATAATCTAGGGAAATGCCCAGGATGGAATTCAGGGTGATTGATACGGGTTTGTGTGAACAGTAAGTATGCACCTAATTTTTAAATAACGCTCTTATAAAAACCCCCTAGCAAACAGCCAATTCTCCTGATGCCTTTTCTGTGTTACCCTGCTGATTACTGAACCTCGTACTTCCTTGGGAGCTTATCAGCTCACTCACCCTCTGCCTTCTGCTGTCCCCTCACCCATCTCCTGACGTGGCTGGGAAATCTGCTTTCATCCCAGCTTGGACAGCCGTGGGTGTGTTTATATGCAAGGACATTAAGCAAATAGTAAAGAGTGCTCAGCTGAGGGACGTGGTTTAATTTAAGACCTTTTTTGCCCCCTTTGCACCACACACTCATGTTCAGTGCAGCGATAATTCCTTTAACCCCTTTACTGACAGTGTGGACGGGGCATATAATGGATTTAGGTGTAGAAAGATGAGAAGAACCACCCAAATAAGAGACTTGGCAGCTTCCTGAAGTCCTGGGAGGCCTCCTTTCTTGGTTATAAGGGTTCTGCCTTCCTTGCCACCATCCCATTACGAAATGTGGGCTCCAAGGCTGCGCAGCCAAGCAGGACAGGTCTGTGGCACTGCTGTCCATCTCCCTGGGGGCAGAACATCCCTTCTTCAGGAGGAGGAGCAGGGTTCTGCCTCCTGCCCCTGCCACCTCCAGGAGCTCTCCAGGGCCTGGCAGGCACTGCCCTTGGGCTCAGGCACAACACTTGCCTGAGTTACTTGCCAAGTAACAAGGGCTTGCCTTGCTAAACTCAGTCCTCTGCATACCCACCAAGTCTTGTTTACCTGTGCACAGTTCTGCTTTTTCAACTGTGGTTCTCATAGCTACTCTTGGCTGATATAATTGTTTTGTCTCTCCTCTTTCCCTAGACAAGATTAATCCATGAGGAGTTGCCCTGTGGCCACCTCATAGATCTAAAAGTTGTAAGACACTTAGAAATTAGAGAAACCTGCTTTAAACGACACCTTTCAACGTCATGGTTCTTGGAGTAAGATAGAGGATCCTCAGGAAACAAATATATGAAAAAATAAAAAGAGTGACAGAGCTTTTTATACATGCAGGGAAGTATGGAGTTTATCTTAAGCTGTGATTGGTATATAATAATTACTGGTTCTTTTCTTTTTGTTTGCCATTAACAATATGAATTGGGAGTTTTGCAGCAATGGCAAACTGAGCAACTTACACCATAACAAATATGAAACATGCACCATCTTTGGTCTGTCTCACTATTTTTTTTTTTACTAGTGTTGGTGAAACCCATCTGATTTCCCTCTCATTAACCAGTTGGACATGAGTGCAATGTGAAATGATGCATTTAAGAAGAGAAACACCTCAAAATGTAGTTTTAAAATTACATTCTTCAAAGACATTCTAAGACAAGGTCTTCTGCTTATGTTTTCCAGTTTGGTGAAAGAACTTTGACAAAGTCCTCAGCTTTATTTTGATGAAAGTAAAAAAATACTTTCAAAAAGTCTGGAAAAATTCAATACCATATTTCCAAACTTATTTTTTAAAGAATAATGAAAACTAGAGAAAAAAAATCATTCCCCCTTCTGAGTCAAGATAAAATGTCTCTTAATTGCATCCTAATTTTGTCCCACAGTAACAAGTACAATGCTGGAATTATCTTTTAGCAGATCCAGTAGGAAAAACAACATAATCTCCAGAGAAAAGTCCCCTGAGATTTTATAAATTTCAGATTTTCATTAGGTTTCTCTCAGCTGCCTTTACATCCACCAAGGTTCTGAGGTGGGAAGCACAAAGTGACCACAAAGACAGCAGAGTTCCTCTATGTGATGCTCCATAAAGTTTCTTTAGTGGTGAAAAGAGCCAGGATTGAAGAAACAAGGGCTGCCTTTTTTCCCCACTGCTAACAACATATTTTTTATGGATGGTAAGGCATTTAAATAGTTAGAAGGCTGTAAGAATCCACCTCCTTGGCAGCTACAAATTCTTTCTGATGAGAGAGATGAGGCATCAGAAAGTCTGCCTGGTAAATCATGCAGAGTTTCCAAATAAGCTCTCCCCTCCCATGGATTTTTTCTGCAGGAGATGATGATCAGGCCATATGTTACTATGACAGATTTGGTATTTCATAACTGAAACCCATATAGCTCCTACATTAATATTTCCTCAAAACAGGGCAATTTTTAATAAAACCCAAAACCTACTTTAATGTCTACATCCTACAAAAATCATGACTGACGCACTGTCCCCAAAAGCAGCTCTATATTCAATTACTTTTGTAAATACATCCCCTTTTATTATTTTTAGGTTTTAAAAGACAACTAAATACTGCATTTAATAGTAAGCATGTGCCCTACTGAAGGGAACACAAACTATAATGATATGCCTAGCTTAAAAGCAAATCTAATCTACTTGCTTATTAAATTTAAATGTGTTTAAGGCTGATATGGTTTGAAAATGATATGTAAAATAACAGCTTCCATGGCTATAAATGTCAAGTCTAAAAATTATATGCAATATAACATACAAAATAAATGCTGCTTCATCTTTACATTTCAGTGTGATCAATTCATTAAATGAGGTATTACAAGCTATGAGAAAATTTTACAACTCCTGAGACATAATTCGTCACAGTGTATTACAATGCAGCAAGGAAATACTTTAGAGGTTTTGTCATCAATGGATTAAAATTCTTATTAGAAAGAAGGTGGGGGAAAGTAGCTTTCTGATGTACCATGACCAAAATTACTCATCACAGCATATATTAAACACCTACGTGATCCTTTTCCATGAGACAGTCTCTGTATTAAATGGGGTTTTTTTGTTGTTGGTTTTTTTTTTCCCTTGGAAAATAAACCAAGGAAAAGATAGGTGATGTATTTTATAGGTCCAAGGTGTAAGGACACAAAGGACACAGAGCTTCCCTGCAACACCAAATCCAAACATTCTCTGTGGGTTTGTTTGGCTTTTCTTTCCTCTTCCTTTTTAACTGTGATAGAGATGGTCTTTCCCACCTGCTGTGTCTTCCAGAAATAACTTGGCCACAGATTTTCAGCCACTGGATAGAGAGGAGCCAAGAACCATGACGCCAGGAAATACAGCAGCTGTATTCCCCCAAGTGCCCACCAAACCCCTCTGAACATGTAATCTACACAGCAAACTCCACTGCTGAAAGAGCTGTAAAACCTCGAGAACCATTCCACATCTTGGATCTCCACAGCTCCCTATTCCAGAAAATCTCCCAGAAATTGACTCCAGCTTAGGAAAGCTGCTCATTTGAGAGCTCAGTAACCAGGTGAGACACACAAAGATCCCCAAGGACGTGACTCAGACCATGTAAATTAACCCCTTACTCTGACTGCCTGCTGAAGACACATCTCTGTCCCTGCTGATTGCACAGGGAGTGCCAGCAGTGGGCTTTATGAGCACGACCTGCTCTTGTCTCCAACCTTCAGCTTCCCAACAACTCTGCTTCCAAAAGAGAGACCACTAACAGAGGCTTTGGCTGCAGCACTGTTAACTACGAGCCCATCAACTTTATTTTCTTCATCCCGTTAAGTTTGAGGAAGTTACAAAACTGTCAAGATCTTAGAGATCGCTAGAAAAATCCTGTTTCCACGGAGGTGAATGCCTGCTACAGGTAAATAAAAATACGCTGTACATTGATGGCTTTTAATTATTACCCCCAAGGATTTTTATACAACTGTTCAAAAGTCTCGACTGCAAAAGAATATTTTTAACACCTAAAATTTATTCAGACTTCATTATTTATAATTAAATCCTGTTTCAACACCCATCCTGATTAAGAACATTCAGGCTTAGGGTCTTTCAATAAGGCAACAAGACAGCACCAATTTTCTCACACAAATATTTACAGCAGCTAAAAAGATAAATGTGACTTCTTTTGTTATTTCTCTCTAAAATAAGAATAATATTCACAGTTTTGACCAAAATAATTTTATTTTTAAATACCGTTACTATTTCCAAGATACATGCCTGCCTTCTTGCCTTATCATTTTCCCAATCTGCCGAATATTTAACACATTTGTCTTTCCCTGACATACAATTTGCTATTATCATGTGACAGAAAAACACACATCACCCCAGACGTTCTCAAGGTGCAACAGAATCTGGTAATGCTTTTGCAGGCCAGTATCTAGCCATGAATTTGTGCTCCCACAAACCCATCCATATTACCAGGGGAATTATTAGGTGGCTGTATCTTTGCAGGCACTCAGAGCAAGATAACCCTAATCTAGTCTTATCACTTGCACACAAAAGCATTGGATCCAATAGGCTTCCATGTAATCCATCTCTGTCAACCGCATTAAGGAAATTACCTGTCAGAAATATCATGGCCAAGATTCTGTGATTAAATGCAAACTTACAAAATGCTCAAGGGTATAGTAAAAAAAAGCTGCATAAAATTGCTTTCAGTTTAGTTTTCCTTATGTTAACGTTGTGTCCACAAGCATTTAAACAGCATAAAGAATCAAGTAATTTATCAACCACGCATTGCATTGCCAAAGGAAACAAAATATATTTTTAAATTTGTCATAATTCCAGGAAGTCGACTTTCATTATTAAGATGGTAAAACTTTAAAAAAAATCTTTCAAGATCTTTGAAGAACCAAGAAGCACATCAAGTCCTTTTTTTTTTTTTTTTTCTGTTCCCCAGGGAGGGAAATTGTTATTGCTGATGAAGTATAGAAACGTCTAAACCTTCATATTCACAATTCGAATACTATTTTTTTCCTTCAAAGCTTTTGTCTCTGCAAACTTTACCATTTAAGGATTACTGGTTACAAGTTTGCATGGCTGACAGCAGAGTCCTACACCTCAGGTCACTCAGGTCCAATCCACAACCAACAATCTCCATCAACAACTTTGGTCTTTTCCTTAGGCATCTTTCTATAAAGAAGACAGAGCAATCATACAATCATACATATGTATAGAATGCACTGTTAACTGTGAATATCCTGGCTCTGTGCCAAAGAAGGGAACACAAAGAAATTAAAAAAAACCAACAAATTGACCCGCAATTCTACAGCTAAACAATTTTGAATTATTCACTGAAGAACCCTCTATTCTAAAATGCCCAATGTACTCTAAGGAAATCAAAGGAGGTGGAGAAATTACAGTGTGAATATTCAGCAATACTGATTAATATCCCCAGTACATGAGAGGCGCTGACATACTGGAGAGAGTCTAACAAAGGGCCGTTAAGGTGATTAAGGGGCTGGCACACCTCCCTCATGAGGGAAGGCTGAGGGAGCTGGGCTGGTCCAGCCTCCACAAGAGCAGGTTCAGGGGATGTCAGTGTGCACAAATGCCTGAAGAGAGCGTGAGGAGACTGAGCAGGGTGCTCCCAGTGGTGCCCGGTGACAGGAGCAGAGGCAATGAGCACAAACTCAGCCAGGAGGTTCCCTCAGAACACCAGGAGCTGCTCCTCTGGGAGGGTGATGAGCCCTGGCACAGTCACCCGGGGCTGTTGTGGGGTCTCCACCTTGGAGACACCCCAAAGGCACGTGGGCACGGTCCTGGCAGCCAGCTCTGGGTGTCCCTGCCCGAGCAGTGGGGCTGGACCAGAGCGCATCCAGAGCTCCCTTCTAACCACAACCACAACCACGTTTTGATTCTATTTCGCTTTTATATCCTGCTTATCCAAGCCCCTCGGAAGGGCAGCCCTGTGCTCCACTACACGTGGTGCCTCCTCACCCCCTCTCCACACTGCTGTTAAAGCACTGCCCCTGAGTCAAACCCTGAGGCACACGGCCACTGAGGAGCCACTGAGAGAACTCTGAACCACCCATCACAGCCCTGTAAATCCAGCAGTCAGTCGATTTACCATCCATTTATCCATTTATCCATTCCAAGCTTCACCAATATGGCTGTAAGGATACAAGGGTAGAATGGGTTAAAAACCTTGATAAAATGAAAGAGTTGAACATCCACTACCTCCTCCCTTCTCTTCACAAGACCAGATGTGATTTTTTTCAAGGAAGCCTCACCCAGGCTATGGTTGATCACAGAAGAAAAAAATTCCCACCTTTAGCCCAGTGAGAATGCTTCTAAATGTATCTATTGAACTTTACTGTAATTCCAATTCCATTCAGCTGAATGGAAGTTTCCAAGCACAAGGTCCTACACCCAAGCAGCAAAACTAAGGACAAACAAACTGTGAGCAAAAGGAGAAAATATTCGAATTCCAAGAACCTCTCCTTGTAAACCTGGAAATGCACTTCCTCGTTCACAAGAAATTTCACTGAAAATCCTTGATTCTGTCCGGCCACAAGTGATTAATCTAAATCCAGCCAAGAGTGGTTGAGAAGACAACAGTGAGTAGTAGGTTAGAGCCTGGCAGAGTTTGTTCATTAAGATTCCTACACTGCACCAAATACGTGATGAGGATGCACAGTGAAGATAAGATTTCTCTTTGGTATGGTGGTTGCACACCTACACTGCTGTCTGTGTACTACCGGAATTTTGAAAGGACACAGTAAAAGGGTTCATGCATGGGAAGCTTGATTCGAGAAATGGAGATTTACTGGATTACGGAAGGAGAGAGAAGTGATAGAGCAGCATTCTCAGAAACCTAGCATTGACATGATTATAACACAGCTATCTTCTCATAAAGGTGAAAGGCTGAAAGTCTACAAATGCAATTGGGGTTGTGCTCTGTCAACTCTTTTCACTTGAGGCATCATAAAGTATCAGATCTACGAGATAAGGGTTGGGGGGAAAAGCGGTGTCATTTTAATGTGAAGGAACACAACTACAAAGATTCCTTTCCATGACTGGAGAGAGAATAAATGGGACAGACAGAATGGATGTCCCTTTTCTCTCTTTGCCCAAGGTCAGCCTGGAGTTGCACAGAAGTTCTCCAAGCAGCAGAGAGCTGCAGTTCTCCTAAAACAGGCAGACACTGGGAAAAGCCAGTTTGCAAGCAGAAGGCTGCAGGATGCATCTCATCCTTTGTGAAGACAGGACTAAAAAGCCAACTAAACGGTTTGAACTTCTGACCAGCAAAGGAAAGAAAGAAGATAATGCATTTTCTTGCCCACAAGACTTATTGTGGAATTTATAGTTCCTTTTAACTCAGTTAAAAGAACTAATAATAAGACTCAAAGTGTGAATAGTGTTTGGACAACCTCATTTGCATTTATACAATGGCGATTGAAGTAATGAAGCTGATTAATCAGAGAATCGTTGTTGTCACACAACATTTATAGCTCAGAATCCATCAGAAGAAGCCAAGATCACACATAAAATTATTTTGAACCTTGCACATGAATTATGAACCAGATGAAAGAAATAGTTGTAAAAAAATAAAAGCAGACCTCTGTTCCATGTGGCACTTTTATTAGTTACTTTATCACCCCCCATATGTGCTGCCAAGGAAAAATTTAATAGGCCACCACTACCACTAACTACAAAAGAAGACTATGAATTATTATTGATATTCTTATTAACCATGCTAGTAAACTCGACATAACTGGGCCATGATCACAGAGAAGCTCTGTGTTCAAAAAGGATATTGTACAGGACACAAAACCCACAAATACAGCACTACTTTTAAAGCAGGAACAAAGTACAGTAAATACAGCTGCAAATTCAATCTCAAAAGCACATATTGACTAATGGAGATTATACCCAAAGTGAGCTGGATAACCATTGTTTCCTAGCAGGCCAGTGTGTAAAGCAAGATCCTTTCTCGGAATAACTCTCAGATTAATAGATTCAATATTGTTTCCCTTTTATTGGAGAGCGAATTCCATTAAACACCCTGGATTACTTCAGTAGCAGAACATACATTTGCAAATGAATGCAAAGACTCTGGATGAGGAACAATACATGTTCTGATCTACCACCACCTATGAGCATAACTTTCCTTTAATTATCATATTTATTTCTCCTTTACCCTGTTTGCTGTCACGGACTGGAGCTGGCGTTCTGGAATGATCTCAGCACACGTGTGAGGAACAAACCCTCACAAGGCACAGAGCACACCAGGCTGTGCTGAGCCTTCAGAGAGCAGGGTCCTACAAAGAGATGAACGAGCCAGGGCAGCGACAGTATTGCCACCACCCATCACCATCACCACCTATTATCAGCCACTTCTTGGAAAGAAAAACGTGTTAGAATCCGAGTGACCCAACAAATGGAATAAAATGAAACAACTGAGCAGCAGAGGTACAAATTGCAGGAGCTCCTGATTCCCAGCTGTGCACACTCAGTCCTCCAGAGAGCTTTGCCTCTCTGTGCCTTCAGAGCTGCATTACTGCATCAGAGGGGTTAGGGGAAAAAGATGGCAGTGAGGTAGAAAAAAGGGAAAGGGGAAAATGGGAAAGGGAGAAGTGAAAAGGGAAAAGGGAAAAAAAGGAAAAGGGGGGAAAAAGGGAAATGGGGAAAAGAAGGGGAAAAGGGAGAGAAAAGGAAAAAAGGGAAAGAAAAGGGAAAAGGAGAAAGAAAAGGGAAAAGGGGAAAAAAGGGAAAAGGGAAAAAGGGAAAAGGGGAAAGGGCAATGAAAAGCAAAAGGAAAAGAAATTCAGAACATGTTTTTTGATTCATCTTCCACCAGTATAATAAAACCAGAGTCCTCTTCAGGCTATGTGAAAAAGATGAACCTGAAGGGAGTCATGGTGTGGTGTTTTTCCTGGATCAGAGAGTAACAACTGCCAGCAGGAATGCTTCATGGGAGAGATACCTTCTTCCACTGACATTCCAAACTACCAGTGACCCACTGCTTTGTATTTAATAGCTACATACTTGTATTTAAGGCCATTGAGTCAATAATACCTGAGTTAAAACCATGTTCTTGCTCTGTTTTCACACCACACTCTCCATCTTGGTATCCAAGAACAGAGCATTAAACAATAATGACAAACATCTGTCATCCCTGTTTTCCTATCCACTCTTCACCTTTGTCCTCAGTAAAAATTGAGTGTATAAAGCAGGCAAAGTTGGGAAGGCAGAGCAGAGAACCTCGGGGAAATATGCTATCAGCAGAATCCTTCTGTAGACCTTGCATTGTGTAATACACATGAAAAATAATTGTATCACAGAACTGTTAAATAACCATATTGGATTTGCAAAACAAGATGCATTTTCCCAGCTCACTGAGAGCCTGTAGCATTTTGGAAATTAGCATACATCTGCTCCGAGGTATTCTGCATAAAATATTACAAAATGCATTTGATATAAACAGATAATTCCTTTTAGTAAGGTATAAAGTTAAAATGGACTGCACTTTACATGATTCAGTGAGCAAACTGGCACTCAGAGCTTAAGGAATAACTAAGCACCACTTTCTTAGTCAATTCTGCCACCTAGCTCATCTTGGGAAAGCTCAGCCTGCTATACTGAACTCCTGAAAAGCAATTTTCGTCCTGTTTAGAATTAAAATTCACAAAATAACTCACCCAGCACACCTAAATCACTTCATTAAACACAGGTAGCATGGCATATTAAAAAGAAGAGTCATTTACACCAGAGGTACTAAAAGAAAGTTGCTATGCATAGAAAATCTGTCACTTATAAACGAACTTTAATTCTGATTGATTCAACATACACCAAGCCATTTTGCTTCATTTAATCCCTTAACCACAGTTAATGTTCTAAAATATTCAAAGGGATTTTAATTTTCAAACTATGAAAGAAAAGAAAACATCCTTTATCCACTCTAAATCAAAATGTGTAATACTGGTTTCTGGATGCTAATATTCTCATTTCAAACTGTCCTTTTCTTGCCAGTGCCTTTTAGCAGAACAAAATTTGTGCTGGGACAGACTTTCAAATCTAAATATGTCCCAGCATGGCATTCCACAAGCAGGCATTGTCATATATAAACTCTTTTAAAAACGCACATGCAAAGTATGCCGTAAGAAACTTGTGATGATTTGAACAACCGCACATTTTTAATATAGCTTAAAAAAACCCCTCAAACCCAAAACAACTCCCAAAAACCAAGCTGAAAATATGTGGGTTTGATTTTAAGTTCTCTGAGCAACCATGCTGAAAAAGGTGAGCAAGCATAGCTCAGAACCATAAAGCTGCCAGCAGAAAGAGACAAACTATTGTTTTATGGGGTTTTTTAAAGTAGTGAATTCTGACACACATAAACAACACAAACCCAAGTGTGGCAGAGATGCCTGAACACCTCCAGACTCGGCAGAATTTTAATCTGGAGATGCCACGTTACTGCTGAGGAGAGGTTTGTGATGAGATCTCAGCACCACTGCGAGCTGACACAATCTGCAGGGCTGATCTTTGCAGCCTCTGTGCTCTTGGATTGTTTTCATTCTTGTGTGGAGGATCTGATGCAGGGCACTGCTGCTGGGGCTCTTTATCTGCCTCCAGGTACAAGTTATGCATTAACATCACAAACAGATAAACAGCTGTCATTACCTTTGATGCTTCTGCATTTGTGCTGCTGCTACTGTAACAGGCCTTTGCTTGCTGCCAGTAATTTAATTTATTTACAGGAAAACACTAACTCTCTCACAGGGTAGGTGTTTCCTTTAACATGCAGGTGGAATTTGGAAGTGAGTGTTTTCAAGTTATCTTTCCAAGGAATTACAAAGGTATGGATTCCTGCTAAGGGAAAAGGATAAAGAAATATCAAAAAAGGGGTAAAGAAACTTCAAATTCCCCAGTAATATGCTTTTTTCTTAGAGATTCAAAATACTTTACAAAACTGCAAACTATACTACAAAGAAATCACCCTACTCAAAACGAGAAGAGATCTAAAGAACAAGACCTAAGCCTTACAGAACTACTGAAAACATACTCCCTGATCTGATTCCAAACTCAGACGTTTTCAAAGCACAGTATTAACTGCAAGGATATGGCAAAAATCTACCCATATTAACAAGGATCACTAATGGCCATAATTCTAAAAATAATGCTCCTTATTTTCCAAAATAAAGAATAGCAAGAGCAAACAGAGTAAATACACATATAATAATTAAGATATTATTCCCATCATCCCATTTTCCCATTTTTTACCATTCAACTTCAAGAATTAAAAAAGAGAACAGGTATTATACAGAAGCAAAACTCCGTGGAAGCTCCTTGGAGAATAGCAGAAACACAAAGTTTGACACAGGAAGGTGAGGTAGAAGTCAGGATTTCCAGAAAACATTTTCTCCCTCATTAAAGAAGTAATGCCCTTCTCCTTCCTCCATTCTCTTCACTCCCCGGTGCTCATTCAAAAGGGGAATTTGGGGACAGGATCCAGTTGCAGCAGCCACAGATTTCTGTGTGTGCAGACATCCTGCGTCATTTCCATTCTTTCAGCAGGGAGATTCAAGGAAAACTGAAACACTTCCTACTTTTTTTTTTCAACATCTCCCTACATCCCCCCGTAACATTTGCTGTCCTCCTGCTATATTTTCTATTCTTAAATCTGACATATCCTTTCTCATTCTGCTTTTATTCCCTCCTCGCTTTTTTTCTCATCCTATCCCTTCCCCTCCCCTTCCCAAGTTCTATATTACAGCTCTCCTTTAGTCTACACCTTTCTCTACTCATTCAATCTCTTCTTTATTCACCTGTCATCCAGAGATGGATTATTTTAAATGCTCTCTCAACCTTTGCTGCTTTCCAGACAGGCTGACAAGAAATCTGGAGACTTAGATCTAAACCAGCTTCAGAGCCTTCTGAATATGATACTGATAGGGTGGAACAGAGAGAGGCTTGAAAACACGTGACAGTCCTGTTGTTGTCACAGATCCCTGACAAATGGACAGAGGGAGCCAGGATCCTGGGAGTTTAACACTTCCTTAAGGTTCAAAACTTCTGTGTTCTCAGCTCATTGATTTGCTTTATTTTGGAATCAATCACGATACTTGTCTTTGTGGAGCACTTAAAAAAAAAAAAAAAAAGTTGCATTGTTTTCAGAAAATAAAAACCTCATTATTTTCTTAATTTATTCTGGCTTTCTGTGCTTGGCCAGCAAGGGAGAGGTGTCTGGTTTTATTTTAGAAACTCAAAGTTGCTCCGCTCAGAGGAACATCCACAGTTTGTTAATGGGATAAACTGCAACAAGCAGCAGTATAACCATTAGAATGGTGCAAACATATTTTTCTCCAGTCAAATGTTCAAGTTGCTGCTGACTGGTCTGTTGCTCAGCTTGCACAGCACGCTTGTTCCTCTGCAATAACAGTAAAAATAAGCAAAACAGAACGTCTGGCAGGGAACAGAACAGAATAGTTCAGTGGGCAGGAATCTACAATGATCATCTACTTCAACTGCCTGGCTGCTTCAGGGCTGACTGAAAGTTAAAACATCTTATTAATGGCATTGTCTTAAATCTAGAATGTAGCAGGAACAATTTTGACACTGCTTCTTAGCAACTTCTAAACTAATTTCTCAATCCAAACACTACCCTAAAACATTCTAAAAGAGAAAGCTGAAGGTATAATCCTATTTTAAAGGAATTTAAAGTAGATACGACCAAGGTTCTAAAACCAATCAGAGTATAAAAAGGTAAAAAAACCTCATGACATCACTACTGAAACATTAGAAATTCCAAGTTTTCATAATAAAGCTTTTCTGTAACTTAATATTGACATTTAATTTTCTCCGAACATTAATGAATCGCACTATATCAAAACTTTAGTCAGAAGCAATTTGCAATTTGAACACACGACCTGGGTTTCTCTCCCAAATACTTTTGCAAATCATTCCCAAGATTCTGTTTCTGCAAGTACACATAGAAGACATTATTATTACTGTTTCAAAAATGTCCAGCACTAATAACTCAACGGAACTTCTTGTACATAAAAGAAATTATTCATAATCACTAAAATGATCCAATACCAATGCAGCAGATAAAGCTACAGAGCAGCAACATAAGAAACCACCTGCAATCAGTGATAAATCTGGATGTTCACATACCTACGGCTAAGTATACATTTTGTCTCACATTACACACACATTCCCTGCCTACCCAGCACAGTAAGAAATGCAGTGCAGAGCATTTTCCCCTATTTTTTTAAAAGCTTAGCACACATTTTGTGCTAAGTATGCCCACCTAAGAATTTGAGCATATTTTATATAATTCAGAATAAAACTTACTATCCTTTATCATAAAAGAACAAGATCACACGGTCTGTGCATATAAACATAAGCTCAGCTTTCACGTGGCCTTTGAAGGCAAACAGGGTTTTCCCAGATAAAGCAGCAAAGCTCTCAGATATAAATTTTCTACATGCACACATACACACAGCCCTCTCTGTTTCTCATTAGATTTTTACCTTCAGCCAAGCAAATGCATGTCCATTATAACCCAAGCCTTCCAATCAAACCTAGAGTGCTCTTTTGGCAGAGCTGAGCTCTCTGGTGGGCAGACCACTAAAGTTGTAAGATAGATACACACACACAAGTTCTAGCAAATGTCAGTGCCCCTGGGAGAACCTGTCTGCCTGCTCTGCTGCTGGAACAAGTGAGCCTTTATAAGTTCACCATCCAAATCCAAACAAACTCGGCTCTGGAAACCACGGGACCTATTAACCTACTTAGATAAAGAGTCATCTCCTTTCTTCCCAGGCAATGCGGGCATCACAAACCAGCAGCATGGCTTTAATATTGGAAAACCAAGACAATGATCTATCGACTCATATTGGCAGCAGTGAAACATCAACATGGCTTATTCCTCTGCTGCTTCCAGCTCTGCTCAGGGAACAACTCTATGGAAAGCTTACGTCTTACTCCGACTCTTCAGAAAACAAAATTTATACATAATTCTAGGTAAAAACCCAAAACAGTTTCCACGTTTTACTTTTTAAACTGTTTCATCACACAGAATAATGGTAGCATCTGCTTAATAAAAAGGACATTCAAAATTTAGCAGAGTGTACAAGTCCTTGGGTGTTGTAGGACTCTGGCTCTGGGAGGAACAGAAAATTGCAGAGCCTTCTAAGCACAGTCCTATGAAGTATTGGATAATAAGGGAGAGAGTCCTATAACAAATGGATTTGTGTATGCAAGAGAACCCCAAAGCTGCAGGGCAGGGTTAGCTCCTTCCATTGGCTGTCACAGGTACCAAGCCTCAGGGACAGTTTCCAGCATCCCATCATGGTCCATCACCATCCAAAACAGCCCGGCTGAGTTTGGGCCTTGCCACTGGGAAATATCCAAACAGATGCTTGAGACTGACCAAACCTTTCCAATTGCTTTGGAGAGGGAAAACCAGTCATAGGAAATTTCAGACTAGAAACAAAGCACATCTCTATTAAGTTATAGAAGTCATTAATATCAAAGTTGAAGTTCATGCAATGGTTCTATAAGTGAAAACATGACATAAAACACGAGTGACTGTTACGTCACTTTCAGAGAGTGAAAGAAAGGTGCTGTTCCCTACTTATATTTCATGCAAACTTTGAAAATAAAAAGTCCCTGTGAAGGGTGTTTGCTTTAATAATGGGATAGAAAAAAGTCTAATCTTAACAGGGAATATGGCCTATTATGTTGAAATGCTGATGAATTTCACTTAAAATACAGATCAAATTTAATTTCTTCCAGTGGTATTTCACTGAGACAAGGGTGCTGAGGGAACTTCTAGATTAGTCTGCCTTTCAGAGAACATAAATATGTTCTCTGTGCTTAAAACACGTGTGTTAAAAGAACAAAAAGAGGACTTAGAGTTTAATACAGTATAGGGCAAAGGGTAAAGGTTTACCCCCACAACATTTTTCTTGAAGTAGAAAGATGTTTCCAAAGATACACATCCCTAATGGAGAAGCATAAATAGTAAATTTGTGTTCTTACTCCAGATTAGGTGCATGACATTAGTGGTAAGATGTAGAATTCTTTTGATCCAAGTGCCATCAGTTTCCAGCTGATCTCAGTCTGGCACAGGTGCTGCAGATCCCTGCTTTTAGTGTTCATTCACATTCAGCACGACTTTACCACCCCTAACAAAAATGCAATGTACAAGTACTCTGAATATACCATCCAGAGGTTTTTGCATTAAATTCCTTTTGATTCCATAGCAACACCATATTATAGCACTGTGCATGGGATACAACCTTTTATTTACCTTGAATTCATTTTCAAATTGGAATGGCATCTTGTACTACACATGTTTCCAGTGATTGAGTTTGTCCTAGGAATGTTTTTAATGACTAAGCATATGGTCCTGCTTCCCATTCCCTGGGCCCAGAGCCCCTCACAGCTGCCTGTCACACTGTACACATGCATGAGGAAAAGCTTTGCAACGGTAAGACTCCTGAAAAGACGATCAGATGAGTTTCCTTTCATTAACTCAGATGAGTTTCCTTTCATTAACCTACACTGATGAGGATAATACTGCCCATGTCATTTTGGTTATATGCTCTTAATGACACTGAAGTCTCTGAATATTTAGTGAATAATCAACTATAATAATACTGAATGCAAGGACGTGGCTTGAATTCCTCTGGTTGCAGCCAGGTCTAAACAAGCTGTATCATTGTATGACCTAATGCACACATAGTTTGCCAGAATAATACTGGCTGCAGTTAAAGCAGAAACACAGTTTGCATTTTTGAACTATGAACTAAATGAAAACACACCAAGACTTCTCTGCTGTCTCTAAAAGGTCAAGATTTTTGACTTTGAACAAAAGATACTTATAGGATTAAACATTTTAATATGTATTTTATTTCTGGGGACTGGCAACTTTCACTGGAAAGCTATTGTGCTGTTTTTCCTCCCGTGCAGCCTTGAACTAGAGACCACATTTGGTATTCTCAGAAATCATCCTGAAATAAAGACTCATATGTTTACAAATCCATACCACCTAGTTTTTATATATATATATATATATATATATATTTCAGTGTACATGTTTTTCTTGTGAAACATAACTGCTTGCAGTTCAAATTATCTTTCCACAATAGTGGCTCTTGTATATATTTATTAGCACTCGCCAGCACAGCTGGAGTAAACACTTAATGCATTTCAGAACCATGAAGCCGATCCTCGAATCTATTCCTAATTCATCACCAGTGGGTCAGACATTGTGGTGTGTGTTAAAATGACCTAGTGTGAAATGTAAAAGCTGTGCATATCAGCAATACAAGATTTGATTCCTTTACTTTTCTACCTTATCTCTCTTTTTTTTTTTTCCAATACTATTCTCCATGGCTTCATTGGTGTTTGGGGACATCACCACCAGAGACTGCCAAGACAGAATGTGGTAGATTAGAGGAGATGAAGCAGCATTGCTCACCACAAGTTCAGTGACTCAGAGCTCAAGGTTAATGACTCCTGCTTTGGGACCAAATCAGGTTCTCTCTCTCTCTTTGCCCTTAAGTTTCTGGAAGGCAGGTTGTCTCAAACAGATTGAGGAGGGTGATGCAGCAGGATGTGGAATCAGCATTTGATGGCTTGTATTTTTAATGTTAAACATAAAGCTGCACCTCTGCTTTGCATAAACCTTTCCAGACTAACATCAGAGCATTGCGATGGTGATCCTGAAAGATACCCCAGCGTTTCTTTTTGATTTAAACTCTCCCTGTACAGCAAGGTGTGCCAGAAATAGGCAGCACTTCCCTGAGCTCAAGTTTCTTCATCTGGTCTGTCTGCAAGTAAAATGTGATAAACACCCTTCAGTCATGCACTGCCAAACACGGGGACACAACACATGAGCAACTGTACTATGTTTCATCAAATCAAAGTCTGTCCCAAAATTCTGTCTCCAGATTTGTCTAAAGCTTGGAAAGTTTGGAGAACGAGAAATAAGGCAGCAATATAACAGGACTTCCCTGCTATGCTTTTACCTGCACTGAACTGTTTCAATCACTTCTGCTTAAATAATGCATCATGAACTTGTTTTCCATGTTTATCAAATGGATTTTGAACTATGCAAGCTTTTGACATGCACATTATTCTGTGACAGTGAGTTAGACAGTTAGAAGTATGCAGTGTACGTTTTTTTAAATGATGTGAACTTATTTTAAGTGAGAAACCTTGTCCCCTACCTCTCAAAAGAAAACCTGTGGGCTGTTCTGTGTAATCTGTTAAAGAGACATCTCACGAGCCCAGTGCAAGGCAGAAAGTGCATCTCTGGATTACTGCCCTGGAGTCCAGTGGCTGCACCTTGGAAAGAACAAGCACAGCTCTTATTTTAAAAGACCACATAAAGGCTCCTACCCTCAATTTTTAGTTCTGAATTTACCACAGACATCAAGTGCTCCTAATTCCTCTGTAAGCTATAGGGGCGGAACTTGGGACACCTTTATGTATACTGTTATTAAATACAACTGACACTGTTCATCACATCCATTTCAGTGTGCTCTGAGCACCACAGTTCTGATTCTGATTGTGCAGTGCATGTAGGCACCTAACTCTGGATTTTGCAGATAAAAGCAAAAAATTCAGACATTTTAAAAAAGTGGACGAAGACAAGTGAATAATTTTGCAGCTATTTTATCACTGCAGTGATGTGATCACTGCGACCAACAATGCAATGCTAAGTCACTCAATCCAAATACAGCATAGCAGGAGGCAAAAGACTTAATTAAATTATATTGCTTCAGTTTTAGTGCCACAGAGTACAAATTTATCCCCATTGTGTGTGATGTAGCATCCTTGGACATATAGCTATAGATAGGGTAACAGCAACAGCAAGATAAAGTTCCTACAGCATTCCTGTTTCAAATGTCTTTTGCTGTTTCTTTACAGTAACCCTTCAGGGATTATTTAGTTACTTTGGTGTGGATTTCATTTCCCCTCTTGTTAATTAACCTGGTGATACTGTAACATATTCATGCAGTGATACCATTAGTTTGGTTACTGAATTACATGGGATAAAAAAATTACTGATTTTTCTCTGACATCATCATGATGTCATATTTTACAATGCAGGTTGCCTATTACAGTGAAAAATCTAGAAACTGCAATCAGCACAAAATTGCTGTTTCTTAGCCTTGATGACTTTGAAACTCTCATAAAAGTATAATAGGCCCCAGCAAAAACTAAAGACTGAATTCTATACATGAATTGTAAAAGAAAAACAAACAAAAAAACCCAAACCAAAACAAAAGGACCAACCAAAACCAACCAACAAAAAAATCAAACAAACAAAACAACCCCCCCCCCAAAAACAACAACAAAAAAAACCCAACAAACAAACAAACAAAAAACCCCAACCAAAAAACCCCAACACCAACAAACAAACAAAAAGCCTCACAAACAACAACAAAAAAAACCCCTTATAGACACTGGATTCAAAACCCAGAACTGCAGACCTCCATTTCTATTCAAAATATGAGTTACTGTGGTCAGTGGGAAAAAGATAATTCTGCAAGGGTAGAATTGAATATTGTGTTATACCTTCTATTCACAGAATGCTCTTTATTTTTATACTTTTTTCCATTCCCATTTTTATGTATTTATCTGCATTGCTGGTCAGCTGAAATAACCATCAACTGTTATGTTTTTGGACTACAGGCACTGCTGCTTTATGCAAGATATAAACTGCTCTAGAAATGCATATTAATTACTAGAGGGAAATTTAGTGATCTTTTATCTGATGTAATTAAATCTAGCTAGCAGTGTGCATTTAAGACAGAAATGATCCTTACCTCAAAGCCTGCTTGCTCCACAGCCTAACCAACAAGGAATCTGTGTTAATGTGAACGGCCTGGAGTGGCTCCCACAGTCTGAAAGGCTTTGTTAGCTTTAACAGCAGTCCTTACTGACACTTTTAACTTCACTTTTTTGCCAAAGTGGTCGCTGATATGCCTTGCTGTGGGCTGGGGCAGAACTGAACTGGCCAGTCCTTGTTGCCCCTGAAATGTGAAATTCAGGAGCCAGCGTTTGTGTTCAAGCCAATATTCCAGAAAGTGAACATTTGCAGCTAATGAGGGAGAGCCTGGGTCGTTTCCTGATCTCCTTGAGCGTGAACCTCTTGCCTTGGGAGCACAGGCAGCACCAGCAATCATCCCTTTGGCCCAGCTTGTTATATAACCAAACATCCTGCAAACAAGATGTGTGATGAAAATCTGAGTTTCACCTCTCTGGCCTTTTGGCAGTGCAAGACTGAACTTCTGAATGATCTCAAAAGAGAAAAAACAAAACAAAACAACAGCAGCTTGACTTAATACAGGACACACTCGTCATCTGTTGACCAGCATTTCCCACAAATTGATGAAAACACAGTTTTTTACTAGATAATTAAATGTCATTAATCTGCATATCATTCAGTAAATTGTTTGAGACCAAACCAGAGGTTACAGAAGTTAAAAATGGTGAATAATGCTTCAAAATTAAATGCAATATATTCAATACATGGCCACACTCTGAAACAGAGTATCCTAGAACTGCAAGGCTCATGCTACTAGAAACAGCTACTTGAAAACACTGACCCTGCTTTCTCCTGGACATTTAATAGTGAGATAAACAGAAATGGGTAAATTACCCAGTGATACTTAAGAAAGTAAGAGCAAACCTTTGTAATTTAGACTTTTAAAAGACACCTGCAGCCTAATTACCATAGTCACACTCGGTTATCTGTTCATTCAAATAAAATTTGAATTATTATTTTATTTTTAAAAAAATATTTCCTGTTTGGTTGGTTGTTTTTTTTCCCTCTAAGTTGCATATGAAACCATCCTTAGAGAAAGATGCTAGAGAAGGAGTGTCATATTTTCCAGTCTGCTTACCACATGCTTCTGACAGGCTCAGTATGTAAGTGAGTTTTTACCACTTCACCTGTGGAATCAGTGAGTTTTTGTAGCTATATTCAGCTGCTTTTTGTTTGGATGTGAAGGTGTAAATCTACCAGCAGCAAGGGATCATATTCAGCGTGTCTTGCCAGTGACAAAAGAAAGGAAAAACACCTATAATTCATAATTTATCACTGAATCAATACCAAACCCTCTAAATTTAGGAGCATGTGGATGGGTCACAGCTAACAGACATCAAAAAAGGAAGTAAACCTGGGATTTACTTAAATTCTGTATGTCAGTAGTTTAACATTGCGTTTATCTTCCTTTGAACTATACTGCCTTTGCAGTCCTGCTGCAGAAAGTATTTCAGGTCTGCAGGGGTCTGTCTGCACAGAGGAAATCAGAGTCACTGCACACCTGAAAATTTAATTGCATCCTTAATTGTAATGAAGTGTAGCAAATATGGGTTTCAGTATTCACCTGGAGAACACTGATGTTCCAAAGCAAGAGTATTGGACTGATAAATAACTAAATAAGACAATAAAACCCAGAGAAAGGAAAACAGTGAAAGACACAGATAAATTCTCTGCATTCACCTGGATTAGCTGTTCAGGTATTTCCTGTCCCTTGGGTAGATGCCAACACAAGTTCCACAAAAAGCCTTCCCCATCCAGATCAAACATGAATTTGAGCCAAACCCAGCTCCTTTTTTTCAGTACATTCTAAACTTCAGCAATAAATTGTCCTAGTACCAAAACTTATCATGAAAGCCCATTACATTCACCCTGGAATCCCATCACAAACAGCTCTGCAGGTGATGAATTGGGCAGGATTTTCATCTGGAGGCTGATGAGGATCCGCTCCTTGCATCCTGTCCCATGGTCACAGGCGTGTTCCCTCCTGAGCAGCTGCAGAGGGCAGTGGCTGAGGAAACCCTGCATTGGTCAGGGTTTGACAGCTGAATATTACACTCCTGGGCTTATTTTTACCCCACAAATAAGCTTACCCAAGTCCAGGAGCCTAGTCTGACTTTTTGGCGCTGCAGAATTTGTTTCTGCAGAAATAAAGTGACTAAATCTGAGGATGTTTGCTGACAAAAGTACAGAACAGTATGGGGGTCTTTTATCTCAAGGAATTACAGATTCAGTTGTCTACATTGTTTTCTCTTTCCTCATATTTTTTTCAAGTAGCCAAACAGCTGAACAGTACAGGATTTTTCACTCTTTTCCCCCAGCACACAGTACATTACAGAACATACAATAACCGGGTTTTTTTCACTAACTAGTAGATTTCTCTGCAGAGTTTCTCAGAATAAATTAAACCAAACCTCAGAGGCTGCTTCTATGATGAAAATTTTCAGCAGTCCTCCCCAAGCAAAGCAGTTGCCTTCATGCATTAGAGTAACGCAGCATGGCAGTGAACAGGAAAGCCTAGGTCCTGCTGTAAGAGGTAAAA
Source organism: Melanocharis versteri (assembly GCA_013397845.1). Lineage (NCBI taxonomy): Eukaryota > Metazoa > Chordata > Aves > Passeriformes > Melanocharitidae > Melanocharis > Melanocharis versteri. The sequence continues at coordinate 70,178 of VZTG01010159.1, forward strand.
TAAAGTGTAAAATACCTAAGAATGCCATAGGGCTTAGGCTGGAGGTCTTGGTGGGGGCTGCGGGCCAGGAGCAGCCCCCTGGGATGCTCCACTCAGCTGTCTTGCTAATGAGGATATTCAGCATTACTCACACCACAGAGCACCTGGCTCCCCAAAAGCTGACAGAGGCAGAAACTGCAATTAAGTCTGTGATTTAGTGGTCTTCCTATGGCTTTTCTTTGATAAATCTGAATCTATACCCAACTATGGAACAAATAAACAAAACACACCAAGAAATCAGAGGTTATTCTCCTCTGAAGTTATTTCTCCCTGTGTAAATCTCCAGTGCTCATATGCCTCCTGTTGCAGAACGATGATGGAAGTTCCTAATTCATATCTCATTCCTCATACTAATTTATCTTAAATAAGCATCCCTCCTTCATCCTAGTTACTTCTGTAATATTGGCTATTTTTTAAATACAGTTATCACTGCCTTGGCTAGGGTCACATCCTGCGTATCACAGCTGCCAAAATGAGTGAGGAATCTCTGTTTGCCATTCTTTGATGAAACTAAAGAATTGTTCTCAGTTTCATTGAGAAGAGGAATTTCTTTGCTAATTCCAAAAAGCAGATTTGGTTAAACTAAAGGAAAGATTCTGAAAAAGGTTTTGAAACATCCGAGGAGATTTACTGGCACAGGTCCCCTGCTCATTTTAGGTGCTTCATCACTGCTGCTAAACAAGGGGTAAAAGCAGGTGGTGAGCCCCAAAATAGTGATCAATGCAGAACATAGGTGGAAAAAAACCAGGAAAAAAGTTTGCTTCTTGTTTTGTTGCATCCATCACAGAGGGAGCAGAAAGGGCAGGAGGTGCTGGCTGTGCAGGTGTTAATTGCCATCCTGATTTGAGGTATTCCCTGGCATGGCAGAGCTCAGCCCGTGCTGCTCAGCCCCGCTCCCCGAGCAGCCCCTGACCTCGGAGAGCACAGCTGCACGCACAGCTGCACCAGCAGCAGTGTGCAAGGCATTCCCTACGTTTAACAGTCACATTCTCAGACTCCTGCCTGCCTGCTGGAAGGATGGACCCAGGGCAGAAATCTGCAAAGACAGGTAGTGCCTGGGGTTGAAGTCATTTCACTTGCTGATTATTCCACTGGTACTATTTTCCCTCTTGAGCAAAATTTCCAACAATTCAGCCCTGACACATTTTTAAAAATGCAGCAGTGGAGAGAACCATTGCTGTCTGTGGGCATCCTTTGCCTGCCTGTCACGATCATCAAGTGAACGTGAACTTCTAGAAATAGCAAAAATAACGAGTGTGTTTAATTGTTGGGAAGCAATTTTTCTGACCCATGAAAAGATAGCACGTTTCAGCTCTCTAACGATGTCAGTCTCCTTTTTACAAAATGGGAGAGGCTGATGTTTTGTTTGTTTCTGAAAGAGAAAAACCTGGATGTCTTTTAAGTTTGCACATATTTACATATATATATTTATGTATATACATATATATTTATATACGTATTTATTTTTATATATATTATATATTGTTATATATAAAAGTATACATGTGTACACACACACAACTGTCTCCCTGATCACATATCTGTATCTCAATCATCCTTGATTGTATTTTCTAGCAAGTTAGATTTCTCCCCCTTCTGTAGCCCTGTAAATCATAGTTAATTTCAGTAGTTTTCAATAAAGTCCTACAACTTTAATGCATGAAAGAACATTAGTGTGATTAATTTCTTCCCTAATGCAGTTTTGTTTGACGTGTAGGGGAAAGCACTGTCCCTTCAGGCTGGTACCTGGGGATGTACTGACAGCTGGGGAGGTCCAGTCTCACGATGGACTCATCATGTCCCTACATGAAATATCCCAGATTTTCACAGGACAGAACCCTGACNCCTTTTTTTCAGTACATTCTAAACTTCAGCAATAAATTGTCCTAGTACCAAAACTTATCATGAAAGCCCATTACATTCACCCTGGAATCCCATCACAAACAGCTCTGCAGGTGATGAATTGGGCAGGATTTTCATCTGGAGGCTGATGAGGATCCGCTCCTTGCATCCTGTCCCATGGTCACAGGCGTGTTCCCTCCTGAGCAGCTGCAGAGGGCAGTGGCTGAGGAAACCCTGCATTGGTCAGGGTTTGACAGCTGAATATTACACTCCTGGGCTTATTTTTACCCCACAAATAAGCTTACCCAAGTCCAGGAGCCTAGTCTGACTTTTTGGCGCTGCAGAATTTGTTTCTGCAGAAATAAAGTGACTAAATCTGAGGATGTTTGCTGACAAAAGTACAGAACAGTATGGGGGTCTTTTATCTCAAGGAATTACAGATTCAGTTGTCTACATTGTTTTCTCTTTCCTCATATTTTTTTCAAGTAGCCAAACAGCTGAACAGTACAGGATTTTTCACTCTTTTCCCCCAGCACACAGTACATTACAGAACATACAATAACCGGGTTTTTTTCACTAACTAGTAGATTTCTCTGCAGAGTTTCTCAGAATAAATTAAACCAAACCTCAGAGGCTGCTTCTATGATGAAAATTTTCAGCAGTCCTCCCCAAGCAAAGCAGTTGCCTTCATGCATTAGAGTAACGCAGCATGGCAGTGAACAGGAAAGCCAAGGTCCTGCTGTAAGAGGTAAAATAAAGTGTAAAATACCTAAGAATGCCATAGGGCTTAGGCTGGAGGTCTTGGTGGGGGCTGCAGGCCAGGAGCAGCCCCCTGGGATGCTCCACTCAGCTGTCTTGCTAATGAGGATATTCAGCATTACTCACACCACAGAGCACCTGGCTCCCCAAAAGCTGACAGAGGCAGAAACTGCAATTAAGTCTGTGATTTAGTGGTCTTCCTATGGCTTTTCTTTGATAAATCTGAATCTATACCCAACTATGGAACAAATAAACAAAACACACCAAGAAATCAGAGGTTCTTCTCCTCTGAAGTTATTTCTCCCTGTGCAAATCTCCAGTGCTCATACACCTCCTGTTGCAGAACGATGATGGAAGTTCCTAATTCATATCTCATTCCTCATACTAATTTATCTTAAATAAGCATCCCTCCTTCATCCTAGTTACTTCTGTAATATTGGCTATTTTTTAAATACAGTTATCACTGCCTTGGCTAGGGTCACATCCTGCGTATCACAGCTGCCAAAATGAGTGAGGAATCTCTGTTTGCCATTCTTTGATGAAACTAAAGAATTGTTCTCAGTTTCATTGAGAAGAGGAATTTCTTTGCTAATTCCAAAAAGCAGATTTGGTTAAACTAAAGGAAAGATTCTGAAAAAGGTTTTGAAACATCCGAGGAGATTTACTGGCACAGGTCCCCTGCTCATTTTAGGTGCTTCATCACTGCTGCTAAACAAGGGGTAAAAGCAGGTGGTGAGCCCCAAAATAGTGATCAATGCAGAACATAGGTGGAAAAAAACCAGGAAAAAAGTTTGCTTCTTGTTTTGTTGCATCCATCACAGAGGGAGCAGAAAGGGCAGGAGGTGCTGGCTGTGCAGGTGTTAATTGCCATCCTGATTTGAGGTATTCCCTGGCATGGCAGAGCTCAGCCCGTGCTGCTCAGCCCCGCTCCCCGAGCAGCCCCTGACCTCGGAGAGCACAGCTGCACGCACAGCTGCACCAGCAGCAGTGTGCAAGGCATTCCCTACGTTTAACAGTCACATTCTCAGACTCCTGCCTGCCTGCTGGAAGGATGGACCCAGGGCAGAAATCTGCAAAGACAGGTAGTGCCTGGGGTTGAAGTCATTTCACTTGCTGATTATTCCACTGGTACTATTTTCCCTCTTGAGCAAAATTTCCAACAATTCAGCCCTGACACATTTTTAAAAATGCAGCAGTGGAGAGAACCATTGCTGTCTGTGGGCATCCTTTGCCTGCCTGTCACGATCATCAAGTGAACGTGAACTTCTAGAAATAGCAAAAATAACGAGTGTGTTTAATTGTTGGGAAGCAATTTTTCTGACCCATGAAAAGATAGCACGTTTCAGCTCTCTAACGATGTCAGTCTCCTTTTTACAAAATGGGAGAGGCTGATGTTTTGTTTGTTTCTGAAAGAGAAAAACCTGGATGTCTTTAAAGTTTGTGCATATTTACATATATATATTTATGTATATACATATATATTTATATACGTATTTATTTTTATATATATTATATATTGTTATATATAAAAGTATACATGTGTACACACACACAACTGTCTCCCTGATCACATATCTGTATCTCAATCATCCTTGATTGTATTTTCTAGCAAGTTAGATTTCTCCCCCTTCTGTAGCCCTGTAAATCATAGTTAATTTCAGTAGTTTTCAATAAAGTCCTACAACTTTAATGCATGAAAGAACATTAGTGTGATTAATTTCTTCCCTAATGCAGTTTTGTTTGACGTGTAGGGGAAAGCACTGTCCCTTCAGGCTGGTACCTGGGGATGTACTGACAGCTGGGGAGGTCCAGTCTCACGATGGACTCATCATGTCCCTACATGAAATATCCCAGATTTTCACAGGACAGAACCCTGACAAATACAGCAGGAATATTCATGGTTATTGTGCATCTGCTCCATTAAAATGTGAATGGAAAATAATTGGTATTTAAAGTTTCCCAGGCCCTAAAGAGGAAAAAAATAAGGAATGTTTTAAGCACTAGGTAGGGAAGCAACACCATTTTCCTTTTAAAAGTTTTAAAAGGAAAACAATAACGTTTTTAAGTCTAGTGCTATAAATCTACAGATCTACAACTATAACTCTACAGATCACTAAACTTCCCTTACCTCCTTGCTTTCAGAAGGAAAACAGATGCATTTTCTTCCTATCTAGTTTCGTTTTGTCTCATTTTACCATAAATTAATGATGTTTTCCCACTAACAGCTACTTGATTGTCCACAAGACACAAGGCAACTCTGTGCTATTTGCCCAGTGAAAGATGCTGGAAAGCACCTCAGTAAACACCAGGTTACATAAAAATGCTGCATTTTTACTCAGTGTTGCTTGAAATCCAAGTCTTACAAATGTAAATAATTTCATTATCTTTTATTAAAAAAAAATATGCACTAATGTTCAGATGAAAAGCTCTGCATTCTAAGGCTCAATGAAATTACTAGTTCTGTAAATATGTATTCTGCCACAAATAATTAAGAAAATTTATTCAGATTGGCAAAAGTTGGAAAATAAATATTTGGCTGTCCTTAAAAAGAGGCCTTAAAGAAAATATTTAGCTAATCAGAACTGATTTTCAGGACATGCACCTAGAGATCATTAGGGGAAAGAAAAAGGAGCTAGAGAAGTAAAAGTTAAAAATCTCAATTCTTGTAATTTGGCTGAACTTAAATGACTGATAATACAGAACAAAAATATATCCTGCCTTTTATTCAGTTTTGAAATACCTGCAAAGGGCAACCTGAAACTGAAAAATAGAGTAAGTGCAATGAGGCCTTTAGAATAATTATGTGTTGTTAATTGAAGAATGTTAATCATGTCATATTAGGAGGGAGAGAGGGTTAAATTGGTAAAATTTCAATTCACTTAGGCCTTATCTCTTGTTGGAATGAACCAGATGATTAATCCTTAATATTCTTCAGGGATACAGAGAACATCAGCAATTAAATTAACAACTACAAAGTTTTATGCTCAGAGATCCAAAAATGAAAGACAGAAACACTTTAATTTTTCACAAGTTGTTACCTTAATTATCTTCTTATTGCTTCTGTCTCTTTCCCCTCATTACAAAAACACACCCCTCAGTATTCATGGATCCCTTTAATTTGCTGTAGCTCGGCAACTGTGCAAGGAACGTCATCGGAGCTGCAAAAGTCATAAATCTTACTTTGTACATGCTCATTGGAAATAAATCCTTCTGCTGTACCTTGTCCCTGGGTTCCAACTGCAAGTGCTGACAGATTTTTGTTTCCTTACAAACAGCAGAGTCCGTCAAAAGTTGCTGGCAGAAAAGGAAGGCTTGTTTAGCACAGAGAGTGAACTTTCTTTTAGGAAAATATAAAAGAAGGACAGATATCTAAGCCAACCTAATGGTTATTGTGCAAAGTGCTAGCAGCAATAGGAAGGCAAAGGGAAAAGTTTCTCATGAAACCTTCTAATTCTACAGTCATGAAAATAAGAGCGTGGTTCCAGATCATTCATGAAAATTATGTACCACTAAGGGATCACAGACTGAGGTTTCAATGTTCTCTGCTTAGAGAAGAAAACAACAGGCAAAATGGAGGACTTGAAAATGTATTTGGGATTCTTTCTCAAGAGTTGCATTAGAACATGTGGAACCTTGTTATCAATACTGGCCTGCTTCGTATATTGAATGATTTCAAATGTAATTGCTGGGAAAGCAAATGCTCCCACAAGCTGAATGCAAAAATCCATGCCCACGAAACACAGGGACGTGACATTGTTGTCACTAGGCATGCTTTCAAAATTATCAAAGTTTTAAAGTAAAATGTCATATCCCTGAAGGGTGCCCTTACAACAAATTATTAACGAAGCTCTATTGATCCTCACCCAAACAGCAAAATCTCAATAAATCTCCTCTGGACCTTTGCTGAAGCTGGAAAATACATTACACCCCCCTACTGACCACAATTTTTATTATCGCTATTGTGTTTGCAGGGCAGTCAATTTTATACAGCATTACAAACTGCCAAGTGCTAAAGTGATTTCCTCTATTACTGAGGTCCATGTATTAAATTTAGTGAGGCACAATATCAGGCTTCAAATATTGCAGGGTTTAGAATTGAATGCAGCTGAGCCTAATGTTATCAACCTGACAAAAAACACTGACATATTAAGTAGCAAATCATTTATTCATATTTGGGACTGGTTTTGTTTTTCTGCTCAGCTGCATAGTTTTAGATTAGCCACAGTATTTCAAAATGTGACTGTTACTGTGAAGTCCAAAGACACTGTGGAATAGATATTTCATACACTTATTATGCACTGTAGATCAGAGAAATCTGCCTCAATGGCCTGTTATCACATAGAAATACATGTAAATTAATAAATTACTTTGCATAATGCAGGTTTAGGCTGCAAATACTTTAACCCTTTAGAATGACCAGTAATAAGCATTTCAGGTACTTTCTATTATAGTCAAATACAAAGCTTTAATGCTCAGATAAAGCTTCATTTTTGCTCCCTTTTTGCCCTGATCATTCTTTTCCCTCCAGTCTGAAATATTCAAAGCTAGTGGATTTCTGAGCTTGAAGATACTATTTGAAACCTAGTTCTTTCTGAAATATGCCTGTAGTAGTGTATACCTGGAAAAACTGATGTATCCAGAATAATCCAATACTTGCCCTAACATCAACGATTGCTTACATCAATGGAAATAAAGCTTCCTATATTTTTTTTTTGTCAAGTGGAAACAAATTATTCTGTAACAAACTGAGAAGAGTTATCAAATATTTTGCTTGCTTGAAATAATCCAAATGATGCTCTGTGGTAAAAGTTGAAGCCACAAGGTTTCGAGTAAGAAAAATAGGAATTCTGCATTGATACCTGTTACAATACAGAATGCCAGCTTCCTACCTTTTATAAACGACTTCACATACTGAAAGGCCTGTGGTCTAATCGTGCAATTATTAAACTGCAAAAATCGCCATTAAAAAATTGCTCACAGAGGATCTCTGGACAGAACCATCCATCCTCATGGATGGAGCAAAAACTGCAGGGAAGATTCCTATAACTTTCTCCCTGAAAATCTCTGTCTTCAATGTGCCATATACCCCAGCTGGGAAGAGAGAAGGAAAATGCCATTGACAGACTTGCACAACAATCCAAATATGAGAGAAATCTCCAAATAAAAGGACCGATTTCCCCTCCTTTTTAAACCTTTCCAGGCCAAATCACACATCTGGGTTCACTGGGAAGAGCCTGATGGTCTGCAGTGTTTAACTTCGGGTATTCCACTGCTGTAGCTAATTTTGCCCTAACAACCATGTTGGATACTAAACTGTCCAAATCAATCATTAAACAGTTTAGCACGGTGCTTTAGATTTTCACAAGGCTTCTACACATATCTCATAGGAGACAGCAGGACAAAAATATTGCCACCTTGAACTTTATTATGGAGTTGGAAAGCCATCTTTCTGCTGGAAAGCCTAATTCAAGCCCTGACTTTTGTGTCTGCCTTTCCCCCGGCGTGTCTTCCCCTCAATCCTTCCTAGAAAATTCCTGCAACACTAGTTGGCTGCAAGCAAAGAAATAAGCAAACAGAGGAATGCTGAAAAACAAGCATTAAATATTTAAACTCGGGAGTATTGCCCTTTTGGAGTTAGACCCCAGGTGCTTTAGTTGAAGCCCTTTCCTCAAAAGATAAAGCATTAAACAGAAGCTGACACTCAGACGTCTCAGTCTCATACAGTGCCAGGGTTCCTCCTCGTCACCAAAAGAGATCAGAGATTATTTTGCTAATTGGACTGAAAAATGCTCTTGGCATTCAGAGACTTCCCACATATTCACAACTGACTGCTTGGACCACGTGGCTCCCTGAACTGGCTTTATGGAAGTTTCTGTGTGTTCTGCAATCTCATCATAAATTGGACTCCTCTCATTCAACATCAACATTTAACTGTTAATAATTCTGCCTGCTCAGTTCCATTGCAGGAATTCCACAGGAGTAGTGAGGAACAACACCCTTCGTAGTTCTGTGAGCAGAGCTAATGACACTACTTCTTTCATTCCTGAAATGTTAATTAGCCCATAAGTCTGACACTTGAGAATGAAATATTTATTTTCCTGGTGCACTACATGTAACTTAAGAATTACAAGTGGATCTAGATGTATTACTGAATATAAAAATCATTATTCTAAACCAGGTTGCAATCTACAAGGGAGAAACAGTATATTATTACAAAGGATTTCCTTATTCACATGGGTGAGTACCATTCATTTCATGCACTTTGCATTTTGAATTTTGGAAGAGCAGTCTCTGTTGCTTGCAAGAGTTCTTTAAAACATTAAAAAATATTCCACAAAGTTAACCTGCTCTAATTCCGACCTTAAATTACATTATATTACATTTCATTTAGAGTCATCAAGGATATAACCAAATTGAAAATATTTTTCCCCATTTGCGACCTGAGCATCTCAGAGAGTAGTTTGGCATCCTGACAAAAAAACTGGATATGAATACCAAAATAATGGAATCATCATGTTGAACTCAAAGCACTGGGGACAACTCCGAGAAACTGAAAAGGATGGGAGTAATCACCCAGCTGGATCTCAAAATCTTAGACAAAAATGACTACAAGAAGGGTGGAAGAATTGATTTGCTGGCTAAGAAGCAGTGAATGTGTGGGGAGCAAGGATCAGGATTTCCCTTGGTGGAAAAGGGCCAGGTTAGGCAAGAGACCCAGGTGAAGTCCACTTTTACTGACAAGCATAAATCCACCTTTGATCAGCTCAGGTGGGATATGCCCAGCTTGTGTCCCCTCCCAGGCTGTTGCCATCTCCAGCAGCACTCATTGTAGGAGGAAAAAGAGGAAACCTGGATGCTGTGCCTGCACTGCTTAGCAGCAGCCAAAACAGGGCTTGGTATTAACTCTGTTCCTGCCTCAAACCTAAACACAGCACCACGTGCTTCCTGAGGGCAAGAAACTCCATCACAGCCACACCCAGTACACAGATTTAAGCTTTTTGTCTGATATTCTTCCTGAATAGAGGTGAGGGAGATTTAAAGAAATCAGCGATAAACGTCTCCAGTGTGATTTCCAAATGGGGTGTCCAGGAATCAGCTCTCGTGTCATGCAAGTATCTTTGGCTCAACATATTCAGGATCTTTAGGGCCACACACGTGACTTCAAAAATCAGCAATTCACAATAAATCATCAAGGGCGAAAACAATTTGATAGGTAAGTGATACTGTGCTGTGATATGTGACACTGAGAAATCTTTCTCAGGCCTATCCTACAACTCCTTGGCTATTCTTGCCTATTCAGCCCAGCATTTGTCCAATACACAGTCATAATTCAGTGATAAACTATTAACTATTAAGCAAAACAACTGTAATTTCTACATTTGCCCTAAGGAAATGCCAATAAATTTTACTGTTTGAGACTATTCTGTTGAAGAGCAGCTCATCTGGAAAGTAACAGCACGGTGGCATTTACATGAAATAGTTCCAAATGAACAGAGCTATTAACACGTATAAAATCTACATGAAAACAAGATTCCCATACATGTACAAAATAACTCACCCCACAGACCTGTCCTAATGTGGGAAATGGTGGGTTTGAATTGAACAGAGTAAAACCATTGAAAGGACGGGTTAAAATAACATCAGCACTTGGGAAGGTTAAAACAACTGGTTAAAATAACATCAGCACATGTGAAGGTTAAAACAACTGGTTAAAATAACATCAGCACATGGGAAGGTGTGTGTGCTGAGTTTTCTATAAGGGAAGCTGCACTAAAATACTTAGCCAGTTAAATAATGTGCACATAACAAAAATAGAAACAAGATTGCTCAGTCATATTTAGCTTATTTGACTGTGATAACATTATTAAATTTGTTCCCTGATAAGACGTATCTCTAAAGTAAATTGGAGTCACTTCATTTAAAAGATGACTGAACCATATTACTCCAGTAATATCATAGAAAAAAAAAATCTTCAATGTGTAAAACACTGCTGCAAAACATGAGTAAATATTAATTTCTCCATGTCCAACAGAATAAGACATGAACAGGCTTGCTTTTCAGCAGGAAAGATTCCAATTGAACATGTGGCTCACTTGTGTGTGGTTTTTATAGCTAAGAGATAAATTTGACTTGCCTGTTTATAATTGCTTTTTATAAACCAATTTAAATTAAGAATTTGTTCACTGGCTGTGAACATCCATATATTAACTTAAAACAGGATTGTTATCTTTGCTTTCACTGTGCAGTTTTACATTAATAGCATATGATAACCTTCTGAAATAAGAGAGTAAATGTTTAACACACACATTAATAATGAAGAGTAAGAAACAGAAGTGCATGAGGCACTTTTACAAGTGCCAGTAACATGTCACTGCATCACACCACAGGATTCCTCACACGTGAGTTGCAGAATGAGATGTTTTATGCCACCTCAGCTAGGCCTGCATGTATTATTAAATTACCTTCCTAGTCTTTACAAGACTTAATTCCACATTCCTCATTTGTCTCCAGCACATTTTTCCTGTAACATTTATATTTTTCTCTTCGTGTTAGATCAGCTTTCTTCCCTTGCTTGAGAGTAACCTCTTCTACTTGTCCTACTTCTCATGAGGAATTATCCAATATACAAATCAAAATTTACATCCTATTATTATTATTCTGTTGCTGCCCATAGAGTCATCAAACACGTTGCCAGACATGCAGGAAAAAAATTAAGGCAACCAAAATACTCTGACTCTTAACCATCTGATTCAAAGAATTGCAGCCAAGTCCTACTAGAAGGGTAAAATAGACCCTTTCCTAAAGCAAGTTTTGAATTGCCTTTCGGCCAAAATGACCCCCACAAAAAATGAAGTTTTTTTACAAATTTTCCTTATCTGAAAGGGTGGTGCCATCTACATCTACAACCAAAGCATAGCAAAGTAAAGACATTATTATTAACAGCATTACTGAGTTACTCCAGATTCTGTGACAGCAAATAGGGCTTGAAACACACGAAGACAAAAAAATATGTTCACCCTGTGGGTTGCTTTAGAAGTAAAACCTTAGTGATGTCAAGAGGACACAATTTCTTCACATTTAACTGAAAAGGACAGTGACTGTTCCGATCTTAAATATTCTCCTTTCATTTCAGCCCCTTTACCTCTCTCTCTTTCATTTTCCTTCCCTTTCAGTGACACCTCCTGTTTGCTCCTTCTTCCTGCACTGTTGCTGTTGTTGCTGGGATGCTGCATTTCCAGACAAGGCTGGAGTGTGAAGGTGCAGCTGGACAAACCATCGTGGCCATTGTCAGTGTTCCCTCACACAACAAAGCTCCCTCAGCTGTCTCAACACTTCCACTGGATAAAGAACATGGGAAGTAAATTTTAAAAAATACAGCTGGGCTTTGCATTGATAATTAGGAGTTTCTCATGGCTGAGTACTGAATATCTGAGAGAAAGATGTGGTACTGTATTCCGATTACAACTTAATGCAGGAGAATGGGATATACTGGCTATGTTCCCATGTGGTGCCATTTATCTCAGATTCTCCTACAAATTCATAGCATTGACTTCAGATATTTTCTAAAAAACTTACAGGCTAAAAACGCACAATTGCTGAAAACAGTAAGGCACAACCAGTAATGGTCTTTTCTTCAGGTGAGGTGTTTCAGTTAGCTTACATGTCTGTTGAGTAAAAAATAACTGGTTTTTTTTTTTGTTGTTTTTTTTTTTTTTTAAAGGAATTACTTTTCTTATGTCACAGTTTTAAAGCAGTTTTGTAAGCTGTAGTCAGTATCCATCCCATGGTAAAAACTAGAGTTGCTAATTTTTAAATCAGCAGTACAATTGATGCTGCCACCTTAATAATAGCACTGCAGTTACTCTTCAAAAAGGTCTGATCAGAATCAATAGATATATATTAAACATTTCCATATTCCAGTGAATATGCTTACCTATGTTCACCCTTGGAGGGAAAAAAACATCTGCACAACATTTCACCCTAAGGAATGTTGACAATTTTAAAATTTGGGTTTTTTCAATAAAAAACCCATACATTTGTTTTCAAAATCCTGATTTACAAAAAAAAAAAAAAAAAAACAAAAACGAAAAAAACCAACCAAACAAAAAAAAAACTCAAATAAACGAGGCCTCTGAATAAAAGTTTAAATCTCAAATATAAGAAATTATAAATATTTGGTCTGATGTAATCTAAAGCCAGCTTTTAGCTTTGAAAAAGTCACTTTTTAGTCAAATCACATCTCGCCAAACATAGTTTTGGTCTTCACTTCCTATTCCATAACAATGGATGCTCTGCAAAAGCTCCAAGTGGAATATGTAGGAGCATTTCTCTCGGCTGTTGCTTTGATGTCAGTTGGGAAAGCACAGATTAAGTTCACTTTAACTGCAGCCACCAACCAGCTGCTTCACTGGAATTTCAATAGAAACAAAATTCCAAAAGCCCAAAGGACACGGTTTCATTCATTGCTACGAATATACTTAATAAAAGGAAGATTACATTGTCATGATGATTACACCACATTTCATTACAACATGAAATGTACAGTATTTAACTCAAAGAATGAGTGAAGTTGAAGCAATTTTTGCTGATTTTCCAATTAATTAATACTGCTGTGAATCAAAGCCTCAGTGAGGCAGACAGACTTCCCAAAGAACACACACCAGTTCCAGAAGCAGAGATCTCAGTTTCATGGAGCGTGCTCATGGCATCCCATCTCACCACAGACCTACTGAAACACCACGTTTGTAACACACAGCCAGGACTCTAATGAAATAAACGCACTCCAATTTGAATAATCCTTTTGAACTTAGACTGCGCTTTCTAATCTAAAACCGTTGCTGGTTGGGCAATTTTCATTTTTGTAAAATGACAAGTGGTACTTCATTTTAGGTAAAGGTTAATATTAAATTTCCCAACTTCGTAAAACGCATCCCTCTCTAACACAAACCAGTGCACGCTGGTGTCTAAGGTTAGAGGAATGTTCACACACTCGAAAATAAATGGTTTTTGCATTTCAAGGTGACAAGTACAATGTCAGACACAATCAATCGATCACTGCATAATTATTATTGCAAATGATCCATATCCATGCTGCAAACCTTAAGGGGAATTTAATGAAGCAGGAAGCACATCAATAATAAGATCTACTTCGGTCTCTGTTAAATCTCGCGATTCACAAATATGTTGTCACATTTTATCCTTCCTTGAATTCCTGTAATTATATTTGAGGAGAAGCTCACTGAAAAGTAAAATTCAAACATACATCAGCTTTTCCCCTATAAAAGGAGTCCCTGTATACCCTATATACATCGCAAAAGATTAAATGTACAAAACTCTATAAACACAACAATGTATGAAGAAAACTTGAAAAGCCAATAATCAGACTTAGCCTGATGTGTTTGGCTGACCTAAATCCCTGTTGTGCCCACGGAGGAACACACAGGGAGCACAGCAGGAGTGAGAAGGAGCTGAAGAGAGAAACTCCTGTGCCTGGACTGCAACCACTCCACATGACTCACTGAAGTGGAAGAAAGGGAGTTTAACTTGTGGTGATAACAAAAAGGGTTCTTCGTTTTGTTTTCCACTACCTGAATCAGAAATTAAACTGCCAAAATTAATTGGCAGAAATTATAATTGGCAATAAATAATGTCATTTCTTCCAAGGCAAGTCTGTTGAGCCTGTGACAGTGATCAGGAAGCGATCTCCGTGTTTTCCTGCTGTTTCATGATCTTTCTCACTGCACTTCTTCCCACTCCTCCTCCCTCCCTGTCCCACTGAGGCAGAGAGGGAATTTGGATGCTAGATGGGTCCAACCCATGGCACAACTGCCATCCTGATGGAGAAAAATACACCTGGTGTATTAGAAACCTATGTGAAAAGCAGTCATTTCTGCAGAAATGTTGGACTTCATCTTTCTGGCTGCAGAAGGAACAGGTGGATTTCCACACTAGGCTGTGACAAGGATCTGAACACAGATTCATCTGTTTGGCAAGGGAGGAATATCAGTCCAGGAGCAGAAGGGGAAAAGGAAGCCATATGGAAAGACATCAAAAGAAGATGTGAACAGATACCTAGATTTCGATTAGTAAACATCGCCTTTTGTTGATTAAACTGTGAGACAGTCAAACTAGCTAGAAAAGGTAAATCCAGCCTAGTGGCATTTGCACATTACAGTGAAAAGATAAGTAAATCTTGGCTTAGGGACTATGACAGCTTCTCAAACACACTTCACTGGAATAAATACCCAAAACGAGCACAGCAAGAAATTAAGCTCAAGACACAAAACAAAGTTTCTCAACTGCCCAGAAAAATCTTCAGGACTTGCTCATTCCTTTGCCTCCCCAGCTAAGACCATTCCAACAGTAGCTAAGGTTCTGCAGCTGTAGGAGCTTAAAGCCAGCAGATTGTCACAGAAGTGCCGTTCAGGAAGGATTTCCACTGAGACAATAATCGTGGGACAATAGGAGGACTCTAACCTGCTCACTCAGCTACATTTCATGCAGCCTTTGTTCAATTCTTTCCTCACACACATCCCCACACTGATAAAGACACCCGCGCAATTCATCCAAAGCTCTGATGGAAACCAAAGCTATTAAGAGGGACACAACGAAGATAAGGTTAATTGGACAAGTGTAACTCCTTGCTAAGAGCAAGGGGGGAGAACAGATTTAGTAATTAAAGTATACAGAACATATAATGCAACTTCAGAAGAGAACAGAGCCAGTCTGTCCTGCTGCTTTACACAAAATGCACCGATTCTGCCGGAAGAATCAGCAATAATAATAATACATATACTCTTGATGCTTCAACTCAGTTTAATCCTGCTTAAAATCAGTTTCTCAAACACTATGTGTGTCTGTGTCTAAAGGAATGTACATTGCTTTTATAACCCAAAACTGCCTCACTTGCCTATCTGCAGTGCTGGACATAACAGGGCATCATCCTGAATTGTTCTCTTCCCATTTTTACCCCACATCAGTAACAGAATGGTGTTCTACAAAATACTGTAGCAGGGCAAGAAAACCCTTCAAGAACTGAACGTACCTGATGACCAAAAGTTACTGTCAAAGATTCTGAACTGAAATCACTTTTCTCTTCTGTTTCATTTCTCTTTTCATACTAAAAAAGGTGATTTTGCTGAATGTCTTCATGCTTTGCATGCTACTGCAAAGCTAGAATGACTTTTAGCTTTGTCATCACAACATGAATTATTATACATATGATTTTTAAGCCAACTTATGTGTGTGTTCCAACAGATACATAAAAACAGCCTACTGAGAACTTAGATTCTACCATAACTAACTGTAATGCTGTTTTCATTCAACATCTCTGTCAGTGCTTTCATTTTAGCCATCAAGACTCTAGATTTATAAATGGCAATACTTCATTATTCAAGTTTATTGAATCAGATACCCTTGAAGATCCTTACTACTCACATCAGCATACCCTATTACGAAATCATTTTGTATTTTTCTGTGTTGTTAATAATAAAAGGTACACATTTATTCAACACCAGCGGTCAGGCAGTCAGATGCAGAGGATGAAGCTACATGTTTTATTCAAGCTCACAGTAGAAAGCAGAACGAGGATCACTTTGACTCTGAAGATACCTACAGCTTTTCAGTTAATATGTTTGATTTTTCTTAACTAAAAGGATCTAAATACTTTGATTACTCAATAATTCTATGCAATAAAATCTATACTGCTGAAGTGTTCCACTGACAGCGTTTTCAGCGTAGTCATTTATTCTTTCAGCATAGCTCATGCTGGATCTCACTGTCTGCAGCTCTTGAAGCACAGTCAGTGGTGCATTTTGCCTTAGTGTAGGGCAGTTTGGGAAAGTCCTCACTGAAGAGAGAAATCCTTTGCTTAACGCATTCAATGTCAATGCTGCAAAATTCACTTTACTGTAAGTAAAGTTACATTAAAAAAAATGTGAGCATTGTATCTGCTCCTTACTCCAACTTAAAAATCCTAAGGTTTTGTTCCTATATTTTATCATTTTTAATCATCTTCACATCTGTTTAAGGTTTTCATTTCCTTTAGAAAAAAAGCCTTTACGGAGCTGTCCTGCAGCACCAAGTACACGAGGAGCACGGGTGAGGCTGGAAATGACACCCTTCTCCAAGCCAGGGGAAAAGCACACTCTGTGCCTGCACACATTTGGGAGTGCATAAAACATGCAGACTTTGGTCAGCTGAATAAAATACCATCTGCTTTTGATTATGGGAGCTGACACAGACTCCTATATGTGTATTGGGATGTGTCTATATAGGAGAAGCACCAGAAATGCAACCATAAAGGAGTTTAAACTCCTAAATATCCAGATTAAATTTGTGCTAGAGTCTGTTGCTTCTTTTTCCTCCAGACTTCTTCCCAGATGTTCATTTAAGGAACATTTTGCTAATTCAGACAAGTACAATTCTCTGTATTGGACCCAAAAGCTTTATTCTACAGAGTTGTCAAAACAGTGTCCTGTTGCCAGAAGAAATTATCTTGTTGCTATTGCATACACTTTTTTTTTCAATCTGTTTCTCTCTATCTGCCTACTCTAGTTTTGGGGAAAATAACAAATTTCATTTGCTGACATGCTTTCTGCCTTGTTTGATCAAGTATCGTTCTGAAGCTGCTATTGAAAAAATCTCTGCTAAATATAAACAAAATTTCTAACAACTCATTCCCTATTATTAAAAAGAACAGCAGACTGACAGGAATGAAGCACACCTCTGACTAAGCAGACATTAATTAGATGTTTATAAAATTTACAAAACTGTAGTATGGTACATTAAGGAAATTTTAGCCCAGCATTGTAGCATACAACAAAATGTGGAAAACTAGTAATTTGTATTTTAAAAATGTATTTACCAACGATTTTGTTCTAGCTTTTCCTACAATAACATTTAATTGCATTCGACTTTTTCATGACACGTAGCAACTTTAAACCCTCAACTTATAACTCGGAACGTGAAAATTGAACATGAGGTCGGTGAGAACTCAAAATAGTCCGGTCTGAACCATCAGATGGAAAAGAGCCAACCATGGAACTGTTTGCTTGGGAATCAAGGAGCTGCTTGTGCAGTCATGTGGACAAACTATGCTTATTTTTCAAAATATGAAAAAGAGGAGAGGGAATACTGTACACAAAGAGGGGTCTGGAAGATTGGGGACTCTCTGAAAGACTGGAAGCAGTCTCAGCTTTCAGCCACCAACTTTCATTTCACCCACGAAAAGTTACACTGCTTTAGCCAAGCTAAGCACGAGCCAGCAACTTTAGAGCTCTCTAACTGGAAAAACCCCCAAACAGATATTTGTTCCATTCTGAGAAATTCACATCACCTTTTGGGAGGTGAGTTACACAGGAAATGGGAATGATGATCTGCAGTGATCAAGAACACCTGGAGTCACTGCAACAATCTTGTTTCGGGGAGCAAGGGGAATTAAAGTGCAGCAGCAGCAGATGTAAAAGAGTCTATACCCCTCAGAGAGAATATATTCCCTTTTGACTTCACTGGTTCCTAAATCAGTAATGTCTGAAAGCCTTCCAGGTTTCTTGGTCAGTGTGAACTCTGACAGTGATGAACCCTGATTCCTACAGCACAGGTGTATATTCATGAAGTACCAGACCAAAAAAAGATCTCCTTTGCCCAGGGAAGGAGGAAAGTACGAATACAAACATCATTTAATTACTTAGGCTGTCAGCAAATATGGATTTCCCTTGACAGGGCTAACAGTACTAAAAACTTTCTCTACTTTTTGCAATTTTGAAATAAGTATTTAAAAAACAGCAGCTAATCAAGATGCTCCATTCAACAGACTGACTTAGTGTCTGTGCTCTGCATTCCTGCACAATGTTTTTAGTTAGCCAGGCATGTTCAGTTTGCTTGCAATAAAAGGGACTTGATACCACTGTCATCAGTAGAATTACAAGAAAAAACATCACACTGATCCAGGATACAACCTAGTAAGAGATTAGAAAATGGGAAGAAATCAAAATTTTCTTTTTCTTTGTAAATATTGCAAAATGTTTCTACATTATACATGAACTGAAACAACAGGTAAGCATTGCCACATAAACGAGTCAATAGTCTGAAAAAATATCAGCCCATGTATTAAATTAATTTTAAGCCCTTTAAAAAGGGAAGACTACATTTTCACACAAGTTGGCTACTTTAAATTTTAATAATATTGCTGAGAAGCTTTTTATAATTATATAAAATATTGATGTGATGCCAGGAGAAAGCATTTCAAGTGCTGCTGTGAGTTTCTACCTTGCACCTATATATATTGAGTCTCTTGTTTACCTACTGCATCTTTTAGATATGCTGCATCTTAGGTACCTGTACATGCCTATTTAATGTATAGAGTTTAAAAATCCTAACATTTCAGAAAAAAAATTCTATTCATACAATTCTTCTATTTCCATTTAAAAAACCCAAACCAAAACAAAACAAAAAACACAAAATAATAATGTTCTGCTACAATACAAAAAAGTTCATTCTCTGCTTCTTCCTACTAATCTTGAGATTTTGTACAAATAATTTAGACTAGAAAAGTTCAGTTGCAAATGGGAAGAATACTT
Organism: Melanocharis versteri; assembly: GCA_013397845.1. Taxonomy (NCBI): domain Eukaryota; kingdom Metazoa; phylum Chordata; class Aves; order Passeriformes; family Melanocharitidae; genus Melanocharis; species Melanocharis versteri. The sequence continues at coordinate 89,398 of VZTG01010159.1, forward strand.
CATACCCAGGTATAGTAGTGCCAAGAGAGAGGCTGTTTAAAGAATTCTGCAAATCAGAAAACCAGAACAAAACAGACATCATAAAATGTAAGTAAAAAGGACAAAATCAAAATAGAATGAGCACGCTTTTAAATGTGAAATATTAATTGCTAGAACCTTTATATTAATTACTAGAACTTTTGAAAACCAGGAAGTGGTACCATCAGAAACTGCTTGTTACTGTGGTTATTTTGCTTAAAGCGTTTATATACATGTCTAAAAAGGATAGCTAGAAAAGTTCATCAATAATATAAAATACAGCACACTAAAAGTGATAGAAATCTGCATAGCAAGCTGCGAGAAAATGTGTTTCACTAAATTTTCAAATTAACAATGATTCCTAGGCTTGGGGAGGGAGAAGTTGCCTGGCTTTTAAACCTTTTGAGCCTGTGCCACAGAGAAACAGAATAATACACAATAATGCATGTCCTTTCACCTTAGTGTGCATATTAGAAAGAAGGGTTTATCCTCGAATATTTACTGTGCATCTCCTTTGGATGATGGCAACTCTACCACCACAGCACAAACTGAATGAAAGACAGACTGCTGCAACTGAGGGGTCTGATTTACAAACCTAAAACCAGAATGAAATTAATCCTTGCACCAGCAGCTTCAATACAGAACGGTGGTAAGGGTTAAAAAGGAGCAGCAGTCGGGGCTGCTGTTAAGTGCACAGACACACTGGGGAAAATTCAAGGGACTTGTACTACAGAACCCAGAAAAAAAGAAAAGGACAAAATCATAAGGCTCAGTGATTGGTGAGCTCCCGAAACGATAGCACAGGTCAAAGTACTGAAATAAGAAACTTCAAAGTCTACATGCAGTGCCTTTTGCACAGGTGACAAAAGTTACTGAGATAGAGTGGAGGGTCAACAGAAATGAGAAGAGAGCGTAAAGGGAGATTTACAGCACGAACTACGAGAGATTTAAAAAGAGAAGGAGTGATCACTGATAACATCTCTGAGACTTCAGTGTTGCTCCTCTGCAGCCTGTTTTGCAGAGGTGGCCCAGATTAGCTGCACGCCTGCCTATTTTTACATACATTTAAATTAAATAAATAAATAGATTGTCAAATGAGATTAGTTTAAAATATTTTCCCAGAAGATGTACAGGCTTTGAAGAGGAACACAGAAATGCTTTTAAGTATGCAGATTTGTTCGCTGATTTCTTGGTGGGTTTATTTTTTTGCTAAGAAAAAAAACATTCTGTATCAAAACCTGGATGAATTCACAGATTAATAGCTTTACTAATTCAAAACATACATGCCACAACACAGCATCGTTTTTAAGGTGAGCAGATTTTGCTGCAAGGAATCAGAACAATGCTGAATATAAAATCACAGAAATAGGAACATAATATCTATTTCTTTATCTGCAGTTGTCAATTGCCAGAAACTTCAAAAGCCACGACTGTGACAATTAGTATAAAAGCAACTGGGTTAAGTAACACACATTAGAAGTTTTAATCACATTAAGATTGTTTCATTTCTTACAAAGAAAGCAAATTCTGAGCAGCCACAAGTGATGCAGCATTCGCTTTGTAACTGAAGCACACAGTGAATCTTACACAATTGCAATATGTTCTAAGGCAAGGAAAAGAAAGCAGTGCACTCTGCCACATCCTGTAAATCCTGAAAATAAATTCCAGCTTCACGTTAATGACCCGCTTTGTTTAAACTCTCCTGGAAATGCAAGCACAGGTACTGCACCCCAGCCACGCTCCCCTGCAGCACACACACCTTCACATCGCACACAACACGCTGCAACTGCAGGCTAAAATCCACACTCCCAAAGTCCAGCTATTAACAAAAGATTGACACGGAGAGAGACACTACCTACCCACAAATACATCATCATCTTGAACGAAATCAAGGGCTCTGTCAGCAAACAGAAGTCTCCTTACTTCACCAAGTATGTCTGGAAGGAAAACTGAAAACAGTGGGTAGAAAATCTTGCCTTTTTCTGTCAAGTCCTCACAGTTCTCTTCTTATACAAGGTATTTTTTTTAGTTTGTTTATGAGAATAGCATTCGTTCAGTGGCTCTTTCTGCGTGTGAAGTGACTTGCTTCAGGCTGTCTTTTTTCTTCCCTTTTTCTCCCTAACTCAGTCTGTCCTTTCTTTACTGTCAAGCTTGCTTAGGTAACAGTTCTTGGTGTATCTATTTAATGAGCAGGTCCGTGCACTAAAGGCAGCCAACTACACTGGAGAGAGGGGGGGAGGAAAAAAAAAAAAGTAATAATAAATAAATAAATGGGAATATACCACTTCCTGATTATTATTATGGGATCTACAGACGCCCCCTCTGTAGGAATTTATAGGAGGATTTCTGAGGCGTCTTGAGGGAGGGGGGGAATCCTCAGAGTGACTCCGGTGGCTCTCGAGCCATTACCTCTCCCTGCTGAAGGACCCAGCTCACAAATCCTGCATTTGAGAGGTTTTTAAACTCAAAGCAAAGCTCCTACAGAAAAGAAAGGAACATGTACTGCACCCTGCTTCTCCTTTATCTCTTTAAATGTACTTCAGATAAAAGCTGCATCCAGTCAGGTCAAGGCCTTCCCCAATCTTATTACGCTCACACAGGAGTGTTCAACACACTTTTCTACAGCCATCTACTGTCTCCACAGTGATATTGCTGCTGCTCCTGCTGCCAGCACGAGAAACAGGGAATACAAACTGTAAATCACACCAGAGCAAAGGTGTTTGGGCTAGTTTGATTTACTTTTGGTGGAGGATTGGTTTTTTCCTTACCATAAGACATATTTTAAAATAAAAGTTAGGATTGTGATTTACATATTTAACAAAGTTAATAAAGAGGACTGCATCTTTTGGGTTTTTTTAAAAGTTGAAGGTACTTTATGCAAATGAGTGAGCATGCAAGGGACTCGAGTGTTTTTGATTGACACTTGGACTTTTATCCTTCGGAAGTATTTTAACTCATTTAACCCATCTCATTAAAATACACAATATACTTAGTAAATTGATAACAGCATCCTCAGGTGAGAAACAACTTTAAAATGTAAAGGAGACAAATCTTAGTTACTTTTAAGGCTTCATTATTGGATTTGAAAACCATGCCTGACCTTGTGAACTGGTGCATGCCACACCCTGACCATGACACATTTCGGGTACTGATGTGCACAGCTGTACACAAGTGCATCAACTCTACATCATAAATCAATAATAACTGAAGAGATGAGGTATAAAAAGGGTCATGGGAATGAGAGTAAATGGAAATTTTGCCTTATTTTTATGTTTGATTATGTATTTGTTATCCTTAGTCACAGACTTTGCACTTCTAAAACAAAAAAAAAAATCTCATTCTTTTTAGGTAAGGACCCCGGTCCATCTACATATTCAGCCTGACCATACAAGGTAAAATATCACCTAAATAATCAAAATGCATTAACTAAATTGCATAATCACTCACTGCACCAGGGCAGGTGGCAAATAAAGAGGTACCTGCTGAAAGAGCCCATAAGAGGAGACACAAAAGCAAAGCAAATTAAAACCCACAGCACTAAACCAACTGGAATCTGCCACCAGGGTGAAGTCCAAGGAAAAATAACTGCTGTACCACTGACAGTTCAGAGCTGATTTAACAGAGAAATGAAACAATTCATTCACGTGGCACTTCACGCTAAAATTTCAATAGAGAAGTTTATACAGAGAAACAGATACACATATACACACAGAGCTATTAATGTTTCATCTGTGAAATACTATGGCCAAGCAAAATGTTGCTTCTTTTAGTGGAGGCAAAAGGCAAAGATTTAACATACCAATTCCTAAAGCGATAATTTCTACTGTAATGCACAACGACAACAACATTTATATAAGTTTAGTGCAGTTTCACAAAATAAAGCCACTTCCTTCACTTGGGGAGGCTCCAAGAAGAAAAGAAAAACCTCTTGTTTCCAGTTTTGAGTTGTTTAAACCGTGAGTCAGTTTAGCCACCAATACTCAGCACTTTATCAGGCCTAACCCAGCCACCTTTAAGCTGCACACCTTCACCTCCTTTAGTCTCCTGCACAGTGCACTGTGTTCCGTAGTCACTTACACTGTAATAAACCTGAAATACCATGTTAGAATGAATTACATTATACTGGTTAGGCTGGAAATACATTTTCTGATAATGTATCTGAACATCTGCCAGCCAGCAGTTCTTTCTATCTGTGCACCTCAACTGAACACAGGAGGCTTTAGAATTTTCAAAGACTAGTTAAAGATTTTATTAATGTGATAAAAGACTGTGCACAGCTATTGCCTATAAATCACTTCTGTATCAAAATTTCCCTGTTTTGGAGCATAGGCAGCATATGAAAGTTCAGGGAATGGTGTCCCAAGGCTTTCAACTACTCTGCCTGTATTCTAAAGTCTCTTCATTATTAAATTGGTTACTCAGTCAATTCTTCATATCTTATTCCTTCAAATGTTTCTAATGCTGCTGTACAAAACCATTCATTTGAAGTGTTTTATTTTTCATACAGCTATTATTCAGTACTTTGTTAGATCATCTGCAGTTCCTGTGCAGGTAGAAAACGTGGATAAAAAGATGACTGAAAACAGGTTTATTACTCTGGTTTTTGCACCTGTGGCTGAAGTTTAAAGCAAACCCTGTTTGCTAAGGTCACTTCTTACACATTCTGGATTTGCAAACAGTGTGAAAAAAGTAAATAGAAGGTACTGACCACAACCATTTTAACAAAGGCTGGTCCAAGAGAGCTGACATGGAGTTCAGGTCAAAGGCTATTGAAATCAATGAGAACCTTGTTGTTCTTTTAGAAAACAGGCAATCAGAAACTCTGTCACCAAGCTGGGCCTTTGCTGTTTGCTGCCATAATGGCCCAGTTCCTCTGGTGCTCCCAAAGATGCTCACACGGGGCTCTTCCACAGGGGCTCTCACAGGAACTTTCAGCTTCAGACCCAGCATTGCTGTGTGACCTCGTACCACAGCCTGAACTTTTATAATCAATCAGAAAATCAGATATTTTCCCTACAGAATCACGAGGGATTGGTGAGATATTCAGGGTAGATAAAAATAGTTGGTAATAGCAAAAAGGAACGAATAAACGTACTCATAATTAATCAAGATTAGTTATATATGTGATCAGCACATTCTTATTGGCACCTAAAGAGCTCCCATTTCTAAAAAATCAAGCTCTAGATTCTAGGAGTTCCATTACCTTATTAAAGGGCCATAATTCATAGACATATCTTGGCATATTTATTAATGACACAGAAGATTGGAAATAGCACTGATATTGCTGCTTACTGCATTGGAAGATAAGAAAATGCAGACTAAGTTCCTCTCTTGCAGGGGATATAAGACTCCTAGGAACTGCAGGAATATTAAAACGAGCTCAGTGCTAGATGGTACAATCTCTGTTTTTCTAGGTGCTATATGATCATATAGGAGGGTATCAAAATCATAGAATTGACTAATGGCAAAGACAAAACTTACTGACTTTAATGAGTCTGTGTTTTCAACTAACGTCTCTGTTCTTCAGACTTTAAACCAGAGGGATTTAATAATTCTTAAAAAAACAAAGAGCCTAATAGAGGAGGGAAGGAATGTGATGGTAATGATTACCCTGACGTTACTGGTAATGAACTGGTTCCTTTTACTTAAACTTCCCCAAGAAAAGATACCAGTGATGCACATGATACATGAGCTGCGACAATGCTAAAAGCTCATATAATTTACACAGAATACAAAAAAAAAAAAAATTTAAGCATTTAGAAGGCTAGAAATATTTGTGTTTGTGCTTAATTTCCACACCTTAACAGCCTCATCTATCATGGCTCTATATGAAATGGAAAACTGCAGATTGTTAGGAGGTATGGAAACAAAACCAGCCCTTAATCTGTTCTCGATTCACTGCAGTTTTAAGGAGGTGGGTTTTGCTGTATTTTTTCTGGCTTTTGCTTTTTGGATTTCAGCATAAATGCAGAAGAGCAACTGAAGCACAACTTTATGTACAGCTTGGTTGGTTTATAACTCTGTGTTTTCACCATATGGTTTTTGGTGGGTTTTTCTTTTCCATTTTCAATTAATTTCTATTCCTTTAGCAATTCTGTCACTTTTGATGCAAGAAATTGGTTTCTGTGCTCATTTGCTGTACAAGGTCAGAAGATCGTCCCAGGAAAGCCTGAGGAGCAACCAGCCAACAACGTGGTCATTAGAGCTCAGCACAATTTAAAACACCCGGTCAGGATTCCCGGCTGTTTGATGGATTGTGCTTGGAGCACAGTCCGAGGGGGGACAAGCAGGATGGAGGCAGAACTTCCTCAGATCCCAGATTCCACGGCACATGCATGGGATGCACAGAGCTGATCATTTCCCACAGAATCAGGAATATGAAACTTTGCTTTCCCTTTTTGTAGCACAGCAAGGTGATGGCGAAAAAAAAACAAACAATAAACAAAAAAACCCCAAAACAAAACATGGGGGGTCTGCCCCTTTGTCTGGTACAAACACTGCATTTGTGATGTGTCTGGAACAAAGTCTATGGCTTATTTCTCCCAACACTCAAACATTCTATCCTGACAAGACTCAGGGTAACTAAATGATTATGATTAAGCCAAATTATTAGTGATCATTGTTCAGTTGGTTACAGCTCAATCAATCCTGTACCCATAATTTCAGTGGCAGGTGCTACACTGCTGCTGCTTCTTCACTCTTTTTGGTGAGAACAGACCCAGCCAACAGCTCTGCCAAAGAAAACCCTGGCAGCCACAGGAAAACCTCACATAATCTCTCCTGGTTTTAAGATGTCATAGCTGGACTCCAGCTTCAGTCTTATCGGGGAGGGTGTTACTGTGGGTTGACGATGGACTTGACTTTACTTAAATAAGGTCTGTGAAAGTAAGTTTAACACGAGGATAGTGGGATCAAAATTTACTCAGTGCAAGAAAAGAGTTTTAACTAAATTTCCTGAAATGTTAGTACGGCTCTCCAATTTTCTGCTGGGCAGTGCCTAGGTGTGTGTGCAAACCTTCCCCTTGACTTGAGAAACTTTGCTTATACAGATCACAGAAAGAAACCAATCTGTTTCAGCACGTAATCATTCACACTTGAACAAAGCAAGCTGGATATCAAATATTGAGTACTGGTAACAAGTGGCTCTCAATTCATCTGCTCCTTGAGAACTTAGATTGGTTGAATAAAATTGAATGAATTAAGTATCTCAGGATACTCTGGAGCAGAAAAAAAGAAGCTAATGTCATCAGTAAAATTACCTCCAGGGAAATGTTTGCTTAGCTTTAGTCAACATCTTCTTTCCACTGCCCATAAAATCTTTGATTCAAGAGAACACAAAGACGACTTGCAATCTTATAATGCATTTTTAAAACCTGGCAGAGGGTATTTCCATCTTCACAGTAGGACACATAATTATATTCTCCTTAGAACAGGCTAATCTGAAACCAACTATTGCTAACTATTATCTGTTTATTGAAACACAGGAAAAAATCTCTTTTCAAGATACTACACTCAAATTTCCTTTGGTAAAGATCTGCTCCCCAGTAGTGGAGCCAGCTAATCCCATTCCTCAGGTAACAGCAGCCCCATGCTGCTGCTGGCAGAACCATCAATCAGCTCACATCAGTTGATGCAGGGACTTGATGGGCTGGGAGAGGGATGGCACTGAGATAAATAAATAAAACTCGCCACACTTGCACAATAAATCAATACAAAGTTGTCTCTAGGACTTCTTTCAGTAATGCCAACTATTTCCAAGGTAAGATTTTGTTTTAAAAAGGGGAGTAGGGGTTAACATTTGGTAATCATCACTAATATGATAAAAGGTTCCTATTACCAATGACTTAAGGACTTCTTCCCTGTAATTTTCAGTTTATGAGTATATAAATTGCTTTGTTATTTAGTGCAGGCTCCTTAAATCCTGAAGTCTTTATGCACTGGATGATAACAAATGGATCAGTTTTACCACTTATAATAGTTCAGTAAATCACGGAACAGCCTACCTTTCAGCACAGCCATCATACAGAACTTATCACAGCAAACCCATCAGCTGCTATTTCTGACTATATATCTGACAAAGCTAATTCATGCTCTGTCTCCTCGTCTCGCCTGTTCTTTAACAAGGTGAGAACAGCCTCGTAAGGGAGGGTGGGTTGTATCAGCGTTTTGATTTGGTGAGGGACAGGCACACCCACAGTGTGTGCTGAGCACGCCTCTCCTGCTCCCAGAGCCCCACTGCTGATGGCAGCACTACTGCACAACAGCCCTGCGACTAAAATGGTGAAATATCTGCTCCTCTGCCACCTGAAATCCCGGGAACAGCACCAGAACCAATGGGGCTGCCCAGCACCTCCAGCTTGGCTCGCAGTATCAGAGAGGCCTCTGCAGCAGGGTCCTGGTGGAGGTGGTGCCCATCTGCAGCACAGGACAAGTGACCAGCAGGGAGACACAGAAAGGTTTTAGGGAGGCACTGCAGGGACAAGGCGTGGGATTGGAATGGAAAACTACCAAACTAATCCTGGCTATTCAGAGAGAAAACGGGCAAAAGGAGTTACATAAGAGGATTGAGATATCTACAAAAAGCTGATGCTACAGGTGCTAATCACTCCCAGTGTATCAGAAGCGCACAAGAACAGCCCCGAGTTAACTCCATTCACAAAACAGCTGAGTGTGGCATTTTTGAGACGTTTGGTGTCCCACGAATGCTGTCTCATTAAAGCTGTTTTTTTAATACCACATCCAGCTCCAGAGTGTAAAACCCTACACAACTGCTGGGGTATTTCTTGCACAAGTAGTGGCTGTGTTTAACAATCAGGGAACTCACACTTTACACACTGAATTCCCCAGTCAGGTGCACAAAGTAATGGTCTGGCAGTGGCAGCAGTCTGGAAATAACAACTGTCTTCAGAATCTTCTCCTGCTCCTCGTTCTCAAGGAAATCAGAGACTGCTTGAGGAGCTCTAATGGCACCATCGCATCGAGAAAAGAAAGCCGTGATGCTGCTCTTTAATAAATCAATGCCTCTTTGGCTGCCTTCCAGACCACAGAAACACTTTGGGCATCTTTGCCTGCCTTTCATTTTGTGACTTGTAGGACCCTCTCCATCATCTTGATGTCTGCAGATTTTCTCCATAACCCTTTTTCTTTTTTTTTTTTTTTTTTTTTTTTTGGCTTCTACCATGAGACTCACAGAACATTCCCCTTTAATAGGTCTCAGACTATGTCTTCCCAGAAATCCTTGACATTTTCTGAAACCTGACATTTGTGTATTAAAGATAAATAACTAGTGAGACAATAATTAAGGCTGCATCAGTGCTTTCCTAAAGCGTGCAACGTGCCATACGGACATGCGTGGCCAAATGGTTCTGCTTTTTAGAAGTGGCCTCAAAATATTTTGAGATCGCTTCAAAAATACTGGGAAATTTCTGTTCATCAGTTCAAACTCTGCAAGGGAACCCAGGGCATGCCAGGAGACAAAATGAGTTGAAGAGTGCCTTCTGGGAGTCTGGCAGAGGGAATGTCTTCCTGGCATCTTGGAGCATGACACATCTGTGAATGGGTGTGAATGCAGCTATCCGTGGCCTGTTCTTGCTCACACTCAAAGCTCACAGACTCATTTCCAGGAGTTCTTCAAACAGGCCATGGCTGGTTTTGAAGAACAGGTGTTTCTAGAAGAAAGTTAAATGCAACACAGCTGTGAAGGAGTTCTTGTAGTTGAGCAGCTGCCCATCCACACTGCAGGTAAATGCACACAGCACTGCTCCAAGGAACACTCTGGGACAGGAGATCGTGCCAGGACTTGATCACCAGCTCACTACACCCCTTACAACATTCCAACATTAGGAATAATTTTTTTCCTGGTCTTAAAATTTTGGGAGTATGCAGCTTGTTGCAAAAAGTGGGATTCAGAATAGTTTTTCCTGTGTGTGTCAAGCATTACAAAGCATGTCAGTGCTCTGCTTCTAGACCCACCTGCACAGCCACCACCAGGCCAGTAAACGAGGCAATAATCAAACCAACCTGTGAGTACTTCAGAATCCCCCACTGCCTGCCAGCACCATCAGAAATTCCTTCAGCAAAGTGAAGCTGGATTCCCTGACTGTTCATTCTTACAATTAAAAAGTTCACTTCTCATACAGTCCTTCTGCCTGAAATCGAAATACTCCTGCATTGTCTCCCCTTCCATGAGCTGCCCGTCCTTTCTGTTATTAAATTGATTGTACATTAGAGATGCTGTGTTTACCTCAGACACTCTCCATTAGGAGGGATCCAGCCTGTACACTAAATATTTAATTGGTGTTCTGAGATGCTCTGAATCTATGTATTTTCTATTTTCCTAGGGGGTTCATGGTTCACAGCCGTTGGATACTTCTTTCCCAGCAACAAAATGCAACGTTAACTATTTCCAACAGCAAATGCACAGGTACTGACACTGAAAACAAAACAAAACAAATTACACCCTGTTTTGAAGACAGTGACATTCTGGAATTATAACCTCTGTTTCAAACCAAAATGTAGATTCATCTGCTAGTACAGGCTGATAATACTTTGTGCATGTGTGAAAACTGAGATTTTTTTTCCTTTTCCCCCCTCAGGAGGGAAATTCTCCAGTAGCATCCCAAGGAGTGATTGTTCCACACTTTACTGTTCCATCTTCCATCAGAGACAAATCACCAACACAGTGGCAACACCCTGGTGCCACGCAGGGTTACTGCTCCCTTCTGAGGCACTGCTGGGTGACAAAAGGTTGGTGGCACTTGGACTGAGACTAGAAGAGCATCAGCAAGTGGCAGAGCAAACATCTGCTGCTCTTGTTTTCAAAACACCACACAGGTGAGGGAAAGAGCAGTTTCTGTGAGCACAGAGCTGGTAACAGTCTCCATACCCCTTCTCTCTGGGACTGCACCAGGCTCAGCTGGGCTCCACTCACAGAGGAAATTGCAAAATGCTGATCAAAGACATCACAGTATTTACTGCTTTTCACTGAGCAACACCTTGCTAAACCATTGCATGTCTGCAAACTGATCTTTGTGAGCAAACAGTATTAAAGCATTTCAAAAGATACTTTGATTTTTTTTAACGTGAAATTTCATGTGCCAATATGACAAACAAGCAAAGACCATTCAGAATTGGGTACCCTGCTTCTGTTTAGTTACTGTTTCCTAAGAACACGTTCAGAGCAAAGGGGTAACAAGCAGGGCTTGTTCTCCATCCTGACCTGCGCTTCAAACGAGGGAATTCTCCCTGAGCAGAGCTCGTTAATGCAATTCTTTACAGGCAGGGAGACTCTGAGCTGCGGGATCAGGTTGCATAAAGCCCATCTGGCCTCTCAGAGGTGATGTTTTGTGGTGTTCTCCTCTGAGCACTGAACCTGGGTGCTCTCTGCACGCTGAGTGAGTCTCCACATTCGCTCACTGCTCGGAATTAAACTCTTCTGTGGCTGTGGAAACCCAAACAAGCACCAACACCGCTTAAACATACGCTTCAGTTCTCTTTGCCTAAGATACATATACTTTACGACTATTTCTACATTCCACATTCCAATGCTGTTTATATTTTTTGCTCCACCTGGCCAAGGAAAGGCTTTCCCTGTGTCTCCAGCTGGAACCTAAGCAGGGAAAAGGCTGAGTGCTCCATAGAATGCATTCGAAGTGCATCAATACCAGGCTGTAGTGCCAGCAGCACAGCAAAATAAACACTGCAGGAACAGGGCAAGCACTTGGGTGGGGTTTACTTCAGAAAAACCCACAGGAACACCAATCTGCTTTTGTTATTTACTGTAATAATGTCAAAAATCTTTGATTTAACTGAATTCCCTCTATTTTATATTGCCACACTAATTGTAGTATGGTTACAGATGAACACTTACTGAACTTCTTTCTCTCTTTAATAACTTCAGTGTTTTCCAGTGCTTTCAAAATAAAGCTTGGATGATTTGGAATAAAATATGGAAATATATTTTCATTAACCAATTTGAAAAATGAATTTTTTTCTTTTCCTTTCAACCTTTTCTAAATAAGAGCCAGTGTTTTTCACATCATTATATATTTGGTAGTATATAAGCCACAGAGTTCACTAAAAATGGTAATAGTCCTTCTGACATTTAAATGTAAACCTAATACCATTATGCATTATTTTAGAGTGTCTAATACATTTTCAAAGAAATTAGTGAAAAAACCTACTTTTTAAAAAATTTTGGCTCAGAATTATAATTTTAACACACTGAATAGAATATGGGGAACTAATTTTTTGCAGCCATTAGATCTGGTTTTCAAACCAGAAAGAACTGCATGGCAATGTTAGCACACCATGATTGCTCTGTTCTGATGTCAACATGTGAAAAAAAAAATCTAAAATTTGGATACAAATGAGTCAAGAATAAGTTTGTTATATTTTTAACACTGATGAATATTCAAAATATCTTATTGGCTCTCCCTGTAAACAGATACTTTGGACACAAGATTATTGTAACAGAAAGAACCCCCCACAATCCTACACTGGACTCCACATTTCCAGCTGAGGATATGACTGGGAGGGTGCCCAGCATCCAAAACCTGCACATTTCAAGGGCTTAGAAAAAATTAGGTTGTTAAGTGAATTTATGGGTTTTTTTCGTAGATTTACAGCTGTTTGTCTGGGGTTTAAAAAAAATAAAAATCTTTGTTTAAAGGTGAAAGAGAATAGTAAATAATGACAGTAACAGACCTTTAATATATTTTGGACTATTACCATCCAGGCAAAGATAAAAAAAAAAATATTTTTCTTAATTTCAAATTAAATGATTACTACAATTAGATTTTAAATATTTGTATTAGTAAAAGCAGCAGTATAAATGAGGTATCCTTGAGTTGGGAGCCTAGCAATTGAGCCAAAACTCCAAAAAGTAAACTACCTTTTCGAAGAACATGCTGCCAGGTTTTTCCTGGGGCACTGTGGCAATATCACGTGAAAATTCCTGGGAGATTTCATTCCAAAAAAAAAAAAAAAAAAAATAGGAAATGCCAGTTAGAGTGTCAAGAAAAAAAGAACAAGGGGGAAGTTAAATTATCAAAAGACTGTATTTTTTTTTCCAGTGCCTACAGGTTTTAGATACAAATGTATGTGCACAAAACGATGTGCCTGGAATTGTCAGCAAGCAGAATGTTTACAATACCTTTATGGGAAGTAGCAAACAGATGATTGGTTATCTGCATCACATAAAGGCACTCACCATCATTTGATCATGAAAAATTGTGGGAATAAAACAGCAGATTAATGCAATCTACCTGAAAATTCCCAGGCAGTGTGTTAAGTGAAAAAAGGTACACCAGATATCAAGGATGTGTCTGAACCATAAAGTATGTGGGGCAAAGGCAGTATCTTACTCTGTGCTTGCAAAGTGCCTGTAATTTATAGTGCTATATAAATGATTTTTAACAATGATGAAAACAGTTGTAGAAAGTAGTAGTTCGGGGGGGGGGGGGGGGGG
>VZTG01010159.1:102915-133361 GCA_013397845.1 Melanocharis versteri
AGAAAGAAATAAAAGGAGAAATGAGCTTATAGCATATGAAGCAATCTACAGGACGTAGGGAAAACCAACCAAAAGGTAATAAAACTATTCATTATGTGCTCTTTGGAGGGCAGCTGCTCTCAAGTAGCAAAGTGACCTTGAGGTGAACACCACTTTCTTCACTTTCAGTGTTGTACTCAAAGAGATCTTAAGAATCCAAAGGCAGAGATAACTACTGCATGAAAGAGAAATGCTGTAAGTGGAACTCGTGAGCACGGAGTGCATCTGTATTTTTGCCCATTACCTGTGAATAACAGTCTACATGGCATTTGATTACATACTTGGGAAACATCTGTAGCCACTCCTTCACATGAAGGGCTCAAATTCCTGGTTTTAGTGGAGCGTAGAAAATGCCTGTGATCTGATGTACTTTGGGTTTTTATCTCACTCTCCCTAAGCCACACTGTCTTTAAAGATAACAGAGGTGATCAAAGCTTCAAAACACCCAACAGCACACAGATGTGGAGGGAAAAACATTCCTGAAACAAGGTCAGCTCCTCCCAGGGGTGAGAAACAACAAAGATGCTACAAAGCAGCAGAGCATTTTTACCTTTCTTGACTTCTGGCTGATAAAATGGATCCACCAGATACCATGCTACAAATATGAAAAAAACCAGCTCGGGATTTCTTCCATGTCTCAATCAGTTTGTCCCCCAGCAGCTGCTGATATTGGTGATTGCCTCAGCCAAGGGGCAGCACCTTGCACCTGGCTTTGTTCAGCTTCATGAGGATCACCTGGCTCCACCTCTCCAGCCTGTCCAGGCCCACACAGGGAAAAGTGTGAAACTCTGGATAATACACCTTTTTCCTAAGCAAATTTTTGCTGCAAGCCTTTGTGAAGAGAAGAAAAATTAGTCAGCCGAAGGTGTTTTTAAAATTCTGTACTTCACTTGTCTTCCAACAGCAGGTAGAGCTCGCTACTTGAGCCCAAAACTTCAACATGGCACGAAACTACTGTCACCTTCATAAAACATAGATTTTGTTTGTTTGGTGTAGCTGCTTTTTTATATCTCTGCTTCCTGGGGACCACGTAGAGTTTTTTGGGATTTTGTACCGAGAAAGCCACTCCTGCTGAACACAAAGACTTGGCTTTCAGGACAAGTTGGGATTTTGCTGCAGAATAGAACAGAGCACACTTACAGTTCACTTATTCTTACTATTAAAAATGTCGAGACTAAGAACGAATATAGACTTCTAAAGTCCTGGCCTATCCAAAGCCAAGATTTCACTCTTTATCCAGCAGTGTGGTGTATGTGCATGTCAACCACAAGTCAGTAGGACTGGATCTTTAACTCTGTTTATAGACATGTATAATACAGATACATATTTGTATATATCTATTTGCATATTTATATTGATTTGTGCATTTCTGGTTTTTTTAAGATGAATTTATTTTTCCTTGTAATTTTGGTGCTTTGAAAACATTTGGCAGCTACTTAAAAAAGCCTAAGGAAATGTGTTTGTAGAGTAGTACATGTGTCCAGTTTAAACAAGTAAGGTTTAGAAAGATTTTACTGAACAGAAAAAGACCATTAACATCAATACAAGGACATGATGTCCATATTAAAATCAATATTCCTTCATCCTCTCTGCTTGAAAAAATACTGGTTCAAGAAGTCAAAGTGGCTCAGTGACTATATGTCCCTATAACACCATATTGTTTGGATTGTTCATGTAAATTGGTTTGGGTTTTTTTCAGTTCTTACACTATTTTCAATGCCCTTCTTCTTGTTCCCTTTAAAACTCTTGCTGCTCAGGCTGTTCTTTTATATATGAGTAAATGAGAATAGAAATCCACCATGCAGAAGGACCAAAGAGTGTGTTAAAAATCCAGCCCAACTACCTGCAACTAAAAAGCCTTTCCTGGGTTTTCACTTTTTTTCACCCAAGTGAAAAAGAAAAGTAAATATTTCAAGCCAACATCACTACCTGTGCAAAACCACACAACCCCCAACCAAGCCAGAAAGGCCTTGTGGAAACACCCAGGGGAAAAAAAGACCAACACAAACCCAAAACTTGTAAAAACCCCAAATCGACCAAACAAAAAACCCAAAAAAACAAACAAACAAAACCCCAGAACCACAAATCCCTCCAAACTGCACTGTAAACTAGATAGTGTTTCCTGCTCGAATTAGGTATGACACTACAGACTATGATCTTTGCTAGTTAAATTGCCTCAGCAACAGCAGAGGTTGAAATAATAAGTCAGGATAGTATAAACACTGTTAAAGCTGTGCACTCAAAGGTCTGGTTTCCAGATGATCAAAGAGAAACTACAAAAGCTGTGTGAAAAAAGAGCTCCCTCTCAACAAACACAAACTAAGCAAGAAAACCTTTCTTCTTTTCTAGGACAGCATCCCTGATCACAGCAAGTGTCCTGCAGCAGGAGCTGTGTGCAGTCACTGCAGAAAGTCTGAACCAAAAGTTGCTGTTGTGAGTGCAGAAGCTGTTCCCAAATCCAGTGTGGCTCCAGGACTGGGCGTTGCTCATGTTTGTGCAGCAGGAGGAAGAGAGCACCGGGATATTGAATTAATGTTGGGTACTGTCTCAGCAGCCCTCAAATGGTCCAATACATTCCCCTCTATCCCTTCACAGGTTCACCACCTCCTGAACCTTCACTGCCTTAGTTAACTGTCCCGTCCCTGGTTGTCTGTACACAGATATGAGTTTAAACACACGTTGAGCTGCTGAATTCCACACAGAGTGCTGCAGCTCTAAATGGAATTGGTCACCCTAATCAGACAGGTACTTAGTACAAACATTGCTTCAGCCTCACCAAGAATTCCTGTAATCCTTCAGTTCCAGCAATTAAGAAGCACCATACAGAGAAAATACTTGACTGTGCAAAAATCAAAGTTGAATTCAAAAGAAAGTGGCACTCTACAAGTAGAAAAGCCTCTGCCTGCTGTTCTCAGAGAGAGATGCCAAAACACCATCAGGACAGGAATGGAAAGTTTTCTGAATAGCATTCCACCAAGAGCAGAGCCAGGACAATATCTAAAGGCCTCTTTAATATTCCTGAAAGAATTCAAAGAAACCTGGAGTGAGTGGCACCACTATTGAACAAAGTGCTGCAAACACTTTATTCTCTTGATCCAAAGGCTCTATTAGCAGTCAGCATTTGAAGAGAACAGAATCCTTGTGGTGAGAGGCCATGGCACTTGAAACATGAACCTCAATAGTTTTCATTACCTTACCATTGTTTTTAGTTGCAATAATATTAAACAACAAATTGGAGGCCAGCATTATGAGTTACTATTCTTGGGAAGGCTCCTAAAATTTAGCAGAACTGCCAAGCAAGACTGCAACTGAAATTTATATTTCTCTAGTTGCCTTTTATTTTGGCACACATTTATTTCAAGCTAAGTTAAAATTTAAATGAAATCACATCCCTACAATTAACCCTTCTCCACAGTTTTTTTTTAGATTTTATTTCCAAGATTTCTTTTCCTGAGCTGTGATGTGAATTACTCTTTATGGAACCACTGGGAATAGAGCTCTTTAGACAGTGAGTAAGAATACTCCAATTTCATTTTATGTCAATGTGTAATACAAATCAGGAGCCAAAAATACATCTTCTTATTGATCTCACCTACCTGTATCTCCACACTACACCTACACGGATGATGACACACACAGCTCACTGCAAGAATAACTACAGGAAATAAAGCAGGATCACTTCAAGCCACCTGTCTGGCACATCAAATACAGCACATGTGAATTTCTGAGGATGAGTAGTAAACACACTGGATTGATCCAACTTTAGAAGTTATCTTAGCTTTTCCCCTTTGAACTCTTTTTCCTTTGAGGGACATATAATGCTCGGTAGTTCCAGATTACTCTTCCAGGCAAAACACACACATGCTGTTTACAAATGCGGACCAAGGGGTTTTCAGAGGCAAGGCAAAAAGTCATTTTTATTACTGGCCAGAACCAGCTGCCCTGTTCTGCTGAAATGCCATGAATTGCATGTTGCTCTCTGGTAACAAGGCATCACTGACTCACAAAACAAGCTCATACACAGTTCTTTGCCTCCTGTCCAGGGTGGGAAGAGGTGGATGGTCAGCAGAGGTTCTTGGCCATCCACCCCGTACGTTCTGCCCTGCTATCACCCTGGGTAATTCCAGAGAACCCTCGAGAATAACATCTACTTAACAAATCACTTCCACTCTGATTCTCTTCCTCTCTCCAGTTGTTTGTTTTTGTTCAGCTCAAACTGATTACAAAATTAGCGTCTATCACTGAATCACAATTTACCTCCTTAGTGCATCAGAGGAACACTGGACACAAAAATGTCCATGGATTATTCTTATGTCACGGGAAAAAGCAAATGCCATGACAATGAGCTTCAAAAATTTTCTTTACAAAAAGTTCCTAAAAACCCTCATCAATACACCTGAGCACATTACAAACATGATAAATTAATGCAGTGAGCAAAGACACAAATAAAGCTAAATACTGCAGGATCAGTGTTGCTTAAAAATGATGCTGGGTACCAGTGCATTTGCTTTTATTTTCTCTCTACTGGCGTAACTTTGATACATTTTTGGCTGCATGCTGCACTTTATTTCATTTACCATATAAGAGACAAGACAAATAGAACAATATTGAATGTAAAACTTCTGTCTCCTTGAAAATTAGAGCACTATAAAAATATAAAAGTTGATATAAAATACAAGATGATAGCAAGAGCCTGCCCTGCCCATATTTTAGACCACAGAAGAAACTCGGGCTGCATATAATGCATCTTGATAATAAGCACATGTGAAAGAAGCTGTTAATTAGAGCAACAACTGGGTCACTTAAAATTTCAGCTCAAGGAAGCTAATCACACCATTTACCATTAAACCTCATTGGTATTCACAGGAACATTTATAAAGCCTCCCAACATTAGAGTCTAAAATTGCTCTCTGCCCACCTTGGAGAGCTCATCTGGCGTTGCTGCATCAGGACCAAAAGCATTTGCTTCTACAGCACAACTCATGCCAGCTACAGGAGTTCATTTGAAACAGTTACACTGAATTAATCATGCAAAAAAATAAATTATGAGCTGAAGGTTGGGCAAAGCTTCCTAAGCTTTAAGTTAGCCTGTGCATTTAAGTCATGTCCTTAGGCTATGATAAAAAAATAACATCCCAGGTTCAAGCCAGACCAGCAAGGAAGGCTCACTGCAAACAGACTTCTGAGCTGTCACTGCCCTTATTTATAGCTTTATGTACTCCAAATAATTTCTGCTTAGGGCTCGTATCCCAATTTTCTTCACAGCCTTAAATAACCTGGACCACACAAGTTTCAAAGTCTGTTTTCCAGACTGAAATATAAGCAGAAAAGCGCTTTTAAACGATTTTGAGCAAGCTGTGAGTTCTGTGTCTTTACAGGTCATTTCTAACGCATCACAAAGAAAACCACACACAGCCACTTGTGAGCAGCAAGGGGCAGCAGGAAAGAGTCAGAGAAGAGGAGAGGGTGTGACTGTCCATAAAGAGATTCATAAACCAGGACTGGATAACACAAACCACAATGACGGGGAGTAAAGAGCATCGTTCTTTTCTTTAAAGGAAATACTGATGAAGCACAAGTGTGCGGAGGGAGGTGGGGAGAGCAATACTGGTGAGTCAATTTGCCTTTAAAAACACACTGGTTTTTTTAGTACAACTTGATTTAAGTGACACCAGATTAGAAAGCAAAAAGGCATTAAGAAACATGAAAATAATTAATATTCAAGGCAGCACATTGTAATAAAAATCACTGCCAAGAGAAAGTATAACTTGAAAAATGGCATTGATGCTTTATTTCTTTTTTTAAATAAATCAGAAATTTACCAAAGTTACTTATGTTATGTTTCCAAATGGAATAAAAAAGTCCCAACCAGCCTTGCTAGAGATAAAATACCCATAGTTCTCTGTATGATTTCTCATTTAAATAATTCAGGTAAAGGCATTAATGTCTAGCTGGGGACTATATCAGGTTGGCAGGGCAAATAAGTTACACATTTGTCGTTGTTGAGAAGTTCAAATATTGAGTAGAAAAGGGTTAAAATATACAGGCTTCCTTAATTATTAGGATTATCATTCATTGTAAATATAATGTATAATGGCCAGAGGCTCTAATATGGATGAGTTTCATTACTCAAAATGCTTTATCCCAGAACTGTGACACTCTGCTTTGCATTTAGCATTCACAAGGCAGTGAAACAGATAAAAGGTGAGAAATGTCTGAAGAAATTATTATAGTCAGACTTGGATATTTCCTTCTATAGCCACACAATGACTAATTATTTAATACATTACTATACTTTTAACAAGCCTTTCTTTTGAAACTTTTTTGAGACTTTTAGACTAAGGAATTACTAGGGAACCAAAAAAGGAGAGTGGCAGACAATTTCATCTTAGACTTAGCAAGGAAGTGAGAGATATATCTTTTTTTATTGTGTAACAATCTAATGATAATCTGGTTTTTACTCAGTTTAACAAACACAACAGGATGTTGGCATTTTGTTGTTTTAATCCTGTTTCCTTGTTCTATTTCAGTTTTTTCAGCAGTGATGAAGCACTATAGTTTTGTGAAGAGACTGCCTCCCATCCAAGTATTCATGGCAGGTCACAAAGCCCAAAAGAAAATACTGCAGGCCCACAAAACCTAATTCAGCCAACTAAACATTTCTTTAACAGCATTGCTCAGTTAGGGAGACAACCTAAAAGTGGCAGAATGGTCAAGTGACACCGTCATAGTGTTCAAAGTGCAACACGTCCACGCAGTACATTTAAATTTCAGCGTGACCTTTCGTCGCAGCAGATAAACTGCGAAAGCCACGGGAGATCCCTGGGACAGGAGCAGAGTTTACACTGGAAACCGTGTTCAGTGCAACAGGAACATCACAGGGGTTGTGGAAGAAAATGGACCTGAATTTACAGACATGGCTTTGTCTTTAGGTGGCACATTTTGCTCTGACTCAAAGGCATCCTAAGCACGGAGCTCATCGTTAGACATAAATGTGTAATATTGGAATAGAAAGATACATGAAAGTTTCACTGCACCACATCTTATCCACTGCTTTGCAAAAGCACATTATTTACTTGAAGAAAGAGCTGGTGGCCTCCTCACGTTATATTTAAAAACAATGTTTTCCTTCATTCAAGGGAGAAAATAAAAACAATAAAAAGAAGTGAATACTTTCTTTGTTCTCAAGGCACTGCTACCTCTTGAAAAGCTTGTCCTTCAGGTACTATTGCAATATTTTAGCTTTGACAGCTGCTCTGTTGAGACATGACTACAGATAAAACAAAGCTTTGTCACTCCAGCTCCAGTACAATGCAATGCAGTCACATGTCAGCAGGAGAAGAATTGAGGACAATATGTGATGCATTGTTCTTGCATAACTTGTTTACCAAAAATCCCATTACAAGAGTGGTGAGGAGCAGCTGAAGCATCTAGATAGGTTGATGAAGTTAATCTAAAGAATGGCTGGATGGACAAGAACACTGCACAATGTACTTTAGGACAAGTATATTCTTTATACTTGCAAGTCATGCAGGCACTGCTGATGCTTAGTAAACAGCAAACAAACAAACAATCAAGCTGCTTTTTCTATTCCCAACAATATTTTTGTATAGAAACTTACCCTTCCTTCAGGCCTGCCTCTCCCTCTCTACTTGTATGTGGGATTTCAAGCAAATGCTCATCATGTGCTATCAATAAATGTAGGTCTATTAAGCAACACTCAGGTGCCCAAAAAAGCTTTTGGTTGGTTGGTTTCTTTGGTTTTGTTTTTATCTTTTAGTTAATGAAGGCTCTTATACCTTCCCAAACAAATACTAGGATCAGTCAAGAAATATTGCAGCGTAAAGCATCTTCAGAGATCTGCAGCATTTAAAGGGAGCAGAAACTAAAAGTTGTTTAACACGGTCACTCTAACACAGGAAAGGGGGAAAACAGAAAAGAGGTCAGCAGCCTGGGCTCAGGAATTCATCTCTTTACAGACTGTACACAACCAACAGACACTCTAAAATAACCAGCTCCTCACAGCCTTGCCACTGACTCCTCTCTGAAAGCACACAGAGTATAAAAATCCACAGGATAACGTCTTCTTGTTGGAAACAATCTCGGAGTGGAGCAAGTCTGGGGAGCACAGTGACCTCTGGCACTGCTAAAGCTGCACGGGGAGCACAGGAGGAGCTCACTGAGTGTCAGGGGTCCCACGAAGAGGCATTTACTGCCAAATCTCACCACATTACAGAAAAAAATCCCCTGCATCTATCTAGCTCATTTATACTGAGAGATGTACAATATTTACCAACAAGTAACAAATGAACTAAATACGTTCCTCTTAAATTAAGTGATCCATCTGTCAATAGCACAGACTAGATTCTGCTATGTTTTAAAGAAACAAGATTTTTCATATCATTGCACTTACCCTTAGCTGTTCTCTTTCACAACTCATCTGTTGTTTTGAACTCTACAAGGGGAAAAAAGAAAAAAAAATGCCAAAATAACTTTGAAAACATAACATTCTTACCACAACAAAGCTGCTAATTCTACCTATCTTACACATATAAATATTGAAAACACAGCCATTTATCTAAACACAATATTGTCCTGTACATCCAGATGGAATCATTACTGCAAAAAAAAGTATTTTTTCCACTTATATTTTAAATTTACAAAGACCAAATTGAAATTACAGCAGAACCCACAACAAATCTGAAGTGGAAAAGAATCTTTTTTAGATTTTAAACACCTCGCTGGCAGTCCAATTCAGGGAGAAGCTTTCCTCATTTGTGTTCTATGACAAGTGTGTTGTATTTGTGAATACCCCACTGCTTCGATCCCGTGATATATTCACAGCACAGCTCGGGAAGAAAGATACAGAAGCTTCAAATAAGCAATAAAACACATTCCCATGAAAACTTCCAATTCTAATCTGGTGTAAAAGTCACTCTGAAGATTATTCGATTCCACAGCACATTTTTTTCCATCCTGCTGTTTGTGCTCTGGCAGATGCACGAGAACCCCAGTTGAGAGTGTGAGAGCTGCTGGCTGAGCAGGACCTCGCTCCCTGTGACAGCAGACACGGGGCAGGGCCAGCACAGCTTGGGATGTCCCAGCTCTGCCAGGAGGAAGAGGCTCCTCCAGGAAGAGCTCTGGAAACAACAAACCCCGTTCCCAGCCTGCTTTCCAGCTCCCTGCTGTCCAACTCAGCCATGCACCAGAACCTCTGCAACCAAACTTTCAAAGTTTTGCTCAGGAAGGCACTCGGGTGTTGATTTGTCTGTGTGGAGAGAGGGTTTTTATGTCTGGTTGGGTTTTGTTTTGTTTTAAATAGTTTTAGAATAATTTTAGAATAATTAGGGAGCATAAACAGCCTTGAAAGTGTAATCACTGTCAGTTCTGTCATTAGTGTAGATGGCAAACAATCCATAAAACATGAAATCGGATGCAGTGTTTCTGAGGATATCGTCAAAGGTTTGGAATACACTTATCACTACTTTGTACTCAGAAACAGTTAAAACACCAACCAATACTCATTTGTATAAGATATTTTTACTCTGTAGCGAAGATGAAAACAGGAACTTCTCAGTCAAAGTTAGGTTACTACAAACAAAATAAAGCTGCCTGTTTTTCATCACAGAAGGAGCCCTAAAATGTACATTGCAGGCTTAAACTTCTTCTTGTACAGCAGAAGTTTTACAACAGAATCCCTGAATGTAAATACAAACCTAACAGGAACAAATGCTCTTTGAAGTTCCTAGCAGGGAATAAAAAGTACAGGAATTCAGCATAGGTCTGATTACAATTCCCCTAAGGAGTGTAATTAAGTACAGCTGAAGTGACTGTCACTTGCAGACTAACGATTCCACTTCTCAGAGTTCATGACTTTACACCATTTATGAGTCACTTTAAGGTTATATTAGTCTGCATTCTAAGTGTGCTTGCATAAGTCTCAAGAGTTAATTTCAGATCTGAATTCCACATGAACCTCTTCACCTTGATTAAAAATATATAGAATAGTATATTTCAGTTGGAAGGAACCTATAGTGATCATCTAGTCCAAGCTGGAAGTGAGTTTGGGTTGTTTTGTTCAGGGTCTTTTTTCACTATTTAGGTTTTCTGTGTTAGAGATTTTAACCTCTGGTGGTGGGACAGAGGGGGGAGTTTTGTAATGCAAGAAAGGTGGAATTTGTAAGATAACAAGGAAAAAAGTATATCAAATACTTGAAGAGTGGAGCAAGGGTTATAGTTATTGACTATTTAAGCAGGTTTTTTCTACTTAAATTCTGTATTTTAGTTAGTAGCTGTCTGCTCATATAATTTGAAACATAAAATACTTAACATCTCAGACACCAGAAAAACTTTAAGATGGAAAAGAAGTGTTTATGAACAGTGGGAGAATACAATAGAGAGGCAAAGAGTGAATAAGGGAGTAAGAAGATGACATCCAAGTGCTCCTCCATATCTGGCAGCAAAACCAACAGAAAAAACCCCATCAAGTTACTTTAAAACAAACAGCTTTCACATAGAGAGAACACTATTTTAAAGTATTTTTTGATTCAACCACCTGCATGACACNGGAGGGGGGAGTTTTGTAATGCAAGAAAGGTGGAATTTGTAAGATAACAAGGAAAAAAGTATATCAAATACTTGAAGAGTGGAGCAAGGGTTATAGTTATTGACTATTTAAGCAGGTTTTTTCTACTTAAATTCTGTATTTTAGTTAGTAGCTGTCTGCTCATATAATTTGAAACATAAAATACTTAACATCTCAGACACCAGAAAAACTTTAAGATGGAAAAGAAGTGTTTATGAACAGTGGGAGAATACAATAGAGAGGCAAAGAGTGAATAAGGGAGTAAGAAGATGACATCCAAGTGCTCCTCCATATCTGGCAGCAAAACCAACAGAAAAAACCCCATCAAGTTACTTTAAAACAAACAGCTTTCACATAGAGAGAACACTATTTTAAAGTATTTTTTGATTCAACCACCTGCATGACACTCTGTTTACTCTGAAAGCAAAAACCAACAGGGGCAACGTGCAGGACACACCAATGGTGGCAATTTCCTTGGTTCAAATGGTTGATTCCAAACTGTGTTCTAGCTACAGCAACAAAATCAATTTCAGAGCTGGCTTCTCTCAGAGTGAACATCCACCTGGACAGCTCCCTCATCACCCTTCATCCTGGGAGCTTCCCAGAAAAAAAGCAGCAAGGCTTAGTGATGAGCTATTATTAGGATGAGATTCAAAGGAAAAAATTAAACAAACCAAACTTACCTTAATGAAAAAAAAAATATTTTTCATAGTTTAAACACGGATGCCATCTGCCTGTCTGGCCCTCTATTTGTGAGTTCAAGTTTACTAAAATACATCTGGGAAGGGCTCATTTGGAGACGAGCAGCTCTCTGTGCATTTCAGCAGTGCCAAATTTGTTCTCTCATTTTGTCTTTTTTGCTATCTGTGCCAGTTTAAGAGAAACATCCTGGCAGTACTGAGCACTTAAGGGAAAACATAAATAATGCATTTACAATATGTAAACCTGTACAGATAAATGAGAAAAACTGAAAGCCATAACATATTTAATTAATGATCAAGAGACCCTAGAAGCAAACCTTGTGCAAATCCTGCAATTTTAAATACGTTGCTTCTCAATCCTAAATCTGCTTTTTTATGGCTCTGGATAGAACTATACGCAATTAACTATTAATTTATTTTAATTTAAGACTGGTCAGTGTGTTGAGTGTCATTGTGTCAAGCTCCCATATACTATGAGTTTAGTGGGAGAATGCCTAAAAGATCCATTCTCTTTCAAGGATTTCATCAAGGAAAAAATTTGAAAGGACTACAGGCTTGTTTATAGGACAGCAGTCTTAGAAGCCACTTCTGCTGTCAGGCTCCATCATTTTAAACCAAAAAAAAGACCCTTTGGAAATACTGTGCAAGCTGCTGGTGTCATTCCCCAGTGAGTTCAGGACTAGAACTTTTTAAAGTAACAGAAACAGGTGGGAGACTGAAGCTCTGTTAAATGTATTTATCAGTTATCCACTCTTCATAAGGACACACAAGCCCCGGCCCTGAGGAAACTGGAATCCAAACAGAAAATGGGATCCATCTCTGCAGGAATGGACAGATTGAGAGAGCAACAGCACTACTGCAGGTGTTAGGGAATACCAACGTCCACCTGGGAAGGCTTCTTGCTGTCAAGTTTTTTAAGTGTCATTTTAAAGAAAGGGCTTGGGTGACTGGGAAAAGAGAACAATAGGAGGGTAATAAGGTTATTTACAGAAAATGTCTGCTTAAATGTAAAAGAACATTTTTGCTGCACTACAACATTCCTAAGTATTAGTCTTCCATTTTCAAATTCAAAATATTTTCAGGATTGAGGTTATTTGAAATGGAGCATAGTCCCAGTGGCTGAAAAATGACAGGTGAACATCTAATGTCTTTTATCTTCTAGATGTTTTACCACAACTAAACATGCGTGGTAAATGAAAGGCCTCCTGATATTGCTGTCTTTCTTTTTCCACCTCAAAAAGGACAGCACAAATATGATTACCGGAATTCCAACAATATGCCTGTTTTTATTATTGCAGTCAGTGCCTACACACGAACTGTGGAGCTTGAGAACCAGGTGAGAAGGGCTGGGCACTGAGCAGAGTCAGCCTTTACCAGAACCTACCTCCCAACTGGTGACTGCTCATCGTCTGATTGAGGAATTCTCTCTCTCCTCATTCATACACAGATTAAACAGCTGAAATCAAACCACAGATTATCCTCTCACAGTTGTAGCAGTTGTGTTTCACCAGACACTTTAAGCCAGTCCATATCATTTCATACTATCTGCAAAATCCATCTGTCAGTGCTTGCTCTCATCAGACGCTCATCTGACTGGAAAAGTCTTCTGTCAGAAATTAAATGCTTGGGCTTTTTCCTTGCCCTGTTACACAGAAAGGCTGTGCTACACAAGGACACACACCATGCACTCCTGTATTTCATTTGGAAACAGCCACCTCCCTGCATCTTTTTATTACTTATTAGTGTTCATTATCTCATTGCCCCGCAGAATTCAGAAGAAACGATACTCCAAGTTATTTAATATGTGGAGAGAATGTGGGCTTGTATATAAATGTATAAATAATATTGTGTATTAATCTGAAACTGCCTCTCAGTACTACATGTGAAACCCCAAAACACAAATGAAGAAACAACATCCATCCCAAGAGCTCACGATGCCACAAAGTAGAGCCCAAGGTGCTCAAACACAGAGGACTCATTAAAAATACCAGTAATTGCATAAACATACAGGATGAATTGAGCTAGAAAGGGGGGTTTCAGAGCCTTTGGTAGTCACTTACAGCAACATCGAGGAGCTTTCAAACATAACATCAGTATTTCTTCCTCAAGGAGTAACTGGGATCCTCCTTTTCCTCTACAAGACGCCCAGATTTTCATGGCCATGTTGCCTGAAAGCCCTCAAATGTTGAGGACAGCCTAACGAGGTGATAACATGCTGCAAACCCATCGAGTTTGTGTTCCATTGTGTTTCTAACACAAAGGGGTACAGAACTGTATGTCTGTGCATATGCAAATTCTTTCCAGAACAGAGAGCTTCGGGTTTCTCTTGGCTAGGTATGTGGTGTTCGCATGCACAGAATTTTAATTTCCTGGGGTTTTATTACCACCATCAGTTATTGTGCTCCAGCAGAGGCTGGAGGGACTGATTTATTCTCCAACGCCCTTGGCTGGGTATTGTATATCGACTGGTGCTGCTGTCATAAATATATTTGGGTGAAGAACTGTCTCCAATTCCGTGGGTAATACTAAGCAGAGTTAAGGTTTCAAGTGTCACATACAAGTGGGTTTATTTCTACTGGAAGAAACAGGCAATTATTATGGCCCATTGAGCTCAGATTAAGCATTTCCATCAAAAAAAGGAAAAGAGCCTAGTGCTACAATCCTTGTAAAGCTGTAAATGCAAATGGGGACCATCTCGTCATCCATAAAAAATAATCTATAGTTTTATAGGCTTTTCTCCCTCTCCCTTTCTTTTTGCCCTCAAATTAGCAACATATTCCAAACAGGATCATTTTACTGAGACAAGGAAAAGTAGAAAATCTCCAAAAATAAAAGAGAAACTCTTTTAAAGATTTTTACACTAAAACAGTTTGTAGGCAATTATTTCCTCTGGCAAAATGGCTCCTCTAACCAACTGAGAAGCCCTAAAGTCCAATTTTCACCTTTTCTTAGCTTCAGGGTAAGGTATGTTTCCCCATCAAGATTTTCTACATTTCTTGAACAATGCTGTTACCTGGAAAACACAGGGACTTTGTAGTTCTCTTTGGGTGTGGTTTTTTGGGGGTTTTTTGCTTTAATTTTTGGGGTTTTTTTGTTTTTTAACAGTCTTAGCTGCATGCCCAAAGCATGCTGCAGATCACAGAGACAGACATGTGACCAAATTTGCCTCTGGCTCCCTGAGAGTATTCAAGGAAACTTGAGGTGCTGCAGCATAGCCTGAAAGTTCTTCCTTTTCCAACATCCCTGTGAGTAAAATCCCTGCAGGATGGCACGACAGCAGCCAGCACTGCAGCCTTCCCTGCTCGTATCCTGTGACATAGTTAGTTCTCTGTTTTTCAAACAGTTCAGGAACTGTGGGTCTTTGCTGTGACCTTGTGAAAGGTACTGTGCCGACCAGGACAGTGCTGGGTTTAATTTGGATCCACATTCTGTGACCAACCCTTGGACATCAAGGCTCTGGAAAGCCTTACAGAGGACTTGAATAAAAATTAAGAAGATGGTCTCGAAGAAGATGTTTTTTGCAAGTACCATCCCAGAGAAACACTTGTGTGGGAAAGCCTCAAGATGAAATTCTGGATGTTTGCTCTGCATGGAGCAATCCCATGAGAAACCTGATCTATGGTTAGTATTCAAATATAAACTCCTTTTATACATAAAGGACTGGCCACAGTGCATTTTATTTAATTTCCCTGCACAGCACAGAAAACATTATAAGGAATAATCTGAAGGCAAAGGCAATGCACTACAAAGAATAAATGGACACTATGAAAAATGTAATTAAAAATACTGTGATGTTAAAGCAGCAAGCACTATAGAATTAAAGTCTCTTATCTTACAATGTAAACAGGCCCAAACCAAGCCTGGCATGTTACAGTATTGCCCTATTCACTGCAGCACAAATAATTCTTGTTTCATAGGCATATCGTTATTACAAGAATTTACTCTTGTAAAGTCTTGCACCTTTGGGGAAAAGGGTTTTAAGTGTCTTTCCTTAAAGTCTCTATGCAGAAAAAAAAAGAAATGCAGATAAGGGTATGAATACCAATTAAGTGATAAACACTGAAGCTAGTGTAAATATAGAATGAAGAAATTGGAGATACTAATTAGTATCTGAGTATCAGGTACTGCTGAATTCTGAGGGTCTGTATTACCCAAACGAGGCAATAAATCTGATGTGCTGCATAATAGGTTTTTTGAAGTAAAGATCATGGACAGAGATGACAACTAAACTATAGGCTAAGAATGTATAGTAAAATTAAAACAGGGTTTAAGTAGAAACTCCATTTTACATACAATTTTTTTCCAGAAAATTACTACTAGCCTGTTAAGGTGGCAGTTATTCCAGCTGCAGGTAACAACTCAGAAAAACACTTCAAGGCAGAGGAGAGAACAGCAGCCTGACAATGAGGATATCACTGGAGACAGGCATGGATTTCCAGACAATTATCAAAGCCAGTTATGTTACAAATTGCTGCTACAGACACGGCCTGCGTGCTATCAGCAAACATCTGCAAGCCTACTTGCTGTGCTTGTGTGCTGATAAAAATAAGTCAAGTTCATTCAGTCACCGATGCTTGACAAATTACAAAAAGCCCAAAACACAGCTTTTATCTGGCAGATCCACATTATTGGCTGGAGAGGTCATTACAGGAGGAGCTGGTCTGAGAAGCCAGATATTGCCAGGTCAGCAAGAAGCAATGAACTGACAGATACTCAGACTTTCATCTGT
The DNA here is from genome assembly GCA_013397845.1 of Melanocharis versteri. Lineage (NCBI taxonomy): Eukaryota > Metazoa > Chordata > Aves > Passeriformes > Melanocharitidae > Melanocharis > Melanocharis versteri. Next base: position 118,970 of record VZTG01010159.1, read on the forward strand.
CCCCTTCCTCAGAGTTGCCCTTTTTCCAATTAAAACATTAATCTTCAGAGCGTCATAAAGTGAAAGGCTGCATGTGTGTATAGGTATATTTATATATGTAAAATAATTTATTTTATATGAAATTATCCAAAGCATACTAAATGGTCATTCTGCAGTATAAACCTCATAGATCAATCATCAGTAAATTGATCTGCAAATCATTTTATTCATCTGCAGATAAAAAAAGGAAAACCTTGGAATACTTAATATTAACAACAACTTATATTCTGGGATTGTTTTTAAACTGATAATTAACAGCATCCTATTATGGTGTAATTTAGTTGGTTAATCAAGCTATTGATTTTTTTTTCCTTTGTTTTGTTTTTGGTTTGGGTTTTGTTTCTTTATAGACACGGATACAGACAGGTACTTTATATACATATACTTATCAGTAAAATTTGAATGCAAAAAAGAGGTGAAGTGCACTAAAATGACAGTCTGTTCTCATGTACCACTCTACCTAAAACCTGACATTTTGGTGGATAACTTCAGTCCTTATGAAACACACACATGCTGCTGATCTTTAGCTCTTGGGAGAGAATTTCAAGGATGTGAATGCAAGACAGAAGTTGGTCCTTAGTAGCCACACACATTTGCAGTAGGACAACAGGGGTAATTCAAGGCATTAATGACATTTAGATACCTTGCTGTTTTGCACTGGAAATGCAATGCTAGGTACTGTGCTTGCACACACAAATCGCAAACCAAAACACAATTGTGCCCTTTGCCACACTTACCAGGGTTTTTTGCTAGGAATCTTTTGAGAGAAGCAGAGGTTGCCTTTGCTGCACTAATTTATCAACTTGTGGACTCTGCAGGTGAGATTCTTTCCCTAAAGCACAGCAAAGATGTGTAGGAATTATGCTTTCGTGAGGTTTAGAGAGAGCATCATTACTGTGATGCTCAGTAAATACACCCAAAATCAGGAGTGTCTTCTCTTTGGTTTTTAATCAATGAACGAATCAGTCCCAGAGGGAAAATCACATCTGTCCCCCTGCCCTGGGGCTGTTCTTACTCTCAAAGCAGAAGCCTGACCCGGCTCTGCATCAGGGTTCACTCCCCCTCTCCATCACACAGCTCCTCTGGCCATTTCTGTCTGTGCAAGAACCTTGAATCAGCAGAAAGAGCAGGCAGAAATTTAATGAGCTCTAGGACCAAGCCTGCCATAAGGAGCTTTTTACATAGTTTTTTACAACTCAGATAATGTTCCTCAGTGGAACTGTAGGTTGTACAAGCAGGCAGAATGTTTGGCTCTCAGAGCCACAAACCAATCACTTTGGAAAGCTGTTGATACTCACTCGTATCCCATGTAAAAAATCCTGGTTTGGTTCTGATTTGTACTGTAAATCTTACTTCCCAAAGGCAGTACTTTGCCCTTGCTTGCAGCAACAGAATTGCAGAGGAACTCTACTGAAATGAGTAGCTTAGGTTTTGTGATTTAAAGAAGAGTAAAAGTCTTCTGGCAGTCACCTGAAGAATAAATCCTGTTCCTTGCATTTACAAAATTGCTCATAGATTCACTGTGTCTCAGAGTACTCCAGAGATGTGGCAAGCCAGTGCAAATGCTTCTGGTGCTCACACCCAAGGATCATTATGTAACAACTCGCAAGAGTTGTCCAGGTTCATGACACTAGTAAGAAATCACAGCTGTAATTTTGGACTAGATGACCTTTAAAGATCCCCTACAACCCAATGTATTCTATGACTCTAAATAAGCAGTGCAAGCAAAATGAGTAAAGCACAGGCCATGCAGGGGGAGCAGTCCCAGCCAGCAGTGCTGCCCCAGAGCTGGGTGTGAGCACACGAGAGCCAGCCTGTCCTGACACAGCGTCCAGGTTAGAGCTGCACAGGTGTGAGTTACACCTTCTTTCTTACAGCCACACAGAGCTGCAGTAACTCTGTGTGGCCCTGCCCAACTTCAGAGCCACGCCTTGAAGGAATTGTTTTCTGCACAGTCCAAATTCTTTTCCTTCCTGGGAAGATGTTCCTTCCAGGCCTTGGCAGTATTTAACTGACCTCCCCATTTGCCCATGGCTGCCATGTGAAAAAATTTGTGACAAAACCAAAGTTTCTTGGAGCCTGCAGCATCGGTATCCTGAGAGGAAAGTGTTTTAATCTGCACAACAGCCACAGCCAACACCTACACAGGGAAGGGAGGGCAGAGTACCTTAATCTCCTCTCCTAAACAGCTTAACTAACTATGGAAGCTGCATTCAATAACTACTCAGTGCTTTGACTTGTTCCAGGAACGCATTACACAGACTGTCAATAAACTTTAATTAGCAATATATTTTTAGTGGCAGTGCTACAGCTTGCTGCAATGAAACATTTCTCCCAAGAATTTCTAAAGCTTTCCTAAAAGAAACCTTGACACTTAATAATGAAAGACATTCAGAGATTGTCATATAACAGCATCCATTAGGGCACTGTATTCTTCTCACTCAGAAGTGGTAAGGTTACCTTGAACAAGTAAGTCTCATTTAAAATATTCTTTACTTATTCTGTTAAGAAAATGGACAATCACTGGCAAAAAATCAGGTGCAGCTGACAAAGTTAAACACTTTCTTTCACCTTTTAATGAGACCAGGGCAATGGCCTTACTGTCCTAAAAATAGCAAAGGAGAAGGAAACATTTAAAACTTGTGTATGTGCATGCACCTGCATGCACAGCCAGGCTCATTTTGCAAACGAAATGTCACGTTCTCCAATGACCTCCAGGATAACAAGCTTGAAATTGTAGCTTCAAAACTGTATTGTGCCTATGCCTTTTGAAATAATTGCAATGGCACTATGCATGCCATCCTCATGCATGAAAGTGCTGCTCCCAACACCTCTACAAAACTTTGTGATGAGCTGTGACGAGGTGAGGTAAACTGTGACCTGAAACCTGTCCCTTGAGAAGGCAGAGAGAAATCTTTCACTACATAAAGATGAAAGATCTAAATATCATCTCTCTTTGCCATAAATATAGCCTCTTTTCCTCTTCACATAATTATAAATATCTTCACTTTTCTGCCACACCTTAGCCCAGATTGAAAGTCATCAAGGACAAAGAATTCCATCCACAAGCTTTGTCACATTTCTCTACAGCTCTATATACAATGGAGATGGAGAGGAGGAGAGAGAAGGATCTCTCCTACCTGCAGATGTGTCTGTGTGTTTCCATTACAGGAGGGAACAAACCAAATCACGATATTAATGACTCATTCCAACATCCCATAACAATACACATGATCAATATAATAACTGCACACACCGTTCAGAAGGAACATTTCGCCTTCATTTGCATGCAGGTAGCACTCCCAGGGTGGTGGCCCAGCCTGTGTGCTCAATACACCACAGCTGCAGCCTCAAGCAAGGTGTCATTTACTCTCTGTTTTTCATTCATTTCATTTCCAATGTTTGGAACAATCCTGTGCTGCTTTTACACCTGAATTTCTAGAACTTCCTACACTAAACTTTGCAATGAGATAAACGTGCAGTACTACAAAAAGTATTTTGACCTGCATATAATTTCTTTGTGCCCTCCCTTTTCCTCCCAGAAATGCTGTATTAACATACATGAAGAAGCAAAGGGAAGCCAAAGGCTTGAGGCGAGTCCCACACCTGCAGCAGTGAGCACATCACCTGCGAGGTGTTGGGTCAGGCTACCCAAACTGAAACCCAGCCCCTGTTCAGCCAGCTCGCTGTGACCCCTAACATCTCCTCTCACTCCAACAGGAACAGACAAAGCACCAGCAGAAGTCATTTGGAGCTCCTCAAAGCTCGGATGTAGGCGGCCCTCGGGGAGAACTGAGAACAGGAGAACTGCAAAGAGCAGGACCGGTGCTGGGATGTTCTGTGTGGTCATTCAGATTAATCACCATCTGGTCCAGTGGACCCAAGATCCAAACCAACTCATTATTTTTAAGCTAGGGAGGCTTCAGGTGTGCCACGTTTTTGAGCCTGGGATTAGTTTATGAGATAAAACGATTTTTAGTGCTATGATGCAGAAGCCATTCTAGTCTGCTAACTACCTGAAACACAGAGATCAATTGTGAGAGTAAAACATCAATTACCTCACTTACTGAGACAGGATAAGCAGCTATTAAAAGGGTAGGGAATGCTGCTCTGCATGAGGTTACTTGTCTGGTTTTTCAGCATATCACAGCAATTGTTTTGATTTCTAATTGTGTCTAGAGACTGGAATTCAGGCCTTTTACACCTCAGTGTGCATATTCTGAGACAGGGGTGTCTCATTACTTCGATAAAAATTCCTGATGTGTCTCAAACAGGCACACACAGTTACAAATAACAATTAATTTCCATTGTGAAAAGATACTTTTGTTTAAGAATTATGACATAGGCTCAGCTACACTGTAGCACCCATCATAGACAAATAAGTCTAAACTATGGCATTTCTGGTATTTAACACCCACCCACGCATAAAGAAATAAATCCTGTAGGAACTAAGCACCTCTAGAGAAAATACAGCCTTGGACTTGCACCTGCTGCATGGCACAAAGGTCTCTGAAGTTTGAAAGTTTAGGAAGGCCTTGAGATAGTCCTGAAAGCCTGGAAACACCAAGCAAGTGTCCAGCACAGGGGGGAAAGAGCTGCTGTTTCCTAACTCCGAGCAGCACTGACAAACTGGGCACAGGTCACGAGCAACAGGAGCTTCACACAGGTCCAGGGACAGCAAAATCTTATTTAAGTGGCCAAAGAAGCAGCTTAAAAGGTATCCTTCCACACCTAGAGCTGGCTACAAACCCTGCGATGGAGACAGCTGTTCATCAGGTTTGCCAGATCTACAATAATGAAAGGTTCTGCAGGGAGTGTTCTGTTCAGTAATGCCCCGAGAGTTTCTCTGAACTCATCCCCCTCTCCTACAGCTGCTGAGGTGCTCCTGCGATGGGATTTTTAGGGAGCTGAACCCTCCAAGCAACCCAGGCACCTGGCTCAGGTTCCCAGAGCCTCCAGCTGCCAATTGCCAATGGACAGTGAGAGAGCTGGAGACCCCAAGTCACAGAGATTCAGAGCCTCTAAAGCATCCACGTGGTAAAGCTCTTTATTTAAAGCTCCATTTTTAAAAGTGTAATTAAAAAAAAAAAAATACTTCCATTCTAAATACAGACAAAAATCTTCATTCTAAATAAAGACAAAAATCTGTTCTACAACATCAGATTTTCCCAAAACTGGATTTTTTCCCCTCATTTTTTCTTTTTTTTCCCAGTCTGAGCTCTCACTGTACCTCTGTCTGGTTGCTGATGAAGATAAAGCCCTCTGGTAAAAGTGGGAAACCTCCTTCTAGACTCTAACCTTGGCAGCTGTGCAGCAGTGGGACAGGTTACAGATGCAGACTGGCACGAGAGCCACACTTCTCACTCAGTGCACGCTGCCCATGCTAGTCAGGGGCAGTAATTCATTAAAATGACTGCACAGCACTCTTTGCTAAATAAAGCCAGACTTAAAATACATCATGGAGATGTCTGTTGTTGTTGGTTTTTGTTTGTTGGTTTTTTCCCCAAAGCCTTTCATTTGATTCCTGAAACACTGTAATTCATGTGTGTACATTTAACAACCTGGAGACTTGGGACGAATAACACTGCAAAAAAGGGGAAAAAAACACCAAGCAACTTTCACCTGTCCAAATCGGATAGATATCAATCATGAGAATTCTTTGTACCTGAAGGGAATAAAAATATACCTTGATCTTATGAAAACAACAATTTGTGAGCATCTATTAAACAGATTTTTTCATTTCCTGTATATTTTATAGTGGTCCTCAGTGCTGCTCGATTCCTGGAGCTGAATCTCCTGAGTAAGCAGTATTTGACCATATCTTATAGTGAGTGTGCGTGTGTGGTTTGCATTCCAAGGCTGGGGCCAACATTGATTTTATTTCCTCTTAGTATTTTATAGTTATTAGACTGCAACAAATTTTTCCTAAGTAAAGTATGGATTTAAATATGGACGCCAAGATGGAAAGGTACTGCAGCTGTACAATGCCATAAATTTGGTATATTTGTGATTTTTTTTTTAATTAATGTTTAAATTTTTTACTGTTACAGTTCAAGGGGAGAGAACTGTGTGCTTAGTTTATGCAGCAGCTCCTCTGGAAAGCCAAGGGAGACTGTGAAACACTGGGAACAGCCATGGACTGCTGGTCTGGCCTTGCCTTGCACCTCACCAGCTGTTTTCTCTTTGCTTTACAAAAACAGTTGTTGCCACCATCTGTCTTTAGGAGAAGAGAAACTGAAAACCCACACCAAAAAAAACCCCAAACCAAACCAACCAAACCAACAACAACAACAACCCAAACAAAACCAAACCAAACAAACAAACAAACAAACAAAAAACACCAAAAAACAACAAAAAAAAAAACCACCACCCAAAAAACCAAAACCAAACCAAAAGATTGCAAAACCAAACCACCGAGAAAGAAAGAAAAAAAAGGGAAATCTTTTTCTCAAAGCAAGTCAACAGCATAAGCAAAATGGGTGGTGGAGGTGTGGGAAAGGATTGATATCCAAGTCCAGAGGCATTATAATAGGAAATGGATTGAGTGAAACACAAAATAAAGCAAGGAAGGAGTTTGTCTGCATTTTAAATAGCTTTGCTATCGTTATCTAAATATCCATCTCCATGAGAAACAAGACAAACTTGGCATTTCACAGGGAGAGTGGAGAAGGAAGACGAGTCACTTTTGGTTTTATTTGATAGTTCTGAACTAATTATATAAGAAATATGTCTATAATCACTTCTTTTTGAGAAGAAAGTAAGTTCAGCAGCTATCTAGGTATTAGGAAAAAAAAAATCTTAAAGGTTTCATACATTCTTGTTGTAGATGTCATGTTCCAGCCTCAGTAATGTGGAATGCCTGGGGCCCAGAAAACAAGAGAAGAACTATTCTTCATTACCAGGTTATATAAAATCCCTCTCTGATGTCTGGAATTATTTTCTAAAAATGAAAAAGAATACTGCAGTCCATTTCCACTGCATTTTACTCCTTGTAGTGCTCAATAACCAAGTTTCGAAAGCCATTTTTCCTCTGTTGTTCAGAGGAACACATGAATAGTGATTGCCAGACAGGTGAGAAATTCCCCTTCCTGCTGAGCCCTGGTACTCAGCTCTCACCAAGCTGAGCAACCTCACACTGGATCAGGCCAGCACAGATTAAATCTTCCTAAAAGCAGTAAATATTCTCCTGAATGAACTGTAGGCACGCTGCTGCTTCCAACGAGAACTCAACTGGTTTTCGGTGGAATATCGAGCACTGTGTTCCAGAGGAGCAGAGTGAATTTCAGCCTGGTACCAAGCGCCTGAAGCTTTGTCTTTGCTCCCCTGATGAGCACTCAGCACATTCCAGAGCAGTCAGTCCCCGCTCAGAGCACTCAGAGCTGCACCCCATGGCACCAAACCCACAGCAGCCCACGCCAGCTCCCAGCCCCGCCCCAGCAGCTGCCTGGGTCAGCCGAGAAATGCCACGTGCACGGCTTCAACGAGATGGAAAAAAGAGCACAGAACATTTCAAATATCAGTGCATTCTTGCTGACAAGCTTGACACGGCTTCCCAGTATTTAGGTTTCAAAAAGCTGATATTCTCCCCCTGTGACTGCCAGTAAAACATAGCCACATATGTGTTGTGATACAGTATTATCACACACAATATCAGAAAAAGATATCTTAACCAACTATGTTTAGGTCTAAAGGCATCCCACAATACACATAAATAGTACAAAACCCCCACAAATATGTACCAGAGAGTACTGAGCTCAAGAATCAGGGCCTGTTTCAACATGAGAGCAATTCTGCTGTTAAATACCAAAGTTGGACCACCAGTCAACAGCCGTTCCCAGTGGTACCCAGCTGTACCTGCCACTTGGTCTCAGCTGCAGAAGAAACAAGCAGGATGTCAGCAGAACTGAAGATCATTATGATTACTTTTATTGCTCTGGAAATATTAAAAAAAAAAAAAAGAAAGAAAGAAATGCAGCCAACCCTTTCTTTTTTTACCTTGCAAGAGCCTGTATTTAAGAGACAAATGTGGCAAATCATAGGAGGGGAAAAAAGAGGGAACATTCTGCTTTCCTTTAATATCTAGATCATGTTAATTGATCCCAGTAGAGTCCCTCATTGCCAGACTACTGCAATTAGCTCACCGATTTCTGTATTTGTATGATCTTGCTTCTGCTAATTACAGATGAAACAATCCTTTGGAGGAGGTTAAAATTCCCCTCTCTTTTCCTAGGGAAAAGCATTAACACCTTTTCAAGCACTTGCAAGTTTGTAAGACCTTCCAGGGTCACCATCTGCGTTACAAGTTTTATTTCAAGAGCACAACACAGGAATTAGCAAAGGCAACGATGCTGTGCAAGGCAAGCAGAGGCAGCAGCACCTTGTCAGAGCAGCTCCATGGAGCAACCAGATTCCCATGGGAAAAGCACGGATCTTCACCTGCCCAGTTCTATTTGCCATGCACTGTTTTAGCTATATGTGAAAAATGAAAAATAAGAAAAAAAACCCAACAAAATCCCACAAAAAAAAACCCCAGAAAACAAACCACAAAACCCAAAAAAGTGCATAACAGAGGCCTTAAGATACTTCACTGCAGGTACCACAAATAATCACTGAATGCCAGAATGGTCTGGGTTGGAAGAGACCTTAAGGATCATCCTGTCCCACCATGGGCAGGGACACCTCCCACTGTCCCAGGCTGCTCCAAGCCCCGTCCAGCCTGGCCCTGGACACTGCCAGGGATCCAGGGGCAGCCACAGCTGCTCTGGGCACCCTGTGCCAGGGCCTCCCCACCCTCCCAGGGAACAACTCCCTCCTAAAATCTAACCTAGCTCTGCCCTCTGCCAGTTTAAAGCCATTGCTGCTTGTCCTGTCTCTGCTCAGGAATGTCTGTGATGATTTATACACGCCCATGAAATGATGTGAAACTGCTGACAGCCAAGTTAAGCGTTTACAGAAGTTCCTCTGTTATGAAGATACTGTGTTGTAACTTCACAGATGACTGGTGGCATCTAACAACTTATTTGAGAGAAAAAAAAAAGCATTAAGAAAACATCGCTGGAGTCTGTTTCGACCAGTGCCTTCAGGGTATCCATTACTACTTCAGTCTTAACAAAGTGTCTTCATTTTCCATAATATTGAGGTGTTTGGGCTTTTTGCCTCGAATAACCGCAGTAATCTCAAAGAGAGGAGGGAAAATATCTGAACTCTTTCATTTAGACTTTACAGAATTATTCATAGCAGCTTGCAAGTCTACTGGGATTATTCAAAACTTGAAAAGAAACCCAATGTTTCTATTCTAATATTGCATGTACAGCTCTCCAGCAATTATAAAACACACTGCTCAGTACTTTCTTTAACATAGGCTGGCTTGAAATTAATTGTTCTGGAAAGAAGTAAGTAGATCTCATTTACTGCTGGAACATAACTTGAATACAGTTTTCATGTATTAAAATTATTCCCTAGTGGCCAAAAGAAATGCACAAAGTCCCGGGGAAGGCAAGGGTTTGTTGCACAGCAATTAGCTACCACCACGGAGTCTGAACTCGCTTTCTCTTTATTATTACTCCTATGATGGGAGGTGTAAAGCGAACTGTTAACACTTCACACAATCAAAAATAGGTTTAGAAAACACACATTGTACCAGGCCATTCCTCACAGAAAGAGATGCTATTAACACCCAGGATGGTGGTATTACATTCACAACTTGGTCAGCTTATATTCTGGTTATACTGCAGTATTTTTAAAGGAAAAAGCCCTGAAGAATATGAATTCTATTTTCTACTTGCAAAGAAACAGAAAGATATAGCCTTTGCTGTCAGCTCGCTTAAGCAGCCTGAAAACCATTTCAGGACTTATTGATCACTTATTAATCTAGTATTTAATTAAATTCTTCTATTGAAAACAAACACTTTGGAATACTTAGAACCCTTAGGACAAATGATCCCCTCAATTCCATCCCTGCATTCGCATCATAACCATGGAAGGAATCTTGTTTCCTTTGTCCCTTTAGCCCCCACAGGTACAATCAGCATTAGGGAGGAGGAAGAAAAGTCCCATACAAACACGGGCTGATCATTTCCCCACAACACGAAGAGAGTTACTCGGCACTAGAAGGGAAACAGAAGTGAGCAGCAGCCTTGAAGTGCTGGCTTTTCTACAATTCCTGCTCACACGTGCCCAGCTGGATGCTCCAGAGTCAAAGACACTTCAGCAAGGCATGCCGAGCTCCTACTCTGTCCTGGCAGCTGTTACCAGCACACTCTAGCAGGAATGGGAATATTTTTGTTTGCTTGCTATTTGCTTAAATAATTGTCCCCAAGCTTCTCTGCCTCAACAACTTCTTCAAAGGAAAAGAGCCCAGCGAGAGCAGCAAAGTGATTTTGTTCATGAAAAACCCCCTAGATGTGCACATAGAAATAGAGGCAGGTTCTATTGAAGAGTTTCAGAACCTGTGAAGTGTCAAAACCTCACTCCATGCACAAACACTTGTATCTGAAAAGCAACAAATTTATACGGTTGAAACATAAAAATCTCCATTCAGAACTGGAATTAAAGCAGTCAGTGATATCCAGAAGGCAAAGCAGAATGATCCAGATGGGTTTAGGGGCTTCCTCAGTGTGATTGCTCAAACCCCCAGAAACAACAGCCCTTAGATGCCCTGATTGCTGAGCAGCTCCAAGATTTTATCCCCCCAAACAAAAATAAATAATTGAGAAATACTGCTGACAAGGAATAAGGTGAAAAAAACCCCAGACCAGTCATGGCTCCTCTGCAGCTCCCAGTGGTCCTTTCCAAGCACAGCAGGAAGAACCCAGTGCCCCAGGAAGAGGCAGGAGAGCAGGACACACCTTCCTTCAACAGCCGCTGCCAAGGGATTCCTGCATGGACCCTGCAGCCTCCTGACCTCCTCCACACAAAGCTTGGCCTCAAAAGTCAAGCCAACAGCAAAGTCGAGTTAAAAGAACAATGAGCAGGCTCGTAGAAATAAACTTCATGATAACAATTAAGTGTCAGTATTAAAGTAATAGTAGAAAAGTCAATACTTTAATAAGAACTGAAGACTTAGTCCTTAATGTGACAAATGCTGTATTTTGGAGAGGATTCAGGTTGGTTTTAGAATAAGTGGATGACCACTGAATCTTAGCTGTAGGTCTAGGTGTACTTACATTACTAAAAATCTATTCTTCCTCCAATCAACATCTAACACTGAGCAGACTGAAATTAGTAACCACAGGGAAACATGCGCAGAAGTCGAGTAAACTTGAATTCTCCAAGGGTCTGTCAGAAGTATTAGTTTTCCCATCAGGTCTGTAAACCTTTCTAAACTCAAACTGATTTGCAGCACAGGTGGCTCACATCTCAGCAACGGTCCTTTCTCCTCATGGCCAACAGTGGCAGATGGGTGACCAATGTTCAAATGCCCACAGTTAACTTGCACACATTTTAATATTCATAGCTTGCTTTGATTAAAATACATAGTTCCACATGAATTTAAGGATTACCTTTTCCAACCCGGCCGAGTTGCAGTGTTTGAGTGCCACTTAACGTGGTGTTTAATCAGGAAAACGACTGCGGCGCTGCCCGATCAGGCGGCCTCTGCTGCCTGCTCGATTTTTCCCCATAATTGCAGGATATACTTTATTGTGACAGGGGCCCGAGCAGTGGAATTCCAATATGCTATCCATCAGGTTCTCCATTATTGGATTAGCTGGATGTGGCATCATTACCGCTGCACTTTCATGCCTATCATTGATCGCGGCGTTCCTTCTACTTCACAATTAATGCAAGTCAGCTGGATTGATCAATCTTCTGATGAGTTTGAGCCACAGTCAATATATTCTTATGGCTCTGTGCTGCTGATCTGTATGTTTTATAGCTGTGCCTAAGGATTTGTCATTCTGGCTACACATTTTCATGGTGTGGTTTTCTTTTTTTTTTCTTTAGATACTCCTGCTCCCACCTTGCTGCCTAAACCACAAAGTGTTTATGAATGACTCATGTCGCATGAAAAAAAGAGGGGGCAAGAAAGTAACTAAATTCATCACTGGAAAGGATTTTCTTCAAAAAAAAATAAATAAATCACACTCTTGAGTTGGCTCAACAGCAGCCACTCTGAAAGCTGAATGCTGAAAACATTGAGCTTCCAAGGAATTGCAAAGATTCCATACGACTGCAAGAATTTTCAGTCCTTGTTTAGACTGACAGCAGGTTCGTGAGATATGGAAATATGTTAACAACTCTATTTTTAATATTTTTCTAACACTGTGGATAGCCCTTAATCGTTTTTGAAACCTCACTCTCCTTTCAGAGGGTGGGGAAGTGTGCAGGAAAATCTCTTCACCGTGAGAGGGGGAATGAAATGATGGGGCATTAGGAGAAAGAGTGAACCACAATATTTGCTTAACACCACTCCTCTCTTACCCTGTGTCACAAACATTATTATCCATATCTGAAAATCTTCTCAACAAAGGAGAATAGAGTTACTGTCATTTTCTAATAAAACACAGACTATACACAAAAGTGCAATAATGTACTTCTGAATATTCTTTGTAAATGTGTCTTTTCTCTGCTTGCTACAGAATGTACCCAGATCAATGTCTGTACTTTTTAATGTCCATAAAAATATGTTATTTAAAAAAACAAACAAACAAACAAAACCAACAAACCAGAAATGAAAAACCCAAACAAAAAAATCACCAAACACAAACCAAACTAAACCAACCTGAAAAAGAAAGAGCAATGTTAATGCTGGTTCACTATTATAGTTCCATTTCCATTCATCTACATGCCTCATTCTACATTCATCTACAGCCTGATCTCCTTTAAAAGTCTCAATTAACAAAAGACGCCAAATTTAAATATAGGAAAATGAACTGAAAGTTGGACAAAGAGCAAAGAATGTTAATGAATGAATTCAAATTAGAGTTTGGACTTTCTAGACTGGTTTGCACACACAATGCCCTCATTAAATGAAGAATAATTGCTTTTTTTTCATCACTCTCTCTCATCTGGTTGCCAAAGCCAGGACTGGTGAGATCTACAAGGTATTAGCAGTGACAATTGCACTGTGATTTTGTGACAGTGATACTACGCTTCTAAATACCTTGTTTTGTCTTGAGAAATCTAAATTTATGGATAAAAGCCACTTATAACTGAAATATTTTTACAATTTTTTCCAATTCAAAAAGCAAAACAACCCCTGAACCATTTTATCTGTAAGTCCTGAAAATACCACCAACACAAGAAGAAAAAGAAACACACTGCCTGACAGGTGGAACTGCTCTGTTAAATATAAAATGAGTTTTATTCAAAGCAAGTAATGTGTTCCCTTAAACATCCTGGCTGGCGTTTCAGATTATCCATCCATAATTCAGTCCCACTGAAAGGGCTCTACCTAAACAATTTTCCATTACACTCCTAGGAAATTTGGAATATAAAAGACAGAACTTGTGCCTTAAACAGGGATAACATAAGACAACGTTGAGCTGTTACAGAGCTTTCAAAAGGGCTTTGAAAACCAAGGAGCAATCCTTTCCCATCAGTGCCAGGCAGACAGGGATCACTGCTGGAATCACTGGTTTTCTCTGCCAGCAATAACATGGACTAAGAACATGCCAAATCATTTGAAGTCTATTTAAGTCTTAAATTAGTTCATGAATCTATATTTAGGCTGCCTACATATATGGCCTGGATTTAGAAATGCAGAACACAGCAAATCTTAGCAAGTCACTGTACCTAAAAGTGCTCACATCTTTCAAGAATCAGGCCATTATATTTAGATGCCTAATTATGGGTGCGAGATCTGAACAAACTTAGCCTGGAGAATTTTAGCCTAGATAAGTGCATATTGCATCACAAAGCTTTTGAAGTTGCTTTGAGGTATGATACACTATGGCAGAGAGCTCATAGTCATGTAAAAGTGAAAAAAACCCCACCTGATAATTATAAATATATTACAATTTAATATGTTGGGTGCTTATGGAGAAAAGAGACCAACTATTTTTTTCCTATTAGAAAGACTACAGTATTTCTAGCTGCAAAGGGAAATAAATTAACATTCTATTTAATCCCATTACCAGAAGATTTACACTAAGCACAGAAACTTTTCTGTTTCAGGAGAGTTGGCCATGAGATATGAAAAAAAACCAACCCTAAAAATAAAGTAATAATTATGCTGAGTGTGAAAATAATTTTTAATATCTCAGATATCTTGGGGTTTATTTTACATCACATCATATTTCACATGATATTGGAGAGCAATCCCAAATCTTGTAACTAAAATATTAATAATGAATTTTTAAATTATAATTACAAGTCCACTCTTAGAGGAAAGCATGCCTTTTTTTTTTTTTTT
>VZTG01010159.1:133387-212711 GCA_013397845.1 Melanocharis versteri
TTTTTTTCCCATTTTCAGGAGGGAATCAGCTTGTTTGATTGGTTTTTTTTGTATAGTCATCAAATGACTCAGTCTGCTGGGCAAAACGGATACGAAAATGTTTTGGTTCTGACATTGGTGTAGCCTATTGGAGCCTTGTCAGCCTTTCAAACAGAATCTTCTGCTTTTCTGAACTAACTCCCTTTCTAAGAAATGGTGGCTACACCTTGACCTGTTGGTACTGCAGAGATCCCTGCAGGTTTGCCCCCACAGAAAAGCTAAGCTTGATAAAACTCTCCATGAGCACAGGGGGAGGCTGAGCCCAACTCCTCACCCAGACACACAAATCACTGGGGGTCAGGTGGGCTCTAAAAACAGAGCAGGAATGCAAAACCTGAGTGTTTTTCCCTGTTTCTGTCTGTATTTTTGTGGATCACTTATGCAAATGTATTTATGTCTTCAGTAACTTAACAGGGGAAAAAAAAACCCAAACCACCTAGAATACTGAATTTTTAGCTTTGCTGTGATTTACCATGTTTGGGATGTGTTTGCCCAGTTAACCTCACTGCAGTAAAACAGGGAAGGGCATCAGCACTTTAGATGGATGTGAATCCAGGGTAACTTCCAGGAAAACGCTGCATGGGGACACAAACTAAAATTCCATCCTCAATCACTCTCTCCATAAAAAACCCTAAAAACAAACATTTCATATAGCCATAAGTCCTTATTTGTCTTTTACAGTAAAACAAACAAACCATATGTTTTTACTTTCAAATTTTTTATGGAAATCACGGAAAAAGAACACCGCAGGCATTATGTACAAAAGAAACAATCCCCTCCCTGGGCCTAATCTTGCGGATTTTTAGTTCTTGCACAGGCAAAAGGCAGAGTCAGAATGCACACCCAGGCAGGCAGCGAGGCACAGGCAGCTCAGATAACAGCATACACACACTCACCTTCTGTTTCTACCTCCTCAAAGAAATGTTCATTACTTTTTCAAAGGAAATGACGAGTAATTTATGAGGTAATACACATAAATGCTCCAAGCACGAGAAAACACAGCTTTCAAATAATGCAAAGAAACTTCTGTCTCAGAGGACTTGAAAGGTATTGCCAGGTTCTCTGGTGCAGAGGTACAGTATAAATACTATAAAATGCAGTAGAAAGCGTTAAGCAACAAATACTTCCTGCTGAATTATAGATGTAATCAAAATGAGCAAATACACAACATCACTCTTCACCATGCTTGTCTTCCTAGAGAATTTAAGCTGAAGCTCCCGCTTTTGTGTTCCCTGGGTTTTATGCCCTCTCCATTGTTTACCTAAGAGATTCTGAGTTTCATAACGTGTCATAGCACATCATAAAAAAGGTATAAACTTGGACATTTCTCTTGAAAGTCATAGATCAGGTTACCACCAACACGAGCCCTAGGAATTGATTTTGATTCCAGCTTATATGTATATTCCATTGCTTATGTTTCAACACCATGTTAAATATTTACTTAGCATCTTTCTAAAGACAGAGCCGGTGTCACTAAATCAGAAAGCAGAATTCTGTTATGGAAATTGTAATCATTACAGCTTGACCTAAAACTGCTAATGTAGGCTTTTCTGTCGTCTAATTTTGCAGCCAGAGAAGCAGTTTCCTGTGGCTCACTGATCCTGACAATACCCTTAGACCAATTCCCATGATTCCCTCATCATGGGCAGATATCATTTCAACAGATGTCAAGAACAGCTAAGTGCACTTAGGCCTATTTGTTAAATTCCTAGGGGGAGGTAGATTGGCGAAATTCATCCTGTAATTAAACCGCATATTTCTTTCAAGCTGCCTCTTCCCTCTTCCCTTCATAATCCCTCTGCCTTGCATCAAATCATTTAGGCACTTATTGGCCACAATCAATACCGTATGAGATCCATTAATTTAGTCCCTGGGAGGTTTGCTGGGAAGAGGCAGCGTTGCTCTGCCAGCATTCCGAGGCATTCCTGCAAGCCCACGGCAGCCACGGGGTGCATTTCTGGCAGTTCCAGCCCGGGTGCCCACGGCTCTGGGCTGCAGCCAAACCCACAGCAACGGGATGGGAGCGGGCAACACTGAGTGCAGCACTAATGCAGCACCTAATGCATCGCCTGATGCATCCCAGCGCTGCACAGCCCCGTCCCTGCACGCAGAACCGCAGCCATCAAACCCCAGCGATGCCAAGATGATTTCTGCTTTTCCTTTTATATATACCTTTTACACAGTTCAGTGTATCCGCAAGCATTGGCATGCATAGTTGTAATTCTTTGAGTCTGATAACTTAGCATAGTTCTAGTGTTTGTAGGGCCAGGAGACCAAACACCCCAAAGGAGGTAAAGACCAGGAGACCGAACATTCTACTATTTTGGAGAACCAAGGTCCCCTTCTAGAACATATTCTGTAAACTAGAGATTAGCCCACCCAGGCGGGACGGAGGATTCCATAGATGGGGAAAAATATTGCACCATCCACCCAAGCCCCCTTATTGGGTACCCTTATTAGACATGTTAATGTCTCAGGACTATAAATTGTATCCGTGATTTACNAGATTTATAGGGGAGGGCATTGCGACGCGTTCCACCTCAGCAAAGTGGTGCATCAATGGGATCCTATTAAAGATATCGAGGTAAACAATCCCCTAACCCCTTAACCATGTCTGGCTTTCATTTCCTAAGACCAGAGAAAGGCATAACCCGCTCCCCATACGCTCAATGCCCCTCTGCCAACAGGGAAATCAGGATGGGACAGAAATGTTAGGAGGGTTCTCATTGAGAGATGGACTTCAAACATCTTCCACTTCCATCTTCTCTCTTGCCTTGTAACTTACACATCCTCCTCTTACTGGATGTGGATGAATTTGGCTGGGATTCAGTTTTATTCTCAAAAATGGATGAAACCATACATTTATTTTTTTTTTAGAAAGAGGATATAAACAGAACTCTAAAATCGGCCCATGTTTCATTTTTAAGGATATACTGTTGCATTATATATTTATAAACAAATACATCAACCAGGTCCCTAACATGTAACTGTGAAACTGAGGACTTAGAAGTGTCAACAAGAAACCACATTAAAGGCTTCATAAACCCCAAGCATGTAACGCGCTGGGAAGCTATCAATATGTGCACCAAACAATGTGTCATTTGCAATTAAAATTGTATTTGTACAGAAATGAGGACTAAAATTGGTACACACACAGATTACTAATGTGGTAGGCCAATTTAGGAAGGGGAAAAAAAATAAATTCTAGGGCTTAATTGGATTATTTTGCTGCAACTGCAAAAACAGAATCCATCAGACAAACGAAAACTCCATACACTATTATATGTATTTAATTTTTAAAGCAGTGAACTAATTAGAAAGTACTTTTGTCCATTTTATAATGGATACAATTTATATCAGATTAGCAAATTACAATTTCGGATTAGCAAATTCTAATTTCAGTGATGTTCTGCTGTCAGTTGGAGCTGGTTTTCTGTGGCAGCACGAGGCAAAGCACTGTGCTGGGGTGTGCCTGGAGTTTGTTCAGACCCTGAGGGGCTGGAGAACACGGGGGCAGCTGCAGGAGGGAGAGAGGGGAGGATGAAGCTGGGGGAAAGCCCAAGCAGACCCAGCAGCACAGATGTTTGAGAAGCTCTGCCATGGCCCTGGCTGGATACACTCATTAACTGAAATTCCTAAAGATTCTCTTCCCACCTTTCACTCCTGCTCTGAATATTTCCATGGTTTCACGTATTTAAGATTTTAAAGGACCACACCCTTTACTTCCTTTTTCATTTCTATATTATGATTGGGGTTTTTTTAGAGGTGAGAGTGATGGCTTTTTAATCTAAATTGAGTGGGAAAAACAGTGTTACTTCACAGGCTCTCAGCAGACCTGTAATAAATTATGGTTAAAACAATCACTGCACATACAGGAATCTTTACAACTTTGGGGATAAACAAAAAAGTTAAAGGTACCACGAGGTCATCATTCTGTACTGCAGAAAAACTGGTAAAATCTGGGAAAAAAAACCCAAAAACCACTTCAAGTGTTTTAAGGGATTTGCATTCCTTTACAATGTATTTTTTCTCTTTGACTAAGGGTACTTTCCAGTTGGAATTGGTAACATCGATTACAGTTTCAGCACTAAAAACAAATTGGAGAAAACACAACCATTCATTTTATAACCAATAACCCTTCAAGTTTACAAGGTTAGCTTGAGTGGAGTCTCACCTTTCTAATTGCAGAAGAAAGCCCCAACCACTGCCATTTATACTGGTGACTACTTCACTAACTTACAGCCAGTCCCCAGAAATTCATCTTGGACTTTGTATCTTTTCCTTTCCAGGACATGTTTAACCAGATGATTTTTATCTTTCCACTCCACAACCTCATCAGGGACTCAGCCACCTTCTTCACTCACCTGGTGCCTGCACTTGCTCAGATGCTGCAGCCACTGATAATCCCTGCTGAGATTCAATTTTTTATTTCTTTTGGTGGGCACTGTTTGAAAGGCATTATCTACTCCCCATTCATCTCTTATAAACAGAGAATTTCACAAACATGACTCTTATAAATGCCCTTTACTGTTGCATCAGATCAGGCAGGAGCCTTCTGATTTCTCAGAAATTTGTAGGAAAGAAAAATACTTCTTACACAAAAAAAAAAAACCCAACAACGACAAAATAACCCCACAACAACAACAACAACAACACCCAAACCAACAAACAGCACTTCCCCCCCCCAAAAAAAAACAACAAGCAAACAAAAACCACCACCTGCTGAAAAAAGGAATGCAGTGCATACTTTCAACATGGAAACATACTGCCTTAACCTCACACCCCTGAGAGCTACAATTAAGCACTCTAGAAATTAAGAGATTATTAGGAAAAATACGTTATCATCAGGCAAATACTTTTATTATACTTTAATTCATTAGAAATATTTCTAAACTCTCCCTGGGGAAAGAGTACAGTTTAAAATTGCTTACATCTTTCTTAAAAGCTGAAGTAAGCTTTCCTGTTTCATCTTTTATAATCTTATTTTAAAGTTTGCAAGAACTGCTGACTTGGTACTGCAAAACAGATAATTACTCCAAATATCTCTTTTTTGGGGGTATTTTTCTAGGTATGCCTCGTTGTCTGCCCTTTTATATTTTACTTCTGGATGACATGGAGATTTGCAAACAAAAAAAAAATCCAACACAAGAAAACCCACACTGGGTACACCTGCTTAATTATGCTAATTAGGTTACCACTAATTCCTAGAGCTGTCACTGTAGGCTGGGCAGGTAAATAACAAAGGCAGGCAGCTTCAGATCAAAAGTAATTAGTCTGAGTTTTTTTAATAGTACTTTGAGGACAACAGCTTCATTCCATCTGTCTTTTTTTTTTTTTTTTCCTCTCTCCAGGTAGCCATTTCATAATTACAGGAGGACTGAGACAACTTCTCCTTTTGAAGGAAACGTCTGCTTTCACGTTTCCATCCTCTGAACTGTTCCTAATTTTAGACTCCCTCATTTGTAGGAGGGATAAGCATTCCCCCGAGTGCTCTCCCTGCCGTGGCAGTTTGTGGGTTTGAAACTTCTTGGGATATTTTTGTGTTTGTTTACAATTTCCTGATGGATTTCTTTTCCATTAAATTCTCGAGTCTTCCCTTGGACACAAGTAAAGATTTAGAATTTGCATCATCCTGTTGCAAAACCTACATGTGGCATCTGTAAGATGCTTATTAAGGTGTTTCACACTAAAATACATCCAACATACCAGCAAAAGGAACCAACCCTCACATGGATTCAGAGATCTGCCTTAGGAGTATTTTACTTTGCCATTTATTTTATTTTAATATGTTACCTCTGGTGTGAACATTTCTAGTAAACGAGGACTCTTATTCCCTAAAAATTGCCTTGAAACTATATAAAAGGGCAAAAGTAAGTCATAGCCCGTGAAGTTTCAGCCATTATCAACTTTAATTCATTATTATGCATAACTATTCCAGTAGGGCAGCACAGATGCAACAAAAGAAATTTTGTCTTGAGCTAAGATAGGTGGTCAGGAAATTGAATAATTAGAAAAATAATTTAATAATAATAATAATTTTTAAAAATTGCAAAACACTGAAGTGACACATGGTAAAAATAGCAAAAGTATGGAGAAACGCAAGAGCTTTCTGCAAACTCTTTATTTCTTTATTTCTTTTCAATCACCTTCTCTTCCAGCAATAATCAGGTATAACAACAACCTGGCTCTTTACAATAATTACATTCTAACTGTGTGACTGCAATAGCCTGAAGGCTCAGATTTGGTAGCACCTACAGATTATTCTATTTTATAAGCATTATTAAAAGCAAATGAAGGAAAACTAGAAGAATAAGATTAGCATTACATAAAAAACCACTGCACCAGAATACCTCATTAGGAACATAGATAGTTTTCTCCTTAAAACAAGAAAGTATGAAGTTAAGAAAGTTCCATTTCAGACTCCTAAAGAGAACAGGCTTTTGTGCTATTTATTTTTATTCTAACACTGCCTTTCATTGTAAAAGTGGAGAACATACTGCCCATGCACTGTCTTTTTGTGAAAACTGTTCAGGCCTTTTTCGTTTAGAGAAATGGTGGCTTTTTTGCACAAAGAGAAAGGAGAAATGCTCCTCCCTGTTAATGCAGTGCATAGGGCAGATCCAGGACAGACACACAGACTTCATTCTGAACTCCTCAGCCTTTGCAGCTCCCAGACACCAGCCAGGCTTTGAAACCATGGGCTGGTGCCCTGCTTTAAATGATCCCCATTCCCTTTCTTTGATTTCAAGTCCTCTCCCTCCTCAGAACCCTTAAGGCCCCTGCTATTTCATGTAAGATTATTCCCTCTCTTCCCCTTCTGACACCATTTTCCTTTCTTTACACTCTTCCATAAGCACTCTCCCTCTGGTCCTACACTTCTCTGGCATTTCTGTGTAGAACAACCCCTTTGAACCTGCTGGATGCAGAGTTTATAATCATATCCAGGAGTTTCCCTGTGACAGCTCCTAGTCTGTCCTCCCAAGCAATCCATCTGTTTAAGGAAATGTGGTTGACAAAGGCCTCTAATGAATGTTTGTAAGCCAAGGCTAAAAGCCAGTTCTTCATGCTCACGCTCACCCAATCTCTAATGCACTTTCTGTGCCGTCAGCCAGACAGCTGATAATGATTCCTGTTGTAATTGCCCTCTCTCATTAGCTCTGTTAGCTTCTTGTCTGCCATCAGATTTTTCCAGGGGCTCTAAGAGGTGCCTATCCTTGCTTTCCCACTTTTTTTCCCTGCACATCTTATCTTTGGCCATTTATCTCCTCCTAAGGCATTTCCATATGGCTCCTGGGGTCAGCTCTCTAATGTAGACATTTGGAATTAAATCTTGTCTTTGTCAAATCTCCTCATGGATATCAAACAACTGCTTCGAGTCCAAAGCAGAACTTTCTTTCTCCTATTGCCCATCAGCTTCCAGGCCCTCCTTTTTCAGCTTCTCATAAATTCATCATCTTGAGCTCATGGAAAATCTTGCAGATGTTTTCTGTGTAACATTTCTAAGATCTAGCACTTCATATCCATCTGGAGAATTTAAATTCTCTCTTCATCGCACCACTTTACAATTAACATTTTCTTCCGCTTTGGCTCTACTCACAACCTTTCAGATTGCTGCTGCCAGAGCAACTTTGTGAAATTGTTGTTCAGATCATTTCAGCCACCCTTTTACATCGGCCCCCTCTATCCCCTCAGACAGTCCTACCTCTTTCCACCTCTCTCATGAACAGAAGAAGCAGGATGGCACTAAAGTATGCCTTATTCCTTCAGAAAGTGATATAACACCTTATAAGTGATATCAGTGGTATCCCTGAGGTTATGGTGAAAGGTTACAATATAGCCAAAGTACAGACTAGTGACCCCTCTTTTAACATCGAGAAAACAATGCAAGATTGCACAGTTCATCATTGATCTCTCTCCTCTCCACCCTTCCCTAACACTTGCACTTTTTCTCTTTTCACGGAATTAACTAGGTTGGAAAAGACCTTTGAGATCATCAAGTACTACCTTTTTCCTTGTTATTTCCTATTCTTAAATTCTTGAAATGGTTTAGGCTCCCCTCTCCATAGCTGAAAACATGACACCAATTAACTTGCTTGCAACACTGAGATTTTGGGGAAGATGGGGAAGAAAGTACAAATGTATTACATTCTAAAAGCTTTAAATGTTCCAGTCAGGATCATTTGTATCATTTTTGTTGCCTCTTATCCTCTCTGTAATGTATTGTTTTGTCAGTTTCTAAATTACTGATTTTAATCCATCACGCCGGGCAGGCCCACAATCAATTGAAAGGTACGAGAGAAAAGAGGTAGCTCTTAATCATTATTAGTTCTTTGTTCAAAAGAACTCTGCTTTAACTTTTGATCCATGTACTTCAGACAATGCAAAATCTATTTGTTTGAGTTTAATCTTAATCAGTGCTTTGTCTGGTAATTAGCCAAGCGGGATGACAGCATTCTGGGGTAATTTCTAATGGGTCTCACAAAAGAGAGTACGATCACCTCACTCAGGATGATATTTCACACAGTGTTATTTTACAACAATAAATAAATATAAATATGTGCAAAACATGAATAGAATACACCACACATCCTACTTTTTCTCTCAAGACAAATATCTTTATCTGAAAAAATAATAGAAAACTCTTTTTTTTTTCTTGCCATGCCTCCTACCAGAGCTGCTGAGTAACTTCTAACTTGCAGAGGTAACAAGACATCAAACAAATCTCGCTATGTACAAACATTATGCACTGCTTTTAAGAAAAGTGAAAAACTCTGGGAGTGTACAAGCACATGGAGCATGCACCAGATTTATTAACAAGGGAAAGGGCTCTCCAACCTAACAGAGCAGTGACCCAGCTTTGGAGACACCCGGGTACAGCGTGCTGCTGTGATTTTTCTTGGCTGACATCTCTGCTCCAGTTCTCAGGCACAAAAATCCATTTGATCCCAATCTACGGCAAGAGCCTGCCAGCCAAAGCCTGATTCACTGGGCACCACAAAATCACCAGGAAAAACTCAGTCTGTGAGGGCAGCGGTGGTATCAGGAGCCTGTGGTGAAAAGGAGTTTGATTGTTGTGTTTTGATTTTGCATTGTTTTAATGCCAAACCTGCACCTTTCTCATAAGGGCGAGATGTTGCTCTCCTGGGTTAAGGGATTTTGTCTGCTCAGGCTGGGACCCCCAGATAAAACAGCCTGCAGCTAATCCACCGACTCCCAGCAAAACTCCTCTTCCTCACCTTCAAAAACGAACAATGCGCAGGGAATTAACTGCACTGGGAATCTCTGCCTGGAGCTGGTGTTCAGTTTATGACAAAGGCTGGATTGCTCCGAGTTCTTTCAGCACAACAAAACTTCGTTAAGAAAACTTAAACTTTGGGGGCAAAATGGAACCCTATTAAAGGCAGTGTCAGCTCCTTTATTAACCAAACACAGCAATCCTGGCCCAGGA
Organism: Melanocharis versteri; assembly: GCA_013397845.1. NCBI lineage: Eukaryota > Metazoa > Chordata > Aves > Passeriformes > Melanocharitidae > Melanocharis > Melanocharis versteri. The sequence goes on from VZTG01010159.1 coordinate 142,875, forward strand.
TCAGGGGGTTCAGAGCCAGTCTCAGCTGCCTCCTGCTGGGCACTTCCACTTAATGACAGCGTTCCCTGCAATGCCTTTGGGAACATCAACTCATTTTATGGCTAACAAAGGGAGGGGTTTTTAAAACATGACTGTATGATTGTAAAACTGTACTATCAGAGAGTCAGGAAAAAGTAATTTTAAAGTCATACCACCACTTTAAATTCTTTTCTGTCACTGTGTACTACTCGGTTATGTTTCATATCTCAAGGTATAACAAAAAGCAATGTTTGGAAACAGGGTTAAACACCTGCAGGATGGAACTTTACAGCATTAGCCCTGATTATAAACATAAAGGTAAGTGATGCATTGTAATAGAATCATCTTAGGGCCCAGGCTAAGACTGTAAAATGTAAAGCTTCATACTGTGCTCACCACGTTCAGTTAAAAGCAGAAAAAAATAGTGTTGCATTTTCCCCACGCTCAGCAGAACTGCCATCCCTTCTCACAGGGTTTTCTAATCCTTTCTGGCACCTGAGGCATCTGAACAGTTGGTGGGAAGAAGTGAAACTGTGACGAAGTGAGTCTCATTTCAGATTTACAGTCCAATCACTCACAAAACCTGCCAATTCACTTTATGGCATGTACTGTGAAAATTCATTATTTAATATGAGCCTAAAAAATCTATTGGTGCACTACAGTAGCTTGACTTTGAATTATAAAAGAACGAGTAACTCAGTATGTGGTGTCTTTAGGCTTGTAGTGAGAGAGACCAGCATATACTTAAAATGTCCTTTGTATGTTCCACTCAAGCACAACATTTGTTCAGCCAACAAACTGCTCTATTTCAACTTCTTTTACTGTGTATTTTTACCTGACTGCTATATATGCATAAATCTATGTACTCATGTATGTGTTAAGTGCTAAAAAAAGAGTACAACAATAAATGACCAGTCCAAGTTAGAAATCATTTTGATTTCAAATATTTTCATTTTAAAGAAAATAATGAAAGACATTTTAACGTACTAGTTTTCAGGTAATGGAAATCATAACTACTCAAACCAGGTTAACTCGCTAAAATACCTTTGTTATTTTATAGCCACACAACTTAAGGAAAAAATACACTTCAGGGTCTGTGGACTGCATAATCATGACTGTGCCAGCTGATACTGATGCTACCTTAGAGCTCCCAACTCCTTGCTCTCCTCCCCAGCCTGGCTTGGGTCTGAAAAAGGAGATTTCTCCATCCTACAGACCTGTGAAATGCTAAGACAATAACTGAGAAAAGATTAACTTACACTAAAAGAACACACCAGGCTGTCTCAGGGTGTTTTCACTTGTGCCCAGCCCTGCTGGCTCGTGCTGCAAAATCCAAACTGCAGCATCTCTGTGCCTCTGCAAAGCTCAATAAAGTGAGCAGGAGCTGGGCCATTCATCTTTGGAACAGCAGCAACAGTGGGCTCAGACCACGCCAACCCCACCCCTCAGTTTGCTGCTGATGCTCACAAAGCACAGCCTCACCTGGGCAGGCTGCACTCCCTCCCAGCTCCTCTCTGCTTCAGAGAGCATCAAAGCTGCAACACAACTTTATAGTTTACAAAATACCGAACAGCATCAGTTACGTAGTGAGAGGGGTTGACTAACGACTGCATTTACAGCTGATGACTGTTTTAAAGTTACACTCTATTTTTTTATTATATTTTTATGCTGCAAACATGTACAATTAAAATGTTTGCAATTATTTATCATAACAAAATTAAAACACGCAAAATAAACCTCAGATGGGCCATAAGTTCTGTAGTTTTTTTCTTTTCCCCTTTATGTCTAATTCATTCTCTTCAATTCCTTACTCCTTATAGCAGCAGTTTGATATAATAAACCCTAGTTTGTAAAAGCCATTAAGAGGAAGCTTGCTAGTAGCAATCCTATTAAGTTACCTCATCAAGTGATGTGCTGTAACGTTCTCACATCAACTTTCTTCAGCTTTTCATTGCAGCATTTATAAGTGGCTGAGATTCCTAAAGTGTTTTGTTGAAATTATGAGCAAAAATGTCTTCATGGACCATAGACGGTTAGAAGGAATGTAAAAAAAAATGAAGTTCAATTACAAAAGTATTTTTGAAAAATTGGTTAATGCCAGCAATATTGTAACAGCATGAATTAAAGGAAGGGTAATTCTCAGGGCTCAGAATGAGAATGCCCTGTCTCGGTTCTGTTAGCTCATTTTTGCAAAGGTAAACTGACATTCCCTCTCCTGGCACCCACATTGTGATCTCTCCTCCACGTTCCCTCTGAGCAGAGAGGAGTCCCTGGGTGCTTCCCACTGGCAATCACAAACCCAAACCCAGCACCCTTCATGTTCAACACAGGTATCACATCCTTCTGAGTTTCAAACAACCCTAACTCTAAAATGCTGAGAAGAAACATTCACCCAAAAGCCGAATACAAGGTAAAACACAACTCATGAGACATATCAGGCAGCATCTTCTTTTTTCTTAAAAAGACGTACGGTTAATAGTTATACAGCTACTGGACTTCCTAAGTCAGGATCAAGTTTGCTTAATAAAATATATTTGGTCTGTTGAATTATGACATTTTTAATTAAAATTAGTATGAAATTATTAATAAAAGCTGAATAGAATTTTTTTTTTCTTTTCTAACCATCTTCTCAAAAATCAAGTTGCAATACCCTTTCAGCATTTATTTTCAACTGTATTACACACCAGCCTTCTCTCTCTTAATATTGCTCTTTCAATATCTTTCAGGATATACATTTTTCTTCTGGTTGGCAAGTACCCAATACTTTTGGTTCGTAACAAATAAAGCCACAGCACAAACTTCTTGTACGTGTTACTTTTCCACAAATCCCAATGCTTCATTTTACTTCTCTATCAAATTTCAAACATTTTGACCCTTGCAGGTTTATTTTTCTCTTTTCATCACAATCAGGCCTTTTGAGATGAAGCAGTCCAATTCCTTGCCAGGTAAAGGTAACCTGGCCACAAAGCTACAAAGTGCAAGGCAATTATAGCAATGGTTTGCCAGCTCCTGTGACCAAGTGCAAGTTTTACACTTCCAAACACAAAGACCTCGATGCTATTAAAGCACTGTCAAAGCACTACTGGACTTCCCAAGACGGGAGGAGTGCAGGGCTTCTGCAAATGACTGTCACAATCCCAAAAACTGCATTACATTCCTTGTAATGCAAAGAGAACAAGGGCTGGGATCCAGCACAGTGCACACACCACACCCGGACACTGGAGCTCCCACAAACAGCTCAAACCAATCCTACACCCATCTGTTAGCTTCAATTACCTTTCCTGATTTAATAACCCGTGGCTGCACCCATGTGAGTGCTCAGAGTGGAAAACAGCAACAGAAGGAAAGAGGAACTTGCAAGGGAATTCATGTCCCGTTCCTTTTTCCATTTGCAATTGTACCTGTTGAACAATTCTGCTTGTCCCTCTTCCAAGAATGAAGACTGACTTTTAACTTGGAGTAAGGAAATTTCCTTCTCCCCCCCACCATTTACAGTTTATGTCTTCTCTTCTATTCTTATGGAAGAAGAATGGTTCAGTGATAACTCCCCTAATCAAACTCTGAAGACTTGAGTTCCATTGGCAACCTTCAACAAGTCCCTCCTGGTTGCACCTTCTTTAACAAAAACGCACCTCAGAACCAGCAGGGCCAACTAAAGGTTCTCATGAAAGGGAGCATGGAACATGAAATAATTGTTCTGCTTAAAGAGATGAGAGACAGGAAAGATGAGAAAATTACTGAGTGATTGGGGAAAGTACGGACACAATGTCTGGTTCACTTTTTCCTTCACATCCTGTTTTGCAGGATATGCTCTGCTCACCCTCACTGTGCTGCTCTGAATTCTCTCCGCTGGGCCTGCGTTTCTCAAGCACAGCACCCAAGCTGGATCTCTGGAACAACCTGCCCTTTCCTCAAGGCATCCTAGCTGAAGTTGATATAGCTTCTTTTTTTTGCACAATGAAAGATCGTTTAGAGAACTGTACAAAAGCTTTTTTTTTTTTTTAATAAAATCCACAGGTGCCAGTTTTAATTCAGGTTTCACTAATCCAAGCTATGCGAATATTGATTTTCATTTCTCCTTTTTTTTTTTCTTCCCCTATAACAGTTTGCACTAGCAACATATCTTAAGGGGCAGGACATCTGTTCTGCAGCAGTGACAAATGCTCAGCACTGGCTGGATTGTCAGAAGCAGCCTGGTGGCTGCTGTCATTTCACTGCATCCACCCAGCTCTGCAGGAAGGTTGTCCCAGGCCGTTTGCCTTTCCTTGGCTGATCCCATCTTGGTGATCCCTGCACACCCAAGCACTGGAGAGCTGGGAAGGGCTCACCTGAGCAGCCTGTGATGGGTCTGGGCTGTGCAGGACAGTCCCCGAGCTGCAGGACAGTCCCTGAGCTGCAGGACAGTCCCCGAGCCGCAGGACAGTCCCCGAGCTGCCGGACAGCCCTGGCACGAGGAGCCTGTGGGCAGCTCTCCCCAGGAGCCCTGAGCCCTGCCTCACCCCTGCAGCCCAGCAAGAACCTCTCCTGCCAACACCCTTCAGACGGCTGGGTTTTGTCAGAAAACGAAGCAAAAGAAAGTGGCCAAAAACAGGAGGAAACTCCCTCCACAGCCAAGGTCCGTGCAACGCCCTGGGGGACACCCACACAGCATCCATCCCATCCTACCCCAGCAGGGTCCCCACCACACGAATGGATGCTAGATTTACTCCCTGTTGCTATTCCTCTTCATTCTCTCCTATGAAACCAGCCATTTTATTGAGCCATTTCTTTTCAGACCTCTCTTACTGAGATCCAGAAGAAACCCCTCACCATCTCTCTGCCCCTCCTTGCAGCACAGGGCCCAGCTGGACTGTAGATGAACGGGCACCTCCAGCCCTCAGGGCATTCTGTACACACACAGAATTCACTGTTCTGCAGGACTGACACAAGTGTTTCTACTTCAACACCTTCTCATTGTGTTTATATTTAATTGACCAGTGAAGTAATTACTTCCTCCAGAAAGAAATCAATTTTGTTTCCTATGTTTTCCTTACTTTCTTTTGTTGCAGCCAGTGCAATACAGATGGCCAGTGTTGTTTCTAATTCTTCCTGTTCAGTTCCTCAGGTGTATAAAAAAGGTATTTCTTGCCCAGATTGCAGCTCCTGTTTCCTGTTACATGCCCCATCACTTAGTTGTGTTCCTGCTGCCCATTTCTCCTTGTTATTGGACTGAGGAAACAATATTTTCCCCACATTGGTTCCTGTTCAGCATTTAATAGCCTATCGAAAAGGAAACATTTAAAATCCAAAAGCAGTACTCTATGCAAGCTTATCTTCTCACAGATATCTCGTAATTATTATCAACATATGATATTGTTTTCGGTAAGTACTTTCCTTCCTTTGTCCATCCCTTACAAGTCTAGAAATGTTTCTGGTGTCCCCAGCCCGAGTAATCCACAGCAAAAATCCGCTGCAAAATTCTTCTTTAACTCTAATGTTTTCACAAGGGCATACCTTACCATGTTTTATAAACCTACTTTATTTTATTACATGGATTCATATAAAAACTATAAACCAGGTTTTATATCACTTTCAGCTTTTGACCATTCATCAGTTTTCCATGATAAAGCCACAGCGAAATCAATATCCTTGTAAAGCCAAGCTGTCAAAAGTTACTAGACTATTTCCAAAGGCAATTCCAATGAGACAGACTACCAGATGTTTTCAATATATTTTATACAAGATTGCATGATAATTTTAGTGAGACCGAAGGAAACAATACAACAGGTAGCATTTTGAGCTTTGACATTTTAAATAGCGAGCCAAATTGATTTTTACAAGATACCAGAGACAAAAATGCCACTTCTGGAAAATTTATACCCAAACATTCATCCACAGAACCTAAGAGCAATTGTGTTGTCAAGCAGCAAGGAAAAGAGATAGCCTTTAGCAACAGAGTCACATAACAATGTTCGCTATACCTATATGTGTATGAGCATGTCTGTACTTATACATAAATATATTTAATAATGTATATTTAATATACACACATATACAGGTGTATGGAAGCGTAGCATACACTGCATTAATTTTGCCCTTCTGCTGATTTACAGTTTTATTTCTTACAGAAGACTGCCAATTATGATTAAAATTCCCCTTATAATTAATTCAAAATTTTATTAAATCCAGCTTTTATAACTTTAAATATAATAACGCCAGCCAAGCCAGGGCAAAGAATATGTCTAGTCATTAATTCTACTTGTATCATTTCTCATTCCTCAAAAAAATGGCAATAAAAGGATCCCTCCTTAGAAATCAGCCTGGCCATGGCCATACTCATCTCCATAATAGCACAATTTCCAATTCACGCCTCATTTTCATTAATGTTTCTAGCCATAAATTTTTAAGCATATGATAAAAAATTTCTGAAGCGGCATAAAACTAACATGAAGAGGGAGTTCATTAGTATGTGACCCTAATTAGAAATTCCATATTAACTTCCCATTTCTACTTGTGCATATCCAGCAGCAGCAGGCCTAATATGCTGTGTACCAGTTGTACATTTGTTTTAGAGCTCTTTCTCCCCTCCCTTCCTCATTTTTTATTTTTACACAATTTCTATGTTTCCCCTGCTATTGAATAAGTCAACAGACAACTGTATCACAGCAGCACCTTTTGTGTCACAAATTATCCTGGAGAATTGTAAGAAGCTACCAGCCCAATGCTTTATTAATGACACCAGATCATAAAAAGAAAAGGGAAATTGCTGACTCCAACTCTTTTCTAATGTTGGGTGATAAAAATGCTACTTCAGGATTCAGAAGGTTAAGTTCTAATGTGTATTTTGAATAGAGTATGCTGAAATAATTGCCTCATAAAGCAATGCATTGACCAGCCTGCTAATGGCTGTATAGTGCAAAACTCAGCAAAGAGTGCCAAGCTCACTGGAAAAAATGCTGTGGCGCTACTTTTGGAGCTTTCCATATTAAGTTAACTTTACCCTTTTCCACTTTTTTTGTTTTTAATCCTGCCAAAAGAAAACCCTCCCACCTAAACCATTACTGACTCCTTTCTGCTGTGTGAGGAGCAAATTATCAAAATGCAAACCCCAAAAAGCAAACACCCGAGCAAATTTGAACACAACAGTAAGAAATCACAACCACATTTCACTCACATGAACCCAATGGCTAATTTATTTTTTTGTTTTTCTGCTGGTTTCAGTTTGATATCAAGCCAGTAGCCAAACTGAAAGCAAAGCAATAATTGCCTTTTAAAATATGGATGGATTTCCAGCTTATAAACTTTTCATTAAGAAGAATCTGCCTGATAAAGCAGAGTCCTTCCTGACAGTGCACACTCCAGGCATCAAAACAGCAGAAAAGTGCTTCAAGCCTGTCCCTGTTTATAAAATACCCGTAACGATTAAATAAATCAAAAAGAGGGCAATACACATATAGAAGCACACAATACTCCATATGCCGTAGCCAGAATTAAGGAAAAAATTACATTAAACCTCGAGTCAGGTACCACTAAAGCCCCAGAACGGGGTTTACAGCAGGCCAAGAAGGCTCCACACCCGTGTTTTACAGACCAAGGCGTGTGGGCAGCAGAGGGAGGTGCCCACAGCACACCAGAGTGCAGGACAAAATAAAAGAATGAGACGAGTGAAAGTTAATCCTAGGTAATTATCTGTTGTAATTATCATCATTTGAGAGAACTGAGGTCTCTTTATCCCTGGGTTTTGAGTGAATATAATAAAAAATAATACACATCTGTTTCCATCTGCACTCCTAGGATAATGTTTTTATCCAGTGACCGTTTCCTCATCAGTGAGGCTCCAAGCACACGACTGCCACGTTTCCAGCTTCCAGCTCTCCTGCAGTCAGGCAGTGGCCTGAGAATGGAGTTGTTCAGTCACTCAGGCTGTAACTCAGGAGACACACAGTGCCCAGGGCACACCACAGCTCCCCAGACTCCTCATTCCCCTCCCAGTGACCTGTGGAGCTCTGCCATCACCTCCCAGCCCTTCCCCAGGTCTCAGCTCTGTTTTAATAGATCCGCCTGACACTCAGGTGAGAGAAGCTGTAATATCACACAGGATACCCAGAGTTTACGTTCTGATGCCAAGAAACGAGGCAATTTTAGGAGAAGCTCTCAGTGTTAGCATTTACTGTCCCACAAAAGGCTAATAAAGCCTAAATTATCATTTTTGTACTGATTAAAACGCAAAGCTATAACACATACATTTTAACTCTGTCCCTGAACTGGGTAGGGAGAGCTTCAAGGTACACTCCAGTGTTTTGGTTTTGACTGCTTTCTTTACATCTCCTTGTTTCGGTTTTGTCTTGTTGGGGGTTTTTTTTGTACCTGAATTCAGCGAGTTACCAATAATTTTGAGCTGAGAAACAACAGATGAAAGCACATCATCAACTTCAATGATAAAAGTCCTTTTGATTTCAAAGTTGTTTACATTAACAGGCAGATACAATGTTGATAACTACTACAAATACCTAAGAACTTCATACAAAATATACTCTGAGCTCGAATATGCTGGGGTATCAATAGGGAGAGTATGATTATCAGAGTGGAATAAAAACTTCCTTAGGCTACATACTAGTCAAAAAATCTCAAACTCTGAAGTGCGATGAAAAATTTCACTGAATAATAATATACACCACCAGCAGGGTACAGAACTAAACCTACAGTGAAGGTACTAAGTTTTAAAAAGTCCTTGGTTTTGTCTCGATTGACAGATGTGCAATGTTAAAATACAAATCATTCATGGGAAAAACAGTGACATCTCTCTACGTTATAAAAACTAATGGATCAGAACACTGATTACTGGAAGAATAAATCAGCTTTTGAGATCTTAAGATGTCATAAACTAAGCATCACACACTGTGGATATGAGATGTATTGCCAGAACTATTTGATTGATTTATTGTTAGTTTTGCAATCAGTCTTTTCAATCTGTTTTTTAACCCATTATCACTAGTGAACAAATATATTAAAAGCCCTTTGAGTGCACTGTGTATCAATAATTTCATCTTTTTAAAAAAGATTTATTGCAAATAGCAATTAAAGAGTCAGCTTTATTTTCAAAAGTGCCCCTATACCTTCCTTTAATGAAACACAAACAGAATAAAAGCAAGCCAGAATGGCCTTTCCAGATTGCTGCCTTAAATGAAAATTCATGGGCACCTAAAATTCCTGATTCATTTTAAAGGTAAAAATGAAAATTATTTTCAGTATTTCTATCCTCCCCCCCTCCTCCACACACATACATACTACTTCCCCCCTGGGAAATAGTAAAAAAGAACTATTAGTTATTACTATAAGTAGTAGTCAAAATCCTGTCAAAAGGCAATTTTGATAGATTGCTATTTGAATAAAAATAAGACAGGCATTGTATTTATATGACAAGTATAGATGTGAGATTAAATGATATTATGAAACTTCAGAATAATCTTTTTAAATTATCTCTGTTTGGATCAAGCACATTAAGATGAGACAAGCCAAAGTTAGCTCCAATTCACATAACTTAGCAACGACCTGACCCACTTGAAATTTCTTTTCTAAGACTTGGCTGACTTAGCCTGAGCTAAGGCACACATCTTAATATAATGGACCAGAACATCAATCAAGACTTATTTTTACTCCTTTTCTGCTATTCTGAGTCCTTTTAGAAACTTATTTCGATTTAGTTATTCAAATACATGTTTTCATTGAACTCTGCTACTTTTACTCATTTTCTACAAGAACAAGGGGGAAGGATAAGCATGGGAAACTCTGGCATTTAGCAAAGGGCTACAATTTGGAACTCATATTTGCCTTTATTATATTTACAACAAATGGCATCTCCATTCCAGCCTAACATTTCGTTGTGCACATCCCTTTGACTCTTCAATTGCAGACTTTCAGCAGAGCCCAAATAAACAAAATCACAAGTAAAAGAGCAATCAGGTGGCTCTGAATGTGAACCTGACACCTCCAGCTGGGTGCCTCCATCACCTCAGCTGCTCTGGGCATTTCCTTAGCCCTGTGTTTGAACCCTGCAGCTTTCCATCAAAAAATTCAACAGACAAAAAGCATTCCAGCCACATGTAGATGGGTAAGAAACTCATCTGAGGTATCAGAGGGAAGGTTAACCCCAGTGAATACTTCACAACATTTCTGAAGTCAAACCGTGCCCAGGAAGGGATGTTTAGGGGTGTTTCCAAGACGGTATTTCAGTGTACCCTACACAAGGAATTCTCAGCTACTGGTTGCATTTTGGTCTCAAGAATCACAGCCCCACACAGTAAGTCAGGCTGGAAGGGGCCTCAAGAGATTTCAAGCAGAAACTCCTGACTGAAGCACAGGCATTTGTGAGACCACACTGCTGGGTTTGATACAGAGGCTCTCTGGAAACCTCCAGGAGGGGAGATCACCCAGCTGCCTCTCCCAGCAACCTGTTCTAAAGCTTAAATACTCCCAGGGAAAAGCTTTTCCAGTTTGAACCTACCTTGTTTTAACTTGCACTTCCCATCCTCTTGCCACGATACTGTTGTGGAGGGACAAGCTCTGTCTTCATCTCCTCACAGGTACTCAGGGACTGCTCTTTGCTTCCCCCAGACTCTGCTCTCCAAGCTGAACAAGTTCTGTTCCTCTGGGGTGTCCCCCCAGGCATTCCTGACCATCCTGAGGGACCCTCTGCACCAGCTGTTACCTGGTTTTGTAGTTCTGAGGGGCTACAAACCAGAGGCCAGCGAGTAGGGAGGATAATGATCCCCAATCTACTTTAAAGCAAAGCACCTGGGCTGCCAGGTGCCAACGCTTGCCCCACCCCAAGCAGCTCTAATTACTGCACCTGTTTGTCTCTGTGGGTCCCAGGATGGTGCCAGGGCAGCCTCTCAAAAGAGGCTCTCAGAGAGGGGCAGCTTGAGCGGCCAGACTGCTTTGCCAGAAGAATGGCCGACCTGGAGAAAAGACTTCAAACCTGGAGAAAAGACTTCAAACCAGGAAAGGGCAGGAGGAGAGGTACCAGCAGCTCTGGGGAGAGGGATGATGAGCCAAGGGAACACAAAATCAACTGAACAAGGCTTGCACGGATGGAGTCCCCTCAAGCATGTCCACGTATCACCAAGGAAGTGCCTACAAAGCAAAATTAGGGACAATGTAGTGAGGCACAAGCAATCCAGGAGGTTCCTGGATGTGGAGTGCATTGATGAACAAATTCCTGCTGCGGCAGCCCCAGTGAGGGGTGGAGAGTACCCTCAGTGAGGGTGCTGGTGACACAAAACTGGGAGGAGGGGCTGAGGGTCATGCTGGCACCCAGGGAGTCCAGAAATCCATGGATTTCTTTACCGTGAGGGACGCTGACCAGAGGAACAGTCTGCCCAGACAGGCTGGGAGATCTTCCTCAGCCAGAAGATGCTCGGCTATAAAGAGCAGCCTACTCCAGGATGCTCCTGCTTGAGCAGGGAAGGTGCAGACATTCAACACCAATCCTGAATTTTGTCCCAGAAATACTATGCTTTTTTCCTATTTTTCCACACAAATGCCACATATAAAATGCAGCCATACAATTATATTATAGATGTAGTGTGTTCTAACTTGGATATTTGTTTTTAAGTTATTTTTGTTGAATGCAAAACTTAAACCAGGGCAATGCAGAGAAGATGGCTGGGAATTTCTATAATCTTTTTTGCTATATTTTCTCTGCATTTATTTGTCTATATTCCTTGCATAACCTACTGTGCAGTGAGATTAACAGACCAAGACAAGTTAAAGTTGGTGCCCACAATATTATGAATTATATTCCTACTACCTCTCGATTGTGTTGAGTCTTGCCTTCATCTCACTGGTGTGTATTCCACTGAATACGGATGGTACGGATGGTTCTGGAAGTCCACAGTTTTCTGGAATCATTTCACACTTTTGCTTTCAAGAATAATAGTCTCAAACACAATACAAGTCACACAGGTACAGAGGCCCGAAAAGAAATTATTTATGCTTTTCCTAGTGGCTTTATATATATTTATATTTATAAGGAACCTCATTTGTAATCTACTTCTCTCATATGGCGCAGGAGTATTGTAGCATTGTGTGGGGAGAAAGGCTAAAAAATAACTGTACAGCAAGAAAAGGAGGAAAAAAGAAAACTCATGTCAAGCCACTGCAACTTCAGAGAAAAGTTGAGTCCCCTTTCTCTAAAAGAATCATACTTATTGACTTGGCTTCAAAAAAAATACAATTTGACCTGATAAGAACCTGAACATTCCTAATTCCCAGTCATGCAAACAAATCATGGTTCTAACCTGGCATGAAGCTGAAAGCTTCATTCTGTGTCAGTTCTTTCGAGTTATTTAGAGCTAAAAGAAACAGGCTCAACTGGAAGCTATAATTAGGAAAAGCTGGAAATCTTAAAAATAGGACCCAGACATTAATTTGCAGTGCCATTAAGCTGCTGGTTCAAAGGGTCTGCGTGACATACTGACAACTTTTTTCTGGTTGGATATTTATCTTTTGCCTTCTCCCCCCCCCACAGTTTTTTGTTTTGTTTTTTTTTAACACACATCTTTCTCTATTGCTTCCTCACTAGCACTGATAGCTCCAGCTAGTTCATAAATTCCAGTGCTGCCTGCTGCTATGGGATGTGGTCATGCAGAAAATATTTCATAGGGGAAAGTGTTAGCTAGCTAGAGGCAGTATTGTCGATCATTACTGGGAACTGCAGCTACTGGGATGTGACTGTGTATTCATTTCATGCATTATAACACCTAATGTACATGACAAAATGTTGAATATTAAGTTAATTCACAAACTAGAGGAGCTGGTGTTGCTGAAGCTGTACGGAAAATACATGTTATTATTCCTTCTCCCTTTCCAGTGCTTTCTAGCAACTAGAAAATGGTTTGGTTTCAAAATTGCTTAATTTCACCATTTATTTTACCTTGATTTAGTTCATTAAAGTTTGAGCAATGCTTTGATGTCCATTGCTGGAAGCTGCCATGCAGTTTTACTATTGTCTCTTTATGCTCCTGCCCCTGTAGAAATTCATGATGACAAAATCTGCCCTTAACTGTTTTGTACAGAGCAAACTTTTCAATATATTAGAAGTTAATTTAATTGACGCCATTCAGAGACAAATAAAAAACCCAAAAATAATGCCTACAAATTATTATTGTTATTGTTCTTATCAACACTAGGAACCAAACAGTTAAAAGCTAGGAAATATGTGAGGCAGATCACGCATTTGTACAGAAAATTCCTGTTTTAGGAAACTGAACATAGCCACAAACCCAGCCAAGCTAATAACCTACTTCAAAGGGGAAAATGCAGTGTGGAGCACACAGAGGAGCTACCTACCTCACAAGAACTCTTTTTTCAAAGTTCCTCATTCCAAATCAGGAACAAACAGGTTACCTTGGCCTTAGACAACCCTGCAATAAAACTGAGCAGGAGGAACCTACTACCAGAGGAAAGAAATTAAATTCTTTTCTCCTGCCATGGTTTCCATAAGAGCACAAATGTTTCTCTTGAGTGATGAAGAAATGCAACAAATAACCCACACAGTTGTTTTCAGATCGAGGTGTCATCACACTGCACCCCCAGAACAGAGCCTTCATGCAGATGATTAGAGAGAAGGAAACCAGGTTTCCATTAATCCATTTGGCAGCTCCTGTGCAGCCACAGGAAAACCTAGATTGTTCCTTCTTCATTCCATACCAATGCCTGTAGTACTGAGAAACAAAGATAACAAACAAAAATACCCTGAAGAAACAAGCCATGTTTTTGGAACTCCCAGTTTTGAGTAAGAGTATCACCAGGTGACAGCTGTTTAACTGATGTGATGTGCATTAGGGATGTGACGAGTGAAATGATACACAAAGTTTGCTACTCGCCCCATTTAGATCCACCTTCCGTTACCACTCAAGTAATCCACTCACTGGTGTGAGTTACAACAGCAACTTCCTACTAGCACCGAACAGTTCTCCCCAGAGGAAACCAATGTACTTAAAAACCTGATATCCAAACTGTGCATTGTGGAACATTTTATCCACCAGTGAAAGAAATGTCTCGTGGGGGAAACAGGGCAGAGCACATCACTGAACATAATCTGACAAAACAAAGTGAAGATCTTCGAAATCTTTGACTTCTTACACAGCCTAAAGGTCACATTGATAGGTCATGGAGGTTAAAAAGCAGGTTATTTGAAATATATTACAGTTCTTCCAGGATCATATGATAATATTAACAAACAGCCAAGGCCTTGATACAAATCATTGTGCAAAGTTTAAAATGAAGACAGCTTGGGCAATCCCAGCCTCCTGAGAATATGAGTGTGTGACACGAACACACCAGTTAGGGACTACAGCTGTGAGAACACCCATGGCAGGGAACTTCCACTGACCTTGGAGTGCTGTTCATTTTAATATGGAAAATATAATACGGTTTTCAGGGTAGGTCTTGATTTTAAAAGCACAGAGGTAAAACTGTTGTAACAGACTGCACATTGTTGTTTACAATCGATGGTACTTGGAAAAGAGCCCTGGGATGAGGTGGAAATGCCCTGCAGGGAAGGAAGGAGTGGCCCTTCCTTTGGGAATTGCCAGGAGCGCTCAGTGGGGAGGTTCAGCAGGGACAGCACACGGTGACAGAGGGGAACTGGCTGCTCAGAGTCAGGAAAAGCACAGGGATGAGCAGGGGGCTGCCAGAAGGGGCTCTGAGAACAGAGAACCTAGCAGGGGCTAAAGGGAACTTGGCAGAGCTTGTTACAACTTGCAAAGGTGAAATCAGTCCTGTCAGCGAGAACCTCCCTCCACGGACACAGCAGCCAGGAGAAGAGGTGCAGATAAAACCCTTTTATTTATTACTTATTTGCTCTGAGTGTCTTCTGTTCAAAACCCTGAGTATTCTAGTTTTAATTCTAATATAACCTGTCATTTAAAATATGCAAAAAGCCTTTTAGCTTTCTTTGGGGAGTGCTCTATAAAGAGGAGGTCTATTTCAATCCACTTAAAAGATCCAGCTGACTCAAGGTCTCATTATGTAAGTGTGTGATCATATTACTGACACTCAAAAAAGAGCAAAATAGAATGGGAGAACATCGGCCTGCCATCATTTTGGTGGAACTCTGAGGACTACATGCAATATCAGAACAGATTAATTAATTAATTCTCAAGTAAGCAGGACAATTTTCAGTTTAATGCATAGATCGTATCTTCAAACACTAAACACTGTTAAGGTTTTGGTGAATGGAGCAAAATGAGAATCTTGCTTTGCTCTTTCCAACAAAACCAAGCAAAATCCCTCGAAAGAGTGACCTGCACACCAGAAGCCTGAAACTGCACTACCCTGCTGGGGAAACCCCTCTGAGTACAGAGGGAAATCTCACCCCACCCCAGGGTAGAAAAAATACAGCAAAAGTCTGCTGCCAATATAGCATAAACCATATTGAAATGCCATTGAAAAGGTCTTGACTTTTATATTTCTACTATTGCTACCAGGATCTGGAAGAAGAAAAATGATCCTTGCAACACAGCACGAACATTTTTGAAAGAGGTAATCTTTCTGACTTGATGCTAGTTTTATATACCAGTCTAGGACAGGATTTTCCAACTTTACATGCATATTTCTTTCTGAGAGTTGTCACCACCAAATTAAAAGTTTCAACATAATTCATATTATTATTATTCTATAGTACGTTCCATTTCAGTTAAATAAAGGCTAACTTTTTTCCTCTGGGCAAATACCTCATTCCTTACTAATTTAGGCTGTCTTTTGAAAGAACTTGATCCTGTTGAATCCAGGGGAGGCGTTGTGGCTGACTAGACGGGATGAAAGCGTTACCTGAGCAGGTGTGACAGCTCAGCCTGGCTGCACATCACTTGCAGGTGCTACCAAGAAGCTTCTCAGGCTCCAAGGACACAAGTGCCACACCTGTGAAGGAAACTCTCAGTACAACCAGCTCCTGCCTCCCTGGCAAACAGCTCCTACCTTGCCCCTGCCCTTCCCTACCTGCCCCCTCTGGCTCTGGAACTTCCTGTAGCTGGGAGCAAAAACGTCTGCAGCCAGACAAAATCCATCCTGAGCAGAAAGTGTCTGTCTTCAAATCTCTAAAAAGTCCCTTCATGATCTCCTGAATAGTTTAGTGAAGGTTGCTGGAACATGGAGCAGAAGTTCTTGTCACTGCACTCCCAACTGTCTTGCAATTTATATTATGACTGGCATAAAGGACATTTGCTGTAGAAACGATCATTGAAAACTAAGAACAGTAATGGGGTAGCAGATTTTAACTGCTTGACTAAGTTGAATTTTGTGCTTTCTGTGGAACAACAGTAATTTGGAGGCTCAGTATGGTGTCTTGTGCTGAGAAATCCCAGAGCCAGAATGATTCTTTTCCAGCACTTTTCAAGATAGTGGAGCAGGAACTCCCACACCTCACACTTCCCTGGGGACAGGAATAATTCTTTTCCTCCTAATAGACTGAAAAACATAGAATATGAAATGTGTCTCCAAAGACTTACTTGCAAATGTTGTTATGCCCATTTGCAAATTCAAGCAGCACTGAAGTTGAAGTAGGAAAATATTGCCAAGTTAACAAATGTTTGATACATATTATAACCTCCTATTAAACAAATGGGACTTTTTCAACCAATATATTTATACATATATATATATACACATATATATATGTATAAGCATATGGAGACATGGAATAACTTTTTTTTGAAATCTACATTAGGACAACAAGAGCCTGAACTTTTCATACTGGAATGAAACTGCTGTTTAATGAGTAAATCCTTTGAACACAATAGTATAGCCACAGGAAGTCCCCTGAAAAAATAATTTGTAACTATTTTTCTCTGCACTTCATAAATAATGAGTAGTTTAAAAGAAAAACAACCCACTGGTATCATTTTTTTTTTTCATGCACTAGTTATGCAAGCAGGCTACAAGATCCTTTTGAGGAAAAAATTTATTAATTTGACACCTTGCAGTCATTCTCCCTCACAACTGGATTTTTAAGCCTT
Organism: Melanocharis versteri; assembly: GCA_013397845.1. NCBI lineage: Eukaryota > Metazoa > Chordata > Aves > Passeriformes > Melanocharitidae > Melanocharis > Melanocharis versteri. The sequence goes on from VZTG01010159.1 coordinate 159,890, forward strand.
GTGCGGAAAAAAACCCAAAACGTAACATGTTTTGCAAGTAAGTAAAACAGTTTATGAAACTGTTTGGAATACAAAACCATTATTCTTTTAATCTAACATCATAAAAATGTTTCTTCTCACAAGTAACGAGCTATTTATATTTTCTTTTTATTATAAATTTCTACTCAGAACACTTATCCACAATCTGGCAAAGGAATTTAGTATGTTTCTATAAATAATGATGAGTGACTTAATTTTTTAAAAATACTGTAAAAGAGAAACTGTCTCACGCACACTAAATTCCCAAACGTGAAAACCAATTTGCCTGAAAATCTGTACTTTTCTCCCTTTTTAAATGGAGAAACCAGGGGAAACAAGGTCATTAGAAAGTGAATATAAAACTATTAGATATATTTGCCTTACACTTCATGTGTTCCAAGCAGGTAATTTGGATAATCTTTCAATAATTACAATGCACTGCTACCAAAAGAGCTTCTAATAACTCCATCCCATTAGCTATTTTAAATAATATACCATGCTGAGGTATAAAATGTAATAGCACAACAGACAACACAGAAACCCCAAAAGGTTAATATAGGAACGGAGGATATTAGGAATGCCATTATCCTTGGTGGGAAGCAGCCACAATGTTGGGCTTCACCCTGTTGCTTCCTGTGAAAACTCTGTGAGTGGATACGGCTCTAATTGCATTTCCAAAGTCCGGGTAAGACAAACAAAATGCTACCACAATTGAACAGCACGGAGCTTTCCTTGGGCAACTCCTACCAAAATATCTCAGGTTAAATGATAAAATCTGATGAGCTTGGTCCACCAAGTAATGACTGAGAAATGAACAATCATGAAAATTTGGAACCCAAACCTCTTTTATTTTTCTTTCCCTGGTACTTGATGAGGGTGTGCTGTCCAAACAAACTCTCCGTGTGTGGATCCTCCCATCAGGGCTGTCCATCACAGCTGCAAAACCCCCGCGCTGCACCAAACCCTGCTGGTACAAAGTGCTGGATTCCACCCAGCCCAAGATGATCCCGTCAGGGCTGAAAGCAGGGCTCTGTCTCAGGAATTTCCACCATATCCAGGACTTAGAGCTAATGCTGTCCTAGGTTAAAAATAGGTTTATTCTATCACCATCTCCACAGCCGTTAAAACAGCTGTTAAACTGTTAAAACACTGTTATCTCCTGCTATCCAGGGCCCATTATCTCTGCTAATGGGCCATTAAGAACTCACCACATGACTCATGAGTCATCTCAATCCCATTGTAAGAGGCTCCACCCAGGGGGGAGGAGCCAAGCATTCCACCTGGATATAAGCTGGACTCTGGGACTGTACTGCACCAGCTAGCTCTTGCTCCTGGATATCCAGAGGACAAGAGTTTTCACTGGACCATCAGGATTCTTTCCTTCTACCTGATCAGCGCTTCAGAGGACCGTTTTCATCTGGACTGCTACCACCACCCTGAACAGGGTGCCAGGTTGTATTCTGACTCTGTCAGTGGGTACTGTTGTTGTTTATATTAATAAAGAACTGTTATTCTTTTTTCTCATATCATTGCCTAAAAGCTCCTCAATTTCAGAATTAGACTCCTGTCTTTTCAAACCAAGACAAATGCCAAGCCTGAAACTTCCCCTCAGGAACGAGACACAGGTCCACACCCTCTGGGATGTCACTGAGACCCAGGCTGTCACCCAGTCACCAGAGCCCCACAACAATCGGCCCCAAATTACGTACTGGAGTTCTTAAAGAGATTCACTCTTCTGTCTGTCCATTATTTGCCATCATCCCTTGCCTTGGTGACACTGGGACAGCAGTTTCAATTCTCAGCTGGGAGATACCCTCAGCATTAGTAAGGTATGTGTGTGGTTATGTAGTTTCATATTAGAACATCTACATTTGCATTTTCCAAAGTAGCTGAACAAAATTACCACACTTCTCCAGCTACACAAGGAATTAACACATTTGCAATGTGCTAAGTTAAAATTTAAATTAAATTTAAAAAAAAAAAAAAACCACAATGAAGAGAGATTTGCACAGAACTTATTTCATGGGTAGTTATAAGTAACTGAAGACTAGCTATTGCTTTTCTGCATTTATTTGAAAATGATGAATGAAACAAGATTTACTGTACCTGAATCATACAAATAGCACAGCATGTTTAAAGAAGAATAAATTGCTTCAAGTTTTCTCAGCAATGAAGTGGTCAGATAAGTTATTTTTATGCACCAGTTGGCAGAACAAGTTGAAACATTATTTTGCACGCTGTGAGTGCATCTTACTCTCCTTTTTAGTGGTGGGATAATTGTTAATTGTGAGAGTGGGAAATGCCTTAGCAGGTGTATAAAAAAGCAGAGCAGAAGGGAGAAATAATGAAGGAGAGCATCATGCCTTGGCGAGGACAAGGAGAAAACCTGCTAACGTGGAGAACGGATACCACAAAATAATAACAATGATCCTTAGGAAGTGGGGTCATTATTGACTGACCCTTGACCAGACTTGATCCTGCTTGGCTTTTAATGCAAGCATTAAAATGATATGCAGACATAATTTTGAACTCTATTTCGATTTTTCTCCTTTTTTTTTTAAGTTATGTAATTTTAAAGAGTGTTTTCAGTGTTTACAGACCTAGTTATAAAAAAGTAGATCACTGGGAATTTTGAACAAATACTGGCAAAAATAATGAGATCAATAGCTTTGAAAGCCCAGGTTCTTACCATTTCCCTTATATAAATGATAAAAATATTTTAAAATATATTTCTGGAAACAGTACATCAGAGTCTGGTGTGGTGTGCAGTGCACAGTAAAACTCAGCCAAGTGGGAGATACTGAGAATAGTGAGAACAAACCAGAGGAGTTGGCTCGTGTGCTATTTCCTTCCGGATGATACATTTTTTTAATTTCACATTCTCACTACCAAGATTCATCCTCCTGCTCAGTCTTTGCTCTCCCAGACTACCACACTTTTTTTCCTATACTCAATTTACTGATTCTCACTTCACTTGCATGAATGCAACATCATTAACTCCACTTGACACACCTCTAACTTATACCAACACTTCAATAACTTCAGAATCAATCCCATTATATCCATCATTCAGCAAATGCAGAAGGAAGGTGAAGCCCACACTAATGAACCTCAGTGTTAAATGGACTTGTGTGATAAAAAGCATAATTTAATAGTCAAAACAGCAAATGTGTCCAGTGTTAGATTCAGTACTTCCATTCCTTCAGCTGGCCATTTCCTACAGCAGGCAGCAGCAGAATGTGAGCAGCAGCTCTGCTGTCAGCTGCCTGCCACAGTCTGTGTCACCATCAACACGCTGAAAAACCCAGCAAGCGCTTAACGAGCATTCTGTTAACGATGGGAACCCAGTGCATCTATTGTGCAGCTGTAGTATTACAAACCCACTGCACAACCTGAAGTCCCTTTCCAGCCCAGAGATCAGCACGATCACTCACACAAAGGCTGAGGTTGGACAGGACCTCTGGAAGTCTCCTGGCCCAGCCCCAGGGCTCCAGCAGGGACACCCGGAGCTGCCTGACCAGGACAGTGTCCAGATGGAAACAGGTTATTTATCAAATGGCAGAGCTGGCTGCACCAGAACAGCAAGAATTCTTGCAAAACTGAGATTCAATTTTGCCACTCCACAAACACCATCCAGTTGCACTTCATGGAGATAATTATAGTGTCCCTGGAGAGCACGGTTCAAGGTTGACACTGATGTATGGAGTGACTCTGGAGAGTGTTGGAGGCTGCAGAGTGCAAAGGCTCCTGCTGTCTTTTAGTTACACAAATCTCATCACTGGGGTGGAAAGCTTCTCTGTTTTCACCATGATTAATAAAGACAAACTTGTTCCCTTGCATCTTTGACTGAGTATACATCAAAGGACTAGTATGAAAGGGCACTGATTTATAGCTAAAAAGTGCACAAAAAAAAAAAAAGTCTCTTGGTGTATTCAAGTAGAGGATCAGAATAGCGACCAGAATTCCTCCCATTTCAGTGAGTAAAAAGAAAAAACACATGCTGGATTTAAAAATCTTTCCCAGATTATAAAGGACAGCTTCTACTGAAAAGTTTCTACTGAATTCAATCTTCAAGTTCAAACACCTCATGTGCTTCTCACAGTCAATGAAGTGCTACCAACAAAACTGTATTGAACTTAATTTTGCTTTTATACTGCAGTTCAGATACACCGTGATTTGGCTCAGGTTCTTTCAGATTTCTCTAATCTAATTAAAAACCGATCTCTGCACAGAACTGATTCAAACGTGGCAAAGTGATGGCTGTGCTCTGTTCTAATGGCATTCAAGGTTACAGTCATATAAATCTTTGGCTCAAAGAGCCTAGAAAAAGTAAAAATCCTCTTGCCAAATCAGTAATGAATTTCTAAGAAGACAAGGGAGTTACTTTTCCTGCAGAGAGATTGTGCTGCTTGTGCTATGTATATTCATCTATAAACAGCAATTGCTTTGTGTCAAAAGACAAACAGCTGGATAGATGGAATGCTGATGCCATTGAAATTCCTATGTTAAAATTTAACTTTTTTTAGTAATTCTAGAATTCTACTCTTCCAGCCAGGCTTCTGAAAACCCCATTATGCATTGGCAAAAAACAAGTGAAAGAAAAGCTTTTGTTTCATATATTGTTGCACATTTCCTGGTTCACAGACATTCACTTCAGAGGCTGCAGCTCACTTGGAACCATGAAGGCAAACAAAAACCTTAATTCCTTCAAAGGATGGAAGCAGAACTGTCCTCAGTCGTTCTGACAGTGAGTGGCACTAGTATATAATCAGTTCCTCCCTGGGGTTTGGGCAGACAGCTGAACATTACACAGGGAAAGGCCCTGTAGCCTGTCAGGTAGGACAAAAGCTGACAAACCCAAACCTGGGCTGGCAGAAAAGCCCAGTCTCTCATTCAGTGCTCTGGGATATAAACCAGCATTCACCTGCACATATACAGAACCAGAACCCCATTCTCCCTGCCTAGGCCCAATCTGGGAGGCATTTCAGTTCTGAGGAAAAATAAGAGGAACTAAAGAAATGATTGCCATGGGCAGAAATTGTGTGGTTCACCACACCCATGCACGAGCATCTAACGAATTTACTCGAGCGTCGCAGCAGTTCATGTTTGAGCCCCCAGTTAGTTCCCATGTGAGCACACCGTTAGCTCTGGCAGAAGTGCTAATTAGCTCATGCCTGGGCACCATCAGTTAACAAACACCTCGCAGGGTCCGGGCAGCCAGCCCCACGTGTGTCCCCACCCTCTGCAGTGGGGTCACAGAGGCACCATGTGCCAGAACCTCTGCTGCCTGAGCTGCACACGCAGCCTCGGCTCAGGGATGTCCAGAACGGGAATCATCTCCCAGGGAATGAGGGAAAACAGCCCAGGAGACACGAGAACATTCATGCCAAGAGAAACTGCTGGAAACATGCAAGTGGAGCTGCAGGAGGGGGATCCTTTGCTGAGCTTTTCCAGTTTGGAAAACTAATTACTAATTAAATGAGGGGGAACAGCTGTAGCCTCTGGGTCTCCTCCACCTTGGCCATTCCCTGAACCTGCCCCAGCCCATTTCACTCACCCATTCTCTGTCACACTGACACACCTTTCTGATGAAAACTAAAAAGAAATGCTTCAGTCTTGCTTCTGGTATCTCCCACTTTCACTCAGGTGGGCTGTGAGTTAGGATTGCTACCACAGTGGTCAGACTCTCCAGCTTTCAGTATGACAGTAAACTTTATGGTTTTTGGAAGACAAATACTGCAGATGTAATGCTACAGATAAATGCTTGATAGCACACAAAATGCTCTAGGAGAAAACCATTTTCTAGCACAAATTTGAAACCGGGTTTGTTGCATTCCTTCCCTCTACACCAGCATAATGTAAAATGTAACTCCAAAATTTTAGCTGCGTTAAAGAAAAACCTCAGAATCTTAGTCACACAGCAAGTGCATATGCACATATATAAATATATACACACACATTAAATGCTTCCAGTCTTTTTTCACAAAGCACAAGCACAACACAATACATACATTAGTCAGCCAGCACAGGGTAATTCTACAAAATCGTAATTCACAACAATTTAGAAGGTTTTGGTGTTTCCCTTATAAAGCTGCGCAAACAAAACCTGCAGAGCACCAACAGCTGAGTGCTCCAGAAATGCAATTATGCCCCATGCAGGGACTGCAAACATGCTGCAGCCTCCCATTTCAGCCCGTGGACTCTGCAATGTGCTACCAAACACTTAACCACTGGTTGTCCACGTGCTCTTATTGGGAGATCTCTCTGGTGTGCTAATTAGTTCAGAATGTAGCTGCCAAAATAAAATGACATAAAAGAGACTAATGCATCATAAATATCCCACCCGAGTAAAATAAGAAAACATCTGTTAAAGACCTTTAAACATTCGTTTAATTATTGTGTGTGGTGGAGAGGGGAAACTGTAATGGATAAAAAGGAACAAGCAAAAAGGCCAAAAAAGCAGGGAATAAATGTCCGTTTCTTCCTCTTTTGTAGAGTTGGGCTGATTCATTGTGATAGATGGCTTCACTTTTTCAATGTAGCAGCCCCAAATATGGGCTTACTTGCACACAGTGCTGGACACTGGGCCTGAGCTTTCGGTGGAAAAAAGGGGAAAAGGATGCTATTTTTCCCTAATCTTCATCACCCATGTTCATCACAGAGAGTGGACAGAAGTTTCTCACCTCAGCAATAAGGGTAAAAAACCCCTGAATACCAAAAACTGGCTGTGCTGGCTGCAACGCCAGGAGTCCAGATGTACATCAGTGCTTACTCATCCACCCCGAGAATGGATCCTCATCCCAAATTACTGCTCTCTGGAACAGCTTCTCTGCAGGTGGGACTGGGGAGCTTCGACAATTAGCAAAATAAACCCAGCACAATTAGCAGGCTCAGGGTCACAACTGACGAAGCATTCCAGGACCCAGGCAGATGCTGCCATACAATGGGTTCCTGAGGAATTCTAACATTTCTAATTTTCCAAAGGCAGATTGCTTGGAAGTATCTGATAAGCACTTCTGATCTCAAGGGCTTTGCAGCATTTTTGTTTGTTGTGGAAGAGCTGCAGCACTGAGGAGGCTGCGGTTTAAAGGTGGCTGAAATGCTCCCTGCCAGTAGCAGTCCCAGTCCAGGGAAGAGCATTCCACTGTCAATGCAAAATAATAAAATATTACAATCCAAGCCTTCCTAGATATATGCTAAGCTGAATTAATGACAAATGCTTTTCTTGTGTCATGTTCAATCTCTTAAACATGGTCTCTTTTCTCTCCCTGAAACATCTTCCTCTCATTCAAACACAGATTTGAAGTGAGCCATTTCTGTAGAAAAATTACCCAACATTAAAAATTTTGTGGCAGTTTGTTACTCAGACACCCTGAAAAGAGTACGTGGTGCAGGCAAAACTGCCCTGACTTGGGAATTTTCCTCAATTTATTTTCATTTAACACAAAGTAAGTTAAAACAAGAAGACATACTACAGTTCTACTATACAGTAATTGAAAATTAAGAATCATCAGGGTCCTACAAGAAGTAATGCATATCTGAGTGCTGACTCTTTCAGAGCTCCTAAGGATAAGAGCAAACAACATTATACAAGCTTATATTGTGCATACCGTGCACAGAACTAGTCTGATTGGGTTTGATTTTTACTTTGGCCGGGCTTACAGTTTGTTTTTAAACACTGTTATCTTTTAATTATTTTGTTATCAATACTGGCATGCAGCCCAGATGATGGGCACTGTTGATATTTTCCCATTTTCTCCATCTACTTTAGGCTGTTGACTAACAGAAGTATGAAAACATTTCTCTATTAGCCAAAATTCATTACTGTTGTTTAAAAATAGTTCGATGCATACACACACCTACCAATCTGATGGCACATTTTTAAACTTATTAATGGAAACATGACAATTAGCCCAATAACTGGGAAGTTATTAAGGATCAATGGATCCATTTGCTGTGAGGAAATGAGAAAATAATTCCAGTTCTTCTGATAATGCTTTTAAAATTATCATACTCGCATAGGAATGGATTCATTTACAGCAAGAGTTTGGCAATGGGATTTCTGACAAATGCTGTGCTCTGCTGGGTTTTGATTACTAATGGTTACAACTGCTTGCAAAGAAGTGCACGCCACCTTCTAAGAGATAAAGAGAAATATGGCATGAGGGGAAAAACACGGGTTAGGGATGCTCTTCCCTCTGAAAGCAAAGTTGGAGCCAGGAGCAGCTAATTACAAAATTGTCACACGGCAGCCCGAGCTCCTGGGCTGGCAAAGTTACACAGAACAGTCCCAGGGGAAGCAAAGGGAGGAATTTCTAACAAAGATACGCCTGCAGTGAACAAGTCTGAGAGGAATTGTAAACCTACAAGGAGAGATCCTGAAGCAAAGCTGCTGCTGCTTTGTGTTTGGGACTGGAGGCAGGTTCTGCCAAAGGTGCCGAGGCGGGGAGAGTTCTCACTGTCTAAATCCAGACTGGTGCCATTGTCTAAAGACAGGCTGTGCTAATTCCCACAGTCAGCACACAGGCCAGGGGCCCCCACGGGCTCCAGGACCCCATGGCACTCTGGTTTAACTGCACCGACTCTGGGAAATGTGCCCAGGTTGCAGAGTCCCACCGGGAAAGGACAAATGGCTTTCATTCAGGAAGAAAGGGGATAAGTGAGATTTTTTGTTACATTAATCTGGCTAAAGAAAAAAAACATCTGTTTTGAATTTCTAGGAGTTTTTAAGGCTTAGGACAGTCAGGAGGGACAACCGTCCTTCAATGTCCTACCCCAAACCATTGCAGCTTTTGGGCTCAACAGCAGAATACCTCTGAAATTCACATTTTTGGCATCACAGACTGCTGATGGCTTTGTCATCTGTCTCAATAATTACTGTAACAAAGAAGCAAACTCTGTGAGCTAGAGAGTATTTTCCCATAATGTTTTCTCATGTATTGTTTATACAATATATTTTACCATTTGCAGCATTATTGGAGGCCTCAACAATCATTTGGTAGTGTCTGCAACATAATTGAATAGAGTTTTATTATCCCAGCGAGTAGGAATAAATATTTAAGTCTTATGTACCACATGACAGTGGGAATTGTTGCAGCCAATAAATCATTTTGTTATTCTACTTTTGCATATGCACTTTCTGTTGAGACAGAAGTGCTTGTACAAAACCTTCTCAGATACTTCAATGAAAATAAAATATTTGGCAAGTCATTTTTATTTAAAACTTTGCCTCTTCTTCCCATATATAAAAGCAACCAATTTGTTTGCGTGTGTTTTATCCTTTTAAATGAATCCAAGAAAACAGAGACTTAAATCAACAAAAAGAGAGGAGAAAAAGAAGCAATAAAAATAACAGTGGAATAAACACACATCAATTTAACCCTGTGCTTCCCAAGTCTCCTATTCCTTTCATTTCCCAGGTAAAGCTGAGCAAAAGCAAAAGTGGCACCAAAAGGACAAACACCTTCCCCCAAGCCCAAGCTTTTGTGAAAGCTTCAATAACACAAAATAATAATAAACCTCAAATCAGCCAGAGTTTCAGAATAGTACCCGGGATTTTAACATGCTGAACACAGTGTTATTTGGTGGTGTTTCGAGACAATGCATAATTTGGCAGAAATGTTCTTTTTTTAATGCAAAGAAAGAAAAAACGACCATGAGGCATTCTGAGACTGTTTTTAGCTGCAGCAGGAAAGCAATATTCTGTCTCCAGTGGGAACCTACCTTCGTAAAGAAAGTAGGGACTTGAGAACAGATGAGTTGGGGATTTTGGTTTTTAAGAAATTAAAAAATTCTGTACAGAAAGAAAAGGAGGGTAGAGACTTTCCTCTCAATATGTAAAAGTAAAAGTAACATCGTCTCATAAATGTTATAGGATTCCTAATTTTATTAAAAAAAATTAAAAAAATAGAAATGGTAGAAAGTTTTGCAAAGTTCTATTAATTTAAGTCTGTATAAAGTGAAGAAATTCACCAGGTCTTTTGATATGCTAACAACCAGATTTCCTCTGCCAGATGGGGGGATCCAGAGAGACCAAGTCCCTACTGTTATTGTTTATACAACAAATTATTGTTCTGTTGTCCTAGGGAATATGATAGTGGGAGTTCAAGGTAAAGCCTAATCTAGATGGAACTTCTCACAAAATTAACAGCTCTAATTTGTTTATGTCCAAACCCAACATGGAATCAGAATAAGTGCTCTTATAATTCAACCCAGAATTTCACAGCAGTGCTTACAGTGCTTTTTGACCAGCAGAAAAGATGAGATGTTTTGCCTGGGTTTGGGCTTTTGAGGGTTTATTTTTTGTTTGTTTTCCTGTTGCTTTTTTTGGTTATTTTTCCCAATCCAATGAGCACATGGAATGGCTTTACTAGTGTTTTCTAAGAAGAAAGGTAAAAGTACGATGGCCCACAGATAGACAAGACAAAATGGGGCAGGCTGCTAAAAATCACCAATCAAGTTGAAGTAACTATATTGTAGCATATAATTCTCATAGAAAACTAAAAATATAACAAAACCACAGCACTGAGACTTAAATACCTGACTGAGATTTCTAAGAAAACAAAGGTTTACTTCTTTCCCAGTGAATTACAAGAAACACAGCATTACAGAAGAAAAGCAGTGAAAGGCAGAGCTTCTGACAGGATAAACTGTTCCCAGTAGGATGGATGCCAGAACAGCTCTGCCTTCCCCATCAGTAACCTGGTGCTGGAAAGTCCCCTGCACATCAGGGTGCATTTTCATACACCCCAGCTTATCCACTGTGGAGGTGCAAAAAGAACATCTAAAGAACTTCAGTCTTAGGTGGTGCAGCTGGGATCCGATCCACACCAAAAGAATAAAACTCTGTCAATGCAGAACTATTCTTTGGAAGTTTGACTTGGAGATTGTCTGTTTTCCCTTCCCCCATGCTATCCGGGATCCCTTGAGTTAATTTTATGGACTCATCTATATGTGCAATATTTTTAAACCGTGTATTTATTAGTAGTCTCAACAGGCCATCCAGAAAGTGATGGAACAAGGACTGCAAAACACAGGCCTTGAGCAGATTAACCTTCATGAGCTAAACAATATCTGAGAGACTTGTACTTTTATATAGGCCATATCAATTTGGGCAGAGAACTTCATTTCACAACGCTGTCAACCCAACAGCACTTTTATGGGCAAGATTCACTCTATATTCACTCTGCAAAATACATCAAGGAGATGGACTGCTTTTGTTTTACTTTAGCAAGGGAGAAAGAGCTGAGCAATAACTGTGTTCTAACGATTATTAATGCAAGTGTAAGAGAGCCCCATGCAGACAAAGGAATCACATCTCCATCCAATTTGCTGTATGCTAAAACTGCTATCACTTTGCTGAATGAAGTACAGGAACACCAATTTGTAACAGCAGGAACTTGGCCAAAGTTGTTTTGTAGTTTCATATAAACTAAATGGTAACATTCAGTACTTTGGATGGCACTAGGAGCCACTTTGCAAAGTTACTCTCCTTGTACTGTGCATTTTTCTTCTAAATAAATGGTCACTATAAAAGAGCTGGCTACTTACACATTACCTCTCACTGTTCCCAAGATGACAAGCTGTAACAATCGTGGGGAAACCCAAGCTTGTGGTTGATTCTAGGACATCACTCTAAAACAGCAACAGGCCATTACAGCATTTAAACTGTTGTCTTCTCCACTCCTGTCACCCTGGCACAAAATCCATCTCAGTAGGTACTTGAAAAACTCATGGAATTTTTTCTACTCACTTCAATATTTACTAAAGTTTTTTGGGGTTTTTTTGTTGTTTTTTTTTTTCTCCTGAAAGCTCAGCATCATTTTATGGAAAATGCAGACAGACCCTACACTTTACTAACTTTTCCTTCCCCTTCTCCCACTCAACATTTTCACAGTACAGGAAGCTATAGGCATCACTTTTCCTTTCTCTCTCTTCACAAGTCTTGATGATATTTAGAAAATTCCTCATTCTAAACAGTGGCTTTGCTTCTCCATGAGTGTTCAATAACCTTTCTAACTCTTGCAGACAGTTCTGCACTCTCCTCCTCAAGGCCAAAACCAGTAGTGAGACATCATAGCTGGGGCAGCATCTTTGCAGGTTTTTGGTCTGAGGTCACCAAGTGTGGCTGAATCATGAGGAGAAAAAAGCCTGCTGATCTCATACAGAACACATGCACTTACTCATAGTTCTCAGTTGTTCTGAGCCTTCCTAAAGTAACCTTTTCAAACTTTTAAGTATTCTTCAAACCTAAAATTCACCTAAAGAGAATACTGAAATCTCCAAGCAATTTTGTTTTCAACTGAAAACTTTTTGTTCTTCTTCTTCTGTTTCTTTGTATTTATTTACTTTTTTCCCCCACCACCTTGTTAAAATGATCAATCTCACTTGTTACAGCTGCTCTGTAGAACGGGCAGGGGTAACACATCTGTGGCAAACTTGTAAAGCTCGGCTCTGATCAGTGGAATCAGATATATGGAAATCACTTGACACACTTCCTCCACATGTGGGCTAAGACAGCTTTAAAACAAGCATTAAAATGTATGAATATGTAACTGGAACAAGTCTGAGAGCCTTCTTCTGCCACATGTCACTGCTCACAGGGCTGACTGAATCACATTTTCCTGGTTTGAGAGGCTCCTCCACGATCCTTCCAAGAGGACCAAAGGCGTTGGAGGGCAGTGAGTGAAAGAGCTGGAGTCCAAAGGTGAAGATTTAGGCACCAGTGTCGTGTTTGGCTTTTTCTCCCATCACATCTGCTCTGCCATTCTGTGTTATGAATTTTACTCAAGTCCTAACACAACCCTGCACCTTTATAGACGTGTGTCATCCCAAGGCAGCCACCATCGAGTGTCACTGCAGGGCAGTGACAAAGGAGCTGTGACAAAATGCTGCTTGTGAACTAAACAGGGTGACCTGGAGGAGAGGTGACACAGAACTCCTTTCTCTTTTGTAGTCATGCCTATTTCCTGCTGTAATAATTAGGATAACACAAATAAGTAACTTTTTTGTAACAAGTAGTCATTTACCAGAAAAAATGTACTTGTTTACAAGGAGAAATGAAGCACTAAGATATTCTCTGTACTTTACACTAGGGATAAGTGACAAAAATGGAAACTGTATGGAGACCAAATTGTTTCATAAGAAAGAGAAATTGAACTGAAATATGAAAATAACCATTATTTGAAAACAGAAAAGGAAGCCTAATGAAATAACATTACACAACTGAATTTGATTCTTTCAAAACCACCAAAAAAGATAGATTGATTCCCATTTATAATTTGGATTTCCTGTAACCATGCCAGAAGATGTCAAAACCTATTACAGCTGATGTCTGCCTCTTATTGTACGTTACATTCTAAGATTCAGCTTTATGCATTTTTCTACAGTACAACAGAATTTTAAAGATGTATCTCTGTGTGTGTAAATGAATGACAAACTAATGGTAAAACAATTAGTGTCTAGTGTAGCAAAAAGGATGAGCTGGGTATCAGAACTACCAGCATCACCAGAGTTCCTGTTTGCTGCAGGAGGAGAAGCAACGGGGGGAAAGCAGAATCTCTGACTCATTCATTCCTCAGGCTCTCTGCAGAGTCAATAGCACAGGCATCAGCTCTGGTCTGGTTTCATGGTATTGATCTGCAAACTTTCCACCTGGTCACAATCTGAACCTAACCAGCCCAGTGAGACCCAAAGAGCCAATGTGTGTTAAATTTAATCTGGTTTAATTCTTAAGCCGTGAGTGCTGGATGAAGCCCTAACCAGCCTGGGAGTCTGCTCAGAACGACCTGCAAGGTGCATCACTTCCCTCACCACCACCCCAGGCTGACCTCCGCAGCCAAATTCCTTCTCTAGCAAATTCCAAACCCAGCAGAGGCTGTGATTTCTACAAACGGAGCCAGTTCTGCCCACTGGAACCAGCAAGGCACAGAAGGAACCGTCTCTGACAAGCAGCAAACACAAACAGGCACTAAAATTTGCTTTTCCAAAAAGAGCTCCACTCAGGTTCTGGTTTCCCAGCTCTCCCTGAAGCCTCTCAGCGTTGCACTTTAACCAGCAGTGTTAGGGAGAAAATGAACCACTCTTTTCAACAGGCAGAAAGCATATTTAGTCAACAAGTGACATCCTCACCAATGAAATAACCACTGGTTTAAGAATTCTGCTTCAAAAACTCTTCTCTAGCTGCAAATTTCTTCTTTAGAAGATTCATTACTCAAGAAATCAACTTCTCAGTGATATTTTAGCAAGCAATTGAAATATTAGTAACACTATATAACAAAGTATTTGGTGATCTCAATTTACACACATTTTTAGGAAGCATTAGAAAGGCAGATTATTGTAATTTGAAAAAAGACACTAAATGACCTTAGACCTGAACACAGAACTATTATAAAAACCAAGATGCACTCAGGGAGTCCAATAAGCCATTTATAGTCCTTCAGAACAAACATGACACTTATTTTCATTTTAAGGCTTTATGACAAGTTAAAGCTAAATGCAAAGCCACCTATCACCCTATTATTGCTTATTTTAAAAAAAGCAAACAAGAGAAAAAAAACAGCCCAACAACCAAATCATCAAGTGCCTCAAAATTACTTCAAACATTCTTTCTTTTACCCTCATTTCTCAACAGCCAAATACAGAATAGTGCAAGGGACAGGTTTGATGCACAAGGACACTTCAGAGTATCAGCTAAAATCGGGCAGTGTGAGATGCCACTGGGATTCATAAACTGTTATTAAAACTGCTACAGATTTATAAACTGTCCAGAAGCTCCAAGAATGGTAAACTCTGATGCAGTATAAAAACATTATGAATATGATGGTCTAAATAAGGACATCCCAAATATTTCAAAAGCTCCTTCACTCAGCACTGCTTATATTTCTATCCAGCTCTGTGGTTCAAGGTGAACTCTATCAGCTTAACAAAAAAGGTGGCAGCGCATTTCAAGTCTGTTACCAAGGTAAATTAGGAAAAAGCATTCATTTCCCTTCTAGCAAAACTTCACTGCATTACAAAGTAGAATCCATGTGTAAAACCTTCTTTTTAACTAAATCACAATTTCTTAGGTCAGCACATACCATTAAATAATCTCCCATTTGATCTCTTCTATACCAAAGACAAGCAAATAACCTTTTTTTTATTATTCATTTACTTGACTGTCAAATCCTCTCCAGCCTGTTTTCACCTCCTGATTCTGCAGTGACTGGGCTGCAACAGCAGCAGGATTTCTGTTTGTCACTGATTCCAGCACTGATCCAAAGCTGCAGGTAACAAAAACACCCTGGGAGTCACTCTTCTCATAGCGCCTGAGCTAAAGTTCTACAGCAAGAACCAAACTGCACAGCACAATTACTCAAATTTATCCTACAGTTTCGCTTCATATGGCAAAAGCCAAACTAAATTCAGATTTGCTTCTAAAATATCAAAATTACTCAAAATTTGGCCATGTCTCCTCAGCTTTCATTCATACATACAAAAAAAAAAAATTATTTCCCTCAAAAAGTTACTGCCTTGCTCTCCCCATGATGCACACACTGTACATTTCCTAGTGAGAAGGGAAAATTTGGGGAAAAAAAGGCAGCACAGCAGGTTTGGAAGAAAGTCACCACTTAGGGAAAATAACAGAATGCTATCGAGAAAATACTACTGAAGTATTCTAAAGGAACTTACAGTATTAAATACAGGATTTAACACTGAGGTATTAAAGGAATTTACAGACTATCAAGGAGAAGTTTTCCTGCTGGAAAATGAACTTAGCAAGTGTGATAGGAGAAAAAAAAGAAATGTGAGCAGGAGTCAGAATTACTAAAGGATCAAATAAACAGAATTGATCTATATGTTCTAATTTTGAATAGGCAAGTTTAACCTTCCTTCCTCTGAAATTTCATAAAATATCATTAATCCTTGTTTCAAGAACCTCCATGTAAAACTTTCATGTAGGAATTAATCAGCTATTTGTTATGGCCTCTTCAGCTGGTCAGCAATGCACGAGAACCTCTCCAGTTCTAGGCTTTAATACTGACAAGCAAACCTCCCACCCCATAAAGATTATAAATTCTTAAGGGTCCTTCCACTCTGACAGTGTGTTTTAGCTAAGAGTTGTATTTTAGAAATCACAATTTTTACACTATTTGAAAACTAAAGATTTGGACTACATTTGAATTGCTAACTTCCTTTTGTGAGTGCTGCTTATCCAAAGAACAGAGAGGAGACTGCAAAGTTCTTTAAAAGGGGTGCCAAATGCAGAAATTCCCTGTTCGTGCTGTAAATATTGTGGGGGAAATGCAGTTGAGAGCATTATTTACAGCAAAGTTTAGATACCAGCTACAAGCCATTTTCAGAAGCTGTTCTTATCTATATATCACACCTTGATGCTCGAGTTCTTACAGCTGGATATTTATGAAGGCAATTTGAGTGGTGCCTTGAATAATAACACTGAGGGAAGGCTTTGCTCTGATGGAAGTACCCCCTTTAACCAACTGCATTTGTCACAAGAGCAACACAGTGATTCAACATAATCAGCTTTAAATGGCATTGTTCCCACAGTATATGTAAATAAACCAGGGCCATTAATTCAGATTTTCAGTAACAGAGAGCTGCATTGGTTTAAAAAAAAAAAAAAAAAAAAAAAAAAAAGAAAGATACTAAAATTGTGTTTCCCTAATTTAGCAATACCAAATTATCCAGTTAAAAATACCCAGAATACCCAGGCGCACACCTGAAATGAACCTTTAATACCAACAGCAAAATCCCCACCTCAGCAGTGATGATTTATCAGACGGATATTGCACCTACTTGTGTCGTTTACATCATTAATGAGGTTTTCTATAAGCATGTTCTACTAATTTAAAGATACCAGGTAATATGCTGGTGACTTTCTACCTTTAGCTGTTTATCATTTAGAAAATAAAACACGATGAAAATCTTAAATCCCAAATAAAAGTGAGCATTAGTTTTAGATTTTCAAACCGTCACTCAGCACAGACCCAGTGATTCGATAGGTAATTAAAACCAGGCAGTATCTATTTTTTTTGCATTTTGCTCTGAGTAGACAGGACTACAGCTGTGACTTCAGGGAGACAGACATTACTGACATGTCTGCAGGAATATTTTGGTTCCCAGAAACCACTGGGGACGCATTCTGCCTATCCCAGCAAGAATGATGAGCTGGTGTGCTGAGGCAGTGGAGCTGTGACAGCCTCCAAAGATGCTGCACATTCTCTTTTTTTCTCTGAGTTTCAAGTAGCTTCTCCTACAATTTTGGGGCCAAAATTTAGTAATGCCAATTTTTTTTTTTTTTTTTTTGCTTTAATGCTGTCTGAACACATCCTAGATACTTTCTTTTGCCACTTTTTTGTTTTATTGAGGAATTATGACCTTAACTCTTGAGAGTGACATAAACTTTTCTGCTTAAACATTTCATATTTTCAAAAACTAAATCAATCTTTTATTTGGACAGTGAGATGTACCCTGTTGGACATGTAACTTTCTAGTGTCACCAAAGTATCAAAAGGGAGAAAAAAAAATATGGTTTTGGGGGTTTTTTTGTTGTTTTGGTTTTTTTCAGTAATAACAAGCCATCACTAAACCAATGGGCTTGGGGTTTTTTACCTTAACTGAACCAGCATTATTTGCTAAAACAAAAAAGCAGTCAGCAGCTGGCCCCAAAGTGACTAGAAACTCACAACATGCATATTTAATAAGATGCTATAGCAGAAATATAGCATACATTCTGTACTTCTACAAGAAAGCAATATTCATTATTCTGCAGATTATTCCTTAATAAATATTTCAGAAACCTGAAGTAGGAAAAAAATGAGAATAGCATATACTGTGCTCTTGATAGTTTAAGAGCACTTTTGTTTTCTGACCTATGATGAATCCTTATGTTCTTTTCATTTCTGATGCATTTTAATGCCATTATGGGTTTGAAATTCATCTTTTGGTCACTTTGAGGGGATAAAGATATCTGATGTTTAGTTAGAGTGCACAAAGAAGTTAAAAGTCATCTTCCATCAGCATGCACAGAGCTGACACTTTTTTATTATTATTCTCGTTCCAGATTCCTTGGATATCTTCACCTAAATATGACAATTTACGGACTAGTATCAAGAACAAACCGCCAGAAATTCTCACAAATCCCCCATTCTGAAAGTCGTGGAAACTCACTGCTGGGCTGCCGCTCCTCTCACTTGAAAAACAAACAAACCAAAAAAACATCCCTCCAGTAGTGTGGGTTTTCAGCTGATTTGTGTAGCTGTGCAAGTATTCTTAAATTAATCACAACAGGCGGTGGAGTTAATGCAGCTGCTCGGCGGTTCAGAGGCAGAGAAACTGTCCTGGAGTGTGTGGGCAGGGACTGCCACCACCCCTGGGGTGTGGGCTCAGGTGCCACCCGTGGGTAGGATGGGAGTGTGCCATCGGTGATGGGAGTGTGACATCGGTGACGGGAGTGTGACACTGGTGATGGGAGTGTGCCATTGGTGATGGGAGTGTGACATTAGTGATAGGAACGTGACATTAGTGATGGGANCACTCGTGGATGGGAATGTGCCACCAATCACTACATGGGAATGTGCCACCTGTGCACGGGAATGTGCCACCCGTGGATGGGAATGTGCCATCACTGGATGGGAATGTGCCATCACTGGATGGGAATGTGCCACCAATCACTACATGGGAATGCAGGTGTTTATTGGTGTTCTGCCTGTGCCTGGTGTTCTGCTGGCTCTGCTGTGGTGCTGATCCCCAAGGCACAGTTCACTGGCTGTAATTAGCAATGTTTTGTTAAATCCATGAACAGATTTGATTCTGTGTGATTTAAAACATGTAAATTGTGGTTTTCTGGCAAGTTTGTGTTCACACATGTGCGCACAAGCTACGGAGGAGTTTGAGAGCACCTTTGAAGTGTTGGTGGCACAGGCAGGGCAGAAGAGAGGTCCTGGCTCTATTCTGTGGCAGTGAGTTCTCTCCTTTGGCGTCCCAGCCTCAGACACTGCCTGGACACTCCAGGCTGAGCAGATGCAAGGATCACCTCCCTCGACCTCCCTGCAGCATTTCCCAGCACATCCCAGATCCCACAGGGATCCCACGGGCACAGAGCTGACTCATGTTCAGGACCCCCAGGGCCCTCCCTGCAGAGCTCCTTCCACTCCCCACCATGCTCCAGGTCCAGCTGTTCTCCATCCACACAATAAAATACAACAGAGATCTTCATCTGCTCTGTATTCAGAGCTACTACCATGGGAGATATTCTCCCAAGGCAAATAAAATACAGAATTAGAACCATTGAGAACTGAACATCTTAAAAGATCAAACTAGATTTGTTTTAGGGTTTGGGGTGGGTTTTTTTCTGTTTTGGTGAAGCAGAGTAAGGGAGAAAATTTGGGGATGCAAAAGGGATTAAAGATCACCACAAATGTGCTGAGAGAGCAGAACTAAATGTCTGCCTAAAAGTGCAGATAAAATTGCAGAGGTGGACTTGAACATCGAAACAGAGCAAAAATACCAGGGTTATACTGATTTTTAAGTTACAAAAAGATTGCTGTTGAAGTAGCCAGAAATTTAACTTTAGATCCCTTCTAAAGGATGAAATAATTAATGATATAAATAAAGTTAGACCTGAGGCCAGAAATATATCCAGGGTCGCCAAAAAATATATTCATTCTCTTCAGGAAGAAACACATTTAAGCCCAAGGCCAGAATCAGTCTCTGGGGTAGGAAAAAAAAAGAAAATTATCTTCCTAGGATCAAAAAAACCCTGAAGTAGCTTATATTTAGGCAGGAGAAAGCTTTTGTCCTCAGCCCTGAAACACATCAAACAGAAAGCTGAGTTTTACCTGCATGGAAAGTGTTTTGGAATATAAACTATTTCAGGACATTACAGAACCAAGCCAGCCCACCCCTGCCACAGGCTGTCCCCCAGGGCAGTGCTGCTGGAGATGCCACATGGGTTTTGGAATGCCACCAGTGTCTGCCAGAGCAGGGCAAGGAGCAGACAGGGCGAGGACAGAAAATAAAGATACCAAATGCAGGCTCTCCTTTTAATGAGGTGTTAATTCATATCTCCAGGCCAGGGCCTTTTATTAGAGAATGTAAATCTCAGACAGACAAGGAATCATGAGACTTTGAAATTGCCTTGTAAATTAGTTACTGGTAATGAAACCATTTAGTTTTGAAGGGATGGGATTGTGAGGGCTTTCCACGTTGAAATAATTATTTAACATTACTGAAGCAAATAATTAAAATTAAACTGTGCTGTATAAAGGACTCCCATAATAATATTCACATCATTTCCATTTCTTCCTTTTTAGAATTGTACATTATGAGGCTTGTTATTGATATGTGAAGTAAAAATGTGACTATCACAGCCAACCTTACATTCATTGTTTCAAGTTACATAAAAGATGTAGTACATGATGCATATGATTCAACAGCGATTCATCTTCACCATATAACCTATCAAGAACCTTACATTTCAGAGAGTTTAAAAATATACCCAGATAAAGAGGTATTTTAAAAACCTTAAGATAGTCATAGGTTTTAAATTAAACTTTGAACAGGTGAAATAATAAAAATTCAAAGTCATGTTGGATGCTTTATCAGTGCCATCTCAAGTCAGACTTCAGGTTCCAAGAAACATTTTTCTTATCAGTGGTGATGAAGGAGAACTATAATCATACAATCTAATGTGGAAGAAATATTCCTTAGCTAGTCTATCCTCATTCAGGTTTCTTTACTGCTGTTTGGAAAAAAAGGAGGTAGGGAGGAGTGCTTTGGATTAGACTGGAATAGATTTTGCTCTTTCCAATAATGTTTTTAATTCAAAAAAAAAAAAAAAGAAAAGTGATACGATCTGCCTATCAAGGAATTCCCATGCTGGTCTCAAAAATAGCTGCAGGAAAGTCAACAGTGGAATTAGCAGCATTTCCCCCCTGTGAACCTCAGTTCCAAGCACACTGCTGATCCCTGCTTGTTGCTCTGCTGTGGGGGAACACTGGCTCTCAACTGCACTTTCCTCTTCCTAAAGACTTAAATTTATATATTGAAACATTTAAAGAGAATCTGAAGTCAGATAAAAGCTCAAGGGTTCAAAGTATCCCAAGTCTCTGAGCTCAAACGATTCAATGCTGAATATGAAACCCCTCCTTTTCCACCCTCACTGCTTAAATGCACCGATGGGACACAAAACAGCATCTCCAGCTCCCCCTGTGCCCCTCGGGCTGGGGGAGGAGGAAGGAGCTGGGAATGAAGAAGGAAAGTTGAGCCTGGAAAGAAAAGGTGCTTTGGTCAGATTGTTTTATTTTTGTCTTTGTTTCTCACCATCCAACTCCATTTTTAAACTGGCAATAAACGTAATTACTCTTTCCCAAGTTGAGCCAGTTTTGCCCCAGTAACTGACAAGTGATCTCCCTGTCTTTATCACGGTCCATGAGCTTTTTAATCTTATTTTCTCCTCCTAATCTGCTGCAGAGAGGGAGCAAGAGAGTGGCTCAGTGGGGTCTGACAGGCAGCAAAGGTCAACCCACCACTGTCTGAAAGTAAAGAATTCTGTGTCTGCATCCTAAATAAATTCCATTACACTTACTGAACTGGCTGATGGGTGAATATGAATTTTGTATACAATTGGAGAGTCATAAAACTAAAAATGAAAAGAGAAACATGCAGATCCTAACTGCAAATGACCTGAGAGAGATCATGCAGAAAAAAATGCTAAAAAGTTCAATATCCTTGATGAACATTTGAGTTTGATCTTTTATTCCTAACAGATTTTTTTTAAAGAAAAACAAACAGAAGCCCAGAATTGAAAGAATCTAGTTTTAGACAATTTTGATCTAATATCTCTGAAGAAAAACACCTTTTCTGTCTGTACACAAATCTACTTCTCTGTAAGAGCATACTGAAAGCATTTATCCTAACACAAAAAAACACCCTCCACATTGTGTGGAATTCCTAACAAAAATAATCCTCCCCCCAATATCTGAAGACTGCTTTTTGAGCATATAATAACACTCCAGTGAATTCCTGGCACAGAAGTATGGCAGGGATTTCCCCCTCTGTTAGCATGAGATAAGTTCTGATGTGATGTGATAAGAGGTTTTCTCATGTTCATAAAACAGAGGGTAGCACTGTGCTCACAGCTGGAAACACAGTTTCTAGATGTGAATTCCCAGGAATATTATTTACCTGTTTTCAGAGGCTTTGAGCTAGAAGTTAGCATTTATGTAGGTGGAGAATACACTAAAATACATATATTATATATAAAACTATATATCTAACTTCTACAGGTTAGAAAAATAATTTCAAAGGAGATTAAGTAATATGGAATCCTAGTGAAGGAACATTAAAAATAGATTTTGTCATTTCATCCATTTATTTTGCCAGAAATGTTTTAATGAAGCTTTATGGAGAGTTGTTATTAGTGTTTTACTCAACTGAGTATGGTTATTTGAGTTAATCCGATCTCCCACCTGATGATGGTTAATGCCTGGGGGGATCTTAACACAAGAGCTCAGAGATTTCATCTAACAACGGGTCTGAGTTTATTGACATCTTAACACATTCCTTTTTTACTTTAATCTTTCCCCCACTTACTCTGATAAGAGAAAGAATAAATTGAAAGAACATTCTTGTTCGATTTTTAATAAACCCCTCATCATCTAAAAGTGGTTCTGTGATGATTGCTGCTACCTATGTGTACAAAGTGTGGGTGAAAAATTCCAAACTGTATTCTGAGATCACAGAGATTTCTCAGGTGAGTCCTACTGCAAACAGAACCTGTCTGTCCGGGCAAGTTATTTTTCTCAGCAATACTAAAGGAACTTGATATTCTATTACTTATTCAAAATCTTCAAGTACTTTACTGAGGAGATGAAAAATTTACTTATTAACTGATTAGGTTTATATTCTTATTATGAATTACTGGGTATATAAATCTAGTCTGTCAAAAATGATTTTTATCGACTATATCCCAAGATGATTTAAAATTGTATCTACTCATTATACTGGTTATGTTCAGACTTTAACAAATCAGAATGCTTTCTCTGAGAAGATCTGCAGGTCTGAGTTAGTGAAATTAAATTACAATTACGACCTTGCTGCATAATCTGAAACACTCACAGTAGCACAACCGGTGTTTGCTTAAGGACTGGAAAACCCAAGAATGGCATAAATAGGTTTAATGGCATATTTTGCCTCAAGTATACATTTCGAGCCAAGAGTGAAAAGGCACAATTCCAACAAAAACACAGGGGAAGGTTTGCTGAGGAACCTTTGCCACCTTTGCTCTCTAATCACAGCACAATCAGAGAAATGAAGCTGTTCCAGTGACAAAGGTGACTTTTAACCGTACCACAGCCTCCAAATGCAAGCTTAGCATTTACTGTACTCCTCGAAGAGCAGCTCTGTCAGTAGCCCGGCAGCGGGGCCAGGAGCAGGAGCTGTCAGGGCTGATCCCATCCCTGCTGCAGAAACCCAGGCACTCCGGCTCTGAGCACGATCAATAGGCAGCTAATGAGCACTGCGAGCTGTGCAGGGCTTGAGCCACTAAACAAACCACTCAAGTGCTTCAGCAGCCGAGTAAAACTCTGAAACACATCTTTAAGTCTTATTTATCTTACAGGGATATGAATACAGGCTTAAAGCTGCATGGCTTTCTGCATATGCAGTGCCTAAGTACAATTCTAAATTCTGGACCACAAGCTGCTTCCTGGGCTAAGCTGAGGAGGTGCCTAAAGTAGGGTACCTGGCTGGAAAATGGAAAATCATTTCCCAACAAATCATTCCCTAACTCAGCTCAACCCACAGAATCGCGCTGTAAAATCTAAACAATACCCCTCATATCCTGAGGCATCATATTTGTTTTTCCTCAAAGATTTTTTTATCAAAAATTGTTGGCAAACTCAAAGTTGTTTTAACTTTGATCTCAACCTCAAACTGGGATTTGAAAGTCAAATTGGATTCTTCTTTTTGACCATCACTGATTGTAGTATTTTTTTTTCCCTCAGTTGGATTTGATCCCTGGTGCAACCTCATTTCTTCAGACAAACTAGTACAGAGTTATTTCCTTTAATGGGCTTACACAATTAACTAGAGCACAGAAAGAATCTGTGAACAGGTAACTGTTCGTATTACTAAATGCCTATTTTAATATTGAACTAAGCTTTAAAAAATGACGGATTATCTGCTTTTGATATTTTCAAATAAAAGAGTGATGCCCTTCTAGAATGACTGTGTTATACAAGCATAGATTACTGCAGCACATGTGGCAGTAACAAAGCCAAGCACGAGGAATATTTTTAACTTTAAATTATACCTCTCTAATGAATTAACAAAAATTCTTTTTGCTAAGCCTAGGGTCTAATTGAGTCCCTGCTTTTGAGATTATTTCTTTTTTTGCTGTTGATGTAGTTCAAAAGGCAGGCACTCTTGTTTCTTGAAAAAAAGATAGAAACAGTTTCTTTGATTGTTCTCCAAGCCATTTTCTGCCCTGCCAACATTTAAGACAGGATATTTTCTTACACCTTCCTTTTCCTCTGGGCTTAAGTCTGTGTCCTTACCCAAGCAGCATGCCTTCATCTCTTCTTATTTCTCTAACTATTTCTCTTCCACATACTGTAACAGGTCTAAAAACCCCAATCCATGCCCAGATTTGAAGGCTGTGGTTTGGCACTGGTACCCAATGACCTTTTAACTCTTAAACTCTTACAAACGTCAGAGGAAAGCACGAGGTAACCTCAGTGGTGTGAGCTAATGATTTTCATCTTAAACCCCGACCATTTGGACACTATTTCCTCCCAGTTCACACTACCAGAAGTGAGATTTCTTCTGCATCTGCCTGCTTTTTGTGCAGCAGATCATCTTCCACCCTGAACCAAGAAAACCATGACCATCTCCCAGGTTTCAGGCACTGCCATCATCATTCTTCTGGAGCAAGACAAGACTCCAAAATATGCCAAGGAAACTCCAACACTTCAAACGTATCAGTATTTACCAGGAAGTCTGTATCAGTTTCTATTCATTTATCCTGATGATCACTAATCTTATCTACCAAGCTGCTGGAAACAAAACCGAACAAATTGCAGTTCACGTTCCTTTACTTTTTAAGAGCCCAACAAAGTTTGTGTTTCATTTGATAAGGTTAGAGACAGGCAAATATTTACTCTTAATTACTTCGCTAGGCTCAAGAGAGCTCTTAAGGAGAGTCTTTGTGCAGAAGATCTTTCCTTATGAGTTCTCATTAAACTGGATTTTCATGTATCAGGATCTGAATCAACTCCTCACATCAGGGACTCGAGTTCCATGAATACCTGGTCCCCAGTGCTGCAGGTCACTGCTTTACCACAGATTTCTCAGCCCAAGTGGCAACTTGCTCAATGCCAAAGAGAAACAAAACCAGCAACAGTCAGCAAGGCTGCTCAGTGACAGAGATCCAACAGCTCAATAACAAACTTCAGAAATCGTTTATTCAGTTATAAATATTTCAGGCAAGGACTGGTTTCTAATGAAATTGAGATGAAAAGCAGTTTGAAGTTTGGGAGTGAGTAGAATGCTGGCAGTACATCAGGCTACCTGATACCTGTGTGATTTCTGTGTGCACTGAGGAACGACTCCATTGGCACTGTCAGACACCAAACACAACCTCCGCAGCATTTCTTTCTTCAAAGAGTAAACCTCAAAATTCTCACTGTCTCTTTCCTTTCAACTCAAGTGAAATTGGAAAAGATGAATGATTAAACAATGCAGTGCCAGGAAACATGGTTAAAAATGACAACCCTAGAGTTTGGGATTATCTGTTAAATAATGAAACACAAGTCCTACCTATGACACATGGGTGTAGCACTTGGGCTGGGGTTTCACTCTTGAAAGACTTAACAAATAGAGATCAGAGAATCTAAGATTCATAGAATGTTAAAACAGGTCAACCTCCTACGCAATTTAATTACTTGTTTACATTTCTTTGCAGCCAAAAATCAAGCAGCATTTCTCAAAATTTTATGGAAACTGTATCAAAATAGCTCTTCTGGTAAATAAATTTCACCTTTCTTTAATTCAAAACTACCGAAATCGTGAAAGACAATGCAAGTTGTGTGATGTATTTTGGAAACCTGAAATTTAATATTCAAATTACACCCATCTCTCCTGAAGGCCTGTTCAGAGAAAGCAGTGTTCCTTTAGACAGGGAGACTGCACTGTGCATTTATTTGCAAGGGACAAACTGTAGACTTGAGCCTTCCACTGATTTGGGTGAAAAACCAATTCCCTAACTTAGACAAGACTTACAATCAGAACTGGAAAATAGTCTCAGATCTCCGGAGATCAGCCTCTGAATCACACCATCTCATTCCTTTTCCCTCCTGTTGCTTTACTTTTGGAGCTTTTCCCTGCAGTGAGGCTTTGAGATTTTTTTTTATTACTTTTTTTAAGAATGTCATAAAATCCTGAGAACAGAAACCTTATTTATATACATATTTTTAATAATCACAACAAATGCCATTTTATCAGTTTTCCAACAAACAGAGGCACTGAAGACACTGCCATGTATCAACCTCTAATCTGAATCCCAATTTTTACAAAGAAATCCATGATTATTGCTGAGATGTAGAGTACACAGCTTTACTTTTTTATTATTCTCTCTGGAAAAACTACACCAGCTGCAAACACAATAACTTCTGCTGGCAGCAAATACTTTGCTATTTGTGCAGAGTTTACCTTCACCTTGGTGATTCACAGACACTTACTAACTCCTGTGAATTTAGCAAGCATCACTTGTTAACTGTTACCGTCAGGATGAGAAGCAAATGACATGACTGCTAAAAAATCCCACAAAAATCCCTTAAAACAAATGAAAGAATTCTCCTAAAAGAGATATGGGCAAAATTAAATAGGAGAGGACACTAGAGTCAGTTTTATAACGAATGTGGGCAATTCCTGCCATGGGCAGGGACATCTTCACTGCCCCAGGGTGCTCCCAGCCCCATCCAGCCTGGCCTTGGGCACTGCCAGAGATGGGGCAGCCACAGCTGCTCTGGGCACCCTGTGCCAGGGCCTCACAGAATTAATTAATTCACCTTCAGTTGCAATGGTGAGATATAAGCTCATAAACATATATATATATACACAAATTCCTGCATATCTACATTCTCACAACTGTCAGTGTTCACGTATTCTCTGCGATGCTACTTTTGCAACACTTTGGTTTCTTACACTGTGTCTGTCTCTATGTGAGTATGAACAGCTTTGAAAACAAATCAGATTTAATCATTGAAAAAGCTGATGAGCAAGCATGAAGTTTTCAATAATTGTGCTGCTGTTAATGCCACATCCTCCGCACACACCACAGAAATGTGCAGAGACAAAACACGTTATTGATGGGATAGAAAACATGGAGAGAGGCAACTGCTTGAACATAGTCATACGTGTATTTCCTCGTAATGACATTCTCACCTGACCTCCATCTTGAACTCAAAACAACCTCAAAATGCAAAGGAAAATTATCTTTTAAAATATAAGAAAAGTGAAAGTCCCTAACTGTCTTGTGGGCCATTTTGGAAAGTAGTGTCTACAGTAGTGAATAAAATAGAAGAAATGTTGGGGAGAGGAAGTGGCTCAAAGTTACAGTTTCTTTTAGGAAAAAAAAGAGAAATTACTAGATTTTGAAATATTTGAAATATTTTCATTTGACTCTTTTTGCAGAATCACAGAATCAACAAGGTTGGAAAAGACCTTGGAGATCATCAAGTCCAACCTGTGGCCTAACACCACCTTATCAACTAAACCATGCCACAGCCAGTCGTTGTTGTCAAACACCCATTTCTCAACACTGGCAGAAGCATTTTAAAATAATATAATTCCATTAAAAATAGGTCTAGTATTTGACTTTCAACAATACACATGAGAAGGCACCTGTTAAAATTTATACTGTACGTTCAGCACTAATTCCCACAAATAAAAAATCCTATAATTAAGCAATTACGGTTATAAATAAACATTTCACACCTGCAACTCAATCAACGAATAAGAAAACTCCTCATCTAAGAATAGGAGGTGGAGCATAAGGGAGACAAACACACAAAAGATGCTCATTAATATCTCTGCCACTTTCAACCCAATGAATTTGCCAGGAGCCAGAGCCACAGAAAGTTTCACTGAGAGGCTGTATCATGTCTGTGAAAAGGCCTTTTCTTCCCTGCTGTCTCCTGGCAGCTTCTGAACTTCACTGGAACCAAGGAGGGGGAAGAGAAAGAGTATCCCAACAGTTAAAGTAAAGTAAGCATATCGAAATACACGCAATGGGCTGATTAGTTTAGTTTTGACAGGCTGCTAAACGGCAACTCCGAGTGAAGAGCTGCAAACATTCCACAATTAATTACCTTGCTATGCACTGCCTGAGCTAGAGCCTGCCGAGGAACTGCTGACAGCACAAAATTCGCATTCCAGTGCTTCTCCCGCCTCTCCCAATTTACAGGAGAATAGGAAATCATGAACAATTGATACACTCTGTTAGCTCCTATCATGGAGGGTGAGCTCACATGTAGCCTTAGGGGTATCTTACACAGTTTAATGCTGAAAATAAAAGGTAATGTTCTTGGCAAAGAGCTGGGGGGATTAAATTTGGAAGGCTTGAAGCAGCTTTGAATTGTAGTCAATAAAAAAGAACCAAACAGTAATTTTGTAATTTAACTGTGCTGGTTATGCCCAATGAGTCAGACACTTGTGAAATAAACCATGTAAATAGAAAAATGGCTTAACTCTTTCTGCAGCCGCCCTGTATTTGCTCCCTTCTTTCTCCTGTCTTCCTTCCCCTGTTGTTCCCTTGGTTAAATAATACTGCATGGTTACTTTCTCCAGCTTACTCTCCTGGGACAGCTCATCATTCAAAGAGAAACTCTGCCTTTTTGAAATAGTTGGGGGGTTTTTGTTGTTGTTTTTCGGTTGGTTGGTTGGTTTTTTGGGTTTTTTGGTTGGTTGGTTGGGGACTTTTTTGTTTGTTTTTTGGTGGTTTTGGTTTTGGGTTTTTTTGGTGGTTTGTGATTGTTTGTTTGTTTGGTTTGGTTTTTTGGGGTTTTTTTGGGGGTTTTTGGGGGATTTTTTGAGTTTGTTTTTTTTGTTCATTTGTGTCTTTTTGGTGTTTTTTTATGTTTGTTTGTTTGTTTTATTTAATTTGTTCTGTGCTGTGGACAGCGACAACTGTACCAGCAGAGCTTGTAAAGATAAACGTCCAGAGACTGCTCCAAGCAAATTAACTGGGTAGCCCAGAGTTCTATTCTACTGGAAGCTCTACACTTGAGGCGACTCCCCTTCTCAACAGTGTCTTCCCTGCACCCGATGTGTGCAGCCCTAAATCAGTTGGGAATAAGTCGGATTTTACAAGTGCTCAGCTTTCCTGGTTTCTGGTGAGCTTTACAGAGCTGATCTGGACAACGGCCCCCACCAATTCCTCCACCTGTTTGGCCCCCCTGGCACTGAACTACACAGCCCTGGTGCTCCAGATGTTGGAAAATGATAGAATTTTTTTATTATTATTTTTTTTTTAACTTTAGTCAGTCTTTTTTCCCTTTTCCTCGGGAGGAGGGAACTGGAGTTTCTTTTCAAAGGACTGTTTCATCACTCAAGACATGATGAGCCAAACATCTCAACAGGCTGGGAGTGGCATGGCAGATACACAAAAGATAATGATCATTAATGACCATTAATGACCATTAATGACCATCAACTCCAAACATCAACCGGTGGGAAGCACCTGGTCTGGGAAAAGGAGCGATAAGAGAACCAAGGAATGAGAACCTAATCGGCATCAGAGGCAAAGAAATCCACAACCAGTAGGAAACCAAATACTGAGAACTGTGTAACTTGAGACCAATGAACATTGAAGCAGTGAATTTCGATGGGTTTTGACTGTATAAAGTTTGGGGAAAAGTCTGGTAAAATTCACGTGTCATGGAATGATTTTCTCTGCACACCCAGGCTATGTGTGGATGAAATGATTTCTGTTGCACATCCTGGCCAGAACAACATCGTGGCCAGAATAAAGTAATGCCTTGATTCCCTAACACTAAAAATATTGGAGGGTTTTTGTTTTTCCCGCAGTTTAGGTGACACAGAGAGATCCATTCTGATCATTCTGAGATGTCTCTGAGCTCAGCCACCAGGGCTGTTCCAGCCCCAGCCCCAATTCCCTGCAGGAACAACAACAAAAAACTTCATCGTCCAGCAGCAGGGCAGCTCCACTGGCTGATTCCATCATTAATCCCTACATGAGCCATTTGCCTGCCACCACTTAAATTTAATATTTTTACAATTAAAACAGGAATTACTTTGGTTGCCATCATGCAACTACACAGGATAGACATTATTAACCACTTCCTTAATTGCAATAATTTTTATGATTTCTCAAATTACTGAACCATGAAATTTATTTTAAAGACTCTAAGCAGTTCTGAGTAGAGGTAAAACTAATTTCTTTTTTTTTTTTTTTTAAGTGCCCTTATAATTACCGCCTACTAGTAAATTATTCAGATTATGATTGCACTGATTTAATAAGGTCATAACCACATACAGATTCATTTAGAAAATTACGGAACACTACAAAAAACGAGGTCATTCTCCACTGTTTCAGTGGTTGAAACACTGCCTTTCAAAACACAACCTTTACACTCTAGATTTCTGGCACTTTCCTAAGAGTAGCTTGACCTTGGTGAAAAAAAAAATATATATTTCAAAAGAGAAGGAACTTGTAAACAAAAGGTACCCTAAAAAAAAAAAAACACAAAACCCCTCCACATATGTTTTTACTGGTGAATTTCCTAAAAATGAGCAGTCTTCTGGATTTTTTAAAAAAATACGTAAAAGCATATACAAACAAGATACATATAAGCACAAAGTTCTAAAATTTCCCTGTTTTGGAAGGAAAGAGCTAAGACTTCAGAACTAACAATTCCCAGAAATTTCAGTAGGGGCATCCTCCAATCTTCAGAAAAGAAATGAAATCAAGCAATCATGATAGAAAAATAACTTGCTCATCCTCAGTGCTCTCAATCTAGAGATACCCAACAGTAAGCTTTATCCACTCTGAGGACATCTTAATTCTCAAGGGGAAATTACCATCCCTGGTGCTGGAATCTAAAAAGTACATTTAATTCTGAATGTCCATTCATGAAAATACATTTATAAAATGATGTACACATACAAGAGACCAAGAAAGTTCCATTTCTCTTCAGGTGATTATCTTCAATATTGTTGTTGCACTTAAAACTGAAAGCAGTGAGTGATTTATTTAATTGGTTGCTAGAAAACGTTGCAGAATATTTTTTGTAAGATTTGCCATCCCCATTTTGGTTTCATTTAGCAGTTTTAAAGACACTCTTGTACATTCTACTCTTTTGGCTGCACCTTTGGTGGTTTTGTTTGGGTTTTTTTCCCCCCAGTCCTGTTACTAGAATTTCCTTTACTTCAAGTGGAAAAATAGGTATCTGAACATGATGGTCTTAATCTACTCCATCCATTTTAAACCTTTTGCCCCTTGCACTGAAGTGAGCGACCCTGTAGCTCCCTTCAGTTCTGAACTAGCAGCAAATGTCATTACCTTTCAATAAATCCTTTTTCCCATAGGTCACTTCTATCTGAAATGAACACAATCAGTCCCTGGTATAAATTCCTGTCATATTCAGCCAGTCTCTGATGCAAAGACAGACATAAGAAAGAAAGATATCAACTCCCACTCTCTGTACCAAGGAATTCAGACACAATAAGGAAAAGAGAAAACAAGGTTAATATGCAAGGGAAAAGAACAGTAGTGGGAGAGCTGTGTGGGGCAAAGAAAAGCACCGTGGTGTGATAGGAGGGGAAGGAGCAGCAGGTTAAAAGAGACAGCGAACAGCTCAGGATGATGTGGAAATTTCTAAAGACCTTTGCCCTTATGAATCATGTATGGAAGGGCCAGTCGAGACTGCACGGACTGACAAGCAGCACATGGAATTCCATGGGTGGTGTTCTCAGGGAGGGAGCACAGCAGGGCTGACCCCGCTGGGCGGTTTGGGAACACAGTCAGCTGCTTGGTTTGGGGAAGAAGTGCTTGCAAATGTTTTCCTTTTCCCTGGCTGGCACACGGGGACTCTGCAGACACCAACACCAGCGTCCTGCTGCTGCCTGGCCAAAGCCCTGCCCAGCATCACCACACAGGCCTTCCAGGAAATCCCAAAGAAAGAGCAACAAAAATGAAAGTGAACAAATAGTCACTTGACTAACCTTAATATAACTCTGTTGTTATTCAATATTCTAAATAGTAATTACAATTAAAGCATTTATTTGCACATTTTCCGTGCCCCTAGCCATTAATCTGCATTTAGCTCCACTTGTGCAATGCCTCAGGGGAGCTAAGGCTTGGGAGGAACAACACTCTGAAGCTGTACAATAGGTTAATTCAAACATTCTTGGGTGAAAATCACCAAAGAAAGAGCAACCTGCCCTTTGCTGCTCCAGGGCCAGCCTGCCCAAAGTTATAACAGGTCAACAGCACAAACCTTCTGTGGGGCTTAATCCACTTCTGTACAAAATGAGCTGTTTCTTGTCAGGGACAATCCTTCCTCATGTAACTGTATCACCCTTAGGGCTTTGTGCTTGCAGGTACTTCAGTTAAGAGGCTGTAATTAGGAAAGTTGGGGGTTTTTGCTCCTATTCCTAACCAAAACAGGTTATATGCAGAAACTGGGTATAAACAAGGCCTTGTAAAAATTATTAGGTTTATTCTATTATCATATAAAACTTTGGATGTTTACTTGTTTGTTTTGGTTTTGTTTTGTTTTTTTTTTTTTTTTTCTGAAGACATGAGGAAGGGACAGTTGAGCTAAAAATATAAAAGACTATGGATTGGAAAATATGTGAACGAACACTTTGCAGTAAATCTTGGACGAACTGTTTACTCCATCACAGCAAAGATCTATGCAATGTTTATGCATAGAAAGTTGCATAATTTGAGGAGCATCAGATCCACTAAGCAAATCTTATAGGATGCAGGCACTCGTATTTCTTCTCAGACATCTGAGACAGAAATAGTGCAGCCCTCCCTCAGGTACTACATGATGATTTAAACTTCTCTGTACCTGAATCACTTGAGCCATAAATAATATTTGCTTAGTCCTTAGAGGAGTGCTGCCTCATTAAATAAGAGCATTATAATTATTATGATCAGTTGTTTGAAGAAGTGATCAAAGAATTACCAGCAATCAGCAAATCCTTCTAGACTGGAAATGAAGAGAGACCTGCACAGTGACACCAGGAAACCACTGCCACAGAAAGAAAGAAAAACCAAGCACTTGATTCAACAACTCGGAGTGGGTAGATCTGGCAACCGAGAAGATTGTAGCCAGAAATGTTTTGGGGCAAGCAGAATTCTTGCATTCTTCACCTGGATGTATTTTCCTAGAATTTACAGGCACTTTACACCTCTCAAAGCTCCTCTCTCCCTTCACAACATAGTTGGATAATAATTACTGCTTGCCCTGAGTGTGCCTGTGGGCTGGAGGGTCCAATCCAAGGCCCTTATGGCAGCCAATTGGTTCAATTCCTGATTTACAGATATATTCTAAAATATTGCCATTGCTTCTAAATCAGTTTAGGTAGAGGCTGAGAAGGTTCATTTACAGTTTATATATATATATATATATATATATATATACACACTAAGTAAATAGGCATTAAAAGGAGGTGATTTCTGACACTGACTCTCACTGCATCACATCATTCCCTGCTAGCACAAATTCATGATATTCCTCTCTCACTCCCACACGTTTTTTCCCCCTCCTTCAAATTCCGTTTTTGACATTACCCCCGGTGAACAAGAACACTTTTTCCTCTTGCCTGAAAAGCAGTTTTCTTTTCACGTGGTCTTTGGCCATGAAATTAAGAAGAAATACGCTGAAGAAAATAACAGCCCTTGGCTGTTCACTAGCAGAGCATGCAAGTTCTCCTCTTTACTGCTACACACCACGTGTTTTGCCAACGATAAATCTATACAAGAGAAAAGGAAGTTTTAGTTTAGATTGAGAAGGCTAGATTTTGCTAACTAAAGCCTCCAATCTGTGAAAGGCAAACAAATCTTAAAGATTTGGGTTCAGTTTCACAGAAACTGCTCAGCACAAAATAGGTTTCAAAGGGGGAAAAAATCTTAATTAAATACACAAAGGAGAAAGCATTTAATTTTGAAAAGGGTGATTTTTAAATATTTATTTATTAGCAATATGCAAAATTAAAGCCCATTTATCACACATTCTAAGCAGTTCCTATTTCCAACTGTCTTGTAATGAGTATCGGCAAATTTCCTGCCTTTTTATCATATTACAATTAGTCAGCCCTTTGCACTCCTCCAGAATATATCAACGCATACTAAGCCAACTACATTGACTAATCTGAAAAAAAGACAAATCAAATCAGGAAATTAAATACAGTTTTAAGTGCCAACAGCATAAAATTCTTCTTGAGAACGGGTTTGGTTTGCTGGGGTTTATTTTGGAAGGTGAATGAAAGGAAAAAAAACTAAAAACAACAAACACAAAACAAACAAAAAAAACCAACCGAGGGACAAAAAAAAAAAAACCAACAACAAAACAAACAACGAAATACACAACAAAAAACCAAACCCCAGAAAATGGAACTTTTGTGAAAAACTGACACAAAGAGTAGCAATTGATCTGATTGCAGCATTAGCAACAGATGTCAGACAGAGTCTATTCAGCCCAGCTTCAGAAAAATGCACGTGATGGTGCTTGTAGGAGCAGGCAACAGGAGCGGGGTGTTTCTGGCTGTGAAAAATGGCTGGGGAGTGCTGGAAAAGCACCCCACGATTTGGGTTTAATGTAAGACACATCTGTGTGTGTGCCCTGTAAGCATTTGTGTACAAATACTGAAGTATTTTCCCATCCAGACATCAGGGAGTTACTGCCAAGTACGATGGAAAAAAAGAAAAAAAGGAAGAACTTTCTCATTGTTCACTTTAATTATTTTCATTCACCTAAAACACTTCCCCCTCCCCGCAGGCCTCTTAAATACCCCAAATTCAAAATTGAGTCAGTGACGTTTCCAGGAAAGCAGGTTCCAGACGTTTTCATAGGGAAAGCAGGTCATTATTTCTGGTGTTCCAAGGTGGATTCTGGGAGCACAGTGGGAGATGTCCAGGTGAGAGAGCTGGAATTTTTAATGTGCACCATAAAGCCCAGCCCATCTTTAAGACAGGCAGGCTGCCATCTCTAAACTCCAGGATTCAAGCATCAAAAAAGAAGGAACACTATGAAACAGACCCCCAACCTTCGGTGGATGTATTTAACACCAGTAATTACAGAGACAAAACTGGAAGTTCTGTCATTTCTGTGGTGCATCTTTATCTGCATTTGAAGGCATGAACAAACCATTGTAGAGCTGATGACTGAACACAAAACAAATAACAAAAACCATCACTGCCCTGCTCCAAGTCATCAAGTGTTTACCTGTATATTCCTCCAAGAGTGGCTTTGAGCAGACCACACTGCTATAAATCACTGCAGGAGATGGGATGAATTGTAGAAGCTACCACACAAATTCCAGAACCTGAGAAATGCTCCTCCAGACACCAGAGATCCTCACAGTATGAACTGCAGCAATCAAATCAGCAAAACATTCAGACTCTGCCACCCTCTGACCTCGGGGTCTCTGCCTTCCTGTAACAATTCTGAACTCATGTGCATTAACCAATTCTTGATATTTCCCTGTGTCCAGCCCAAAAGCCTGGACTTGTTCTTTGTTTGCCAATAAGATGTGCGGCATTAAAAAAAACAAACAAACAAAACAAACAAAAAAACCAAACAAACAACAACAACAACAANAAAAAAAAAAAAAAAAAAAAAAAAAAAAAAAAAAAAAAAAAAAAAAAAAAAAAAAAAAAAAAAAAAAAAGAGAGAGAGAGAGGAGATAGTTGGCTGTTTCCTGCATCAGTTAATTTGGAGAATCAAGTTGAGGGCTGCAAACCTTTTGTCTCAGGTGAAAGTTTTTCTTAAGATACCAGGAGATAGCTGAAGCTCCAGGATTAAAGCAGGGGTCAACAATGCCACTCATCCTACCCAAGACAGATCTGTTTCGGGACTGGGGAACAATTAGACAAGGGGGAACAAACTACCACAAATGAAACCACTGCTCCTTTCAACAACTAAATTAATTTATTGGCTTGCTGTTCCAATAAAAGCAAATAATGCTTGAAATAAAGTCCTTTGACACTTCCACCCTGCTGCTCTAAAAAGGCAAAACTTAGGAACTGTAATGAAATATTACACTGCCCACACAGTATCTTCCTTGGGAAGGGGGTGTGTGAAATGTCTTGCAGTAGCTGCAAGTTTCTTAGCTTATTATTAGATTGCAGTGTCTGATAGGGAGAAAAACTTCAGAAAGTTTGAGGGGCATCTCAGCCTGTTACTTTCCGAGGAAACATGAGCTAAATGAATATTAATAACTTTAATCTTGGGAGAAGACTCAAGCTAAGGTGCCTGAGATAAATCCAGTTGGACCAAGTGGGAAATGTTATCCCTTGTGCCCTGGAGGGAGCAAGTGACATCACCTGTCTGATTTAGCAGAGGGAGCGGGAAAGAAGGAAGCAAAATGCATTTTCTAAGTTTTGACCAGTGAATGTGCACTAGATTTGACCAGAAATACCAACAGTAAGTCTAATAACAAAAAAAAAAAAAAAAGGATAAATGGATTAAAGAACCAGCCAGACACAGGAAAGTTCTGCTTCACATAATGACCAGAGATTTTGCTCAGCTGAGCAGCCACCAAGCCCTGTGTGGGAGTGCAGAGCAGCAGAGAGATGCACCTATTCCATGTCTGTCCTTCCTCCCAAGGCAGGCAGCAGAGACAGAGCCTGCTCAGCAAGAAAAACAGGACATTTCATACTTACAAATAGTAAGAATAAAATTAAAAATAAGTTTTAAAAGCTTGCTTGGCTTCATACATTTATGCAGCTGTTAATTGCTGGGAACTGATGACTTATGTAAACCTCCACTGCCATTTTCTAAATTTTTTTACTGCCTTGAAATTTTGCTTACAGATCAGAGAAAACACACAATAATGGTTTGCTAAATAATAAATGACTAATTTTTAATAGTTTCTGACAAATCAAAGTGTGGGTGGAAGATAGGTCTATTAGGTTACAATTCAGTACTGTTAATTTAGGTAGGGATGCTGCAGGAACAACATCAAACAGAATCTGAATATCAAATTAGTGAATTACAAAATGAGGCCCAATAGCTTGATACAAAATATTTCAGAGCTCCTCTGATGGCAGCTCTTATTCTATTTGCTACATTACAGCCTTATGCCAACTTCACACTAGATCTGGGTATTTCAGTGTAATTTAACCAGTTTTATTCATAGTTGAAAACTTTGAATTATTTTTAAAATAACTCTATTGTTTCCTCTGAAAAGCCTGAAAAGAAGCTGAACAAATTAATGCTACCCCACGGTGTCCAGGTTTGTGAGTGCCACACTGATAACATTGCTCTAAATGGCATTTCTTATTGCAACCTGAACGAGGAAAAACCAAGAGGAAGGAGAACAAGACATTTTATATGCAATTTGTGTGCTAGCCAAAATACTGCTAAACAGGAACTTTCAAGGGGAAGACAGAGTATTTCTGATATTCTACTGCAACCTCTGGATGACACAGACCCCAGAGCTGCTGCAGAAATTCAAGGCCTGAAGAGAGTGCCTCTCTCCTGCTAAATAAGTTACCACTGTCAACCCCAATAAAACGTGCCCGAGACTCGAGCATCTTTTTGCTTCATTTACTTTTTCATTTCATGAACAGGCACTGCTGATGCTCTCACACGGCTTGTGGAGTGGGTCTAATTAAAATCCTTTTAGTCTCGTAGTGAAGTGAGTAGAAAATGGAATAAAATTATTGCAGGGTTTTAAGGTTCTGACACTGGAGAAGTCAGGCAAAGTAGAGCTAGAAACACACACTGCCTCTGATTTTCATGCTAAAATGTAGACAACAGGATAATATTTGGCTTTCAAATTTTCCATGGTTTTTCATCAGATTTCTCATTGCGTCTTACATGATCATCTAAAATCCTTTCATTTGGAATACTTCAGATTCTCTTTCGAATGAACAAAATTATTTTCTAGAGAACAGAGAAGCATTTGGCATTGCAATTTGCTAGACAACGCATCTTTCAAAGCACATCCAAGAGGTTTCTTATATAAACCCCACACATTTTATGTACAATGGCATTAAATACAAACAGATACTGCATGTTGCTACATTATATTCCCAAAAATTTTAGCAAACTGTCACTGTCAGTGGGCACAACTCTGCACCAAACCCAAAGACATGCAAATAAACACTGCTTCAGACTGATCTTTGATTATGCAATATCAGATAGATTTAAACTATTAGATTTTAGCAGAACATTTCAGCTGTTCTACAACTAATAAAACACCCAAACCAATACAGTAGCCACAACAGGTTACATTAAGATCATTATTAGAGCTCAGCTAAACATCATTAGGACACTATTTCATTCTTTGGCACAAAATCTATGTGCTGGAGCAAAACTGCTTGAGCAGCCTGAGCTGCTCTCCTTTCCCCTGGTCCCCGTTCTGTGCCCTGCCACAAAAAGCACCATGTCCATGCTCTGGTGACAGTCTGGAAACAAGAACACGTCAGTGGACACTGTATTCTTGGGAAGAGGTGAGCTCACAAAAAGTTTTTATGAGCATAAACTGCTGTTAATGACATTAAATAAGATGTTTAGCTTGCAACTGCACTGATTACAGAACAGCACAGCTCTGACAAATGAAAACAAAGCTCTCCCAGGGTCTGTCTGCTTTTATGGCAAACCCAGCTCATTCCTACATTGAAGGGACTACTGATAAACCTACACAATAATGAGAGGGACACATTTTATTTAGGTAAAGAATGCAAGTTTCTAGGTTTTGGAAAAGGTTTGTTTATCAGCCAACAGAATAAACAAGCACTGTGAATATTGTGCAAGTAAGGGTTATGCAAACTCTGAGCAGAAACCTCCTGTTGTGAACCTGAAATCCAGATTACCTGTATTTTTGTGGAAAGTACAGGGAAAGCACGAATTCTTTCCAGAGACATGCAACTGGGGCTGTCCAATAACTCTCAGAGGTGCAGGTAACACGCAGATCTCCCCCTTGCACAGCTCCATGCACACAGCACTGCTGCTTTGCCTATTTGATGCAGTCAGTTCTACTTTCAAATATTCCACCTGCAGAGAAGCAGATGCTTCTCCATTTGGTTTTACATCCCACAACCGAAGTGGATGGATTAACACGGAAGTGGTGAATATTTACTCCCAGAACACTGGAAGTTTTGTCCCTATTAATATGTGTTATCCGAGTGCCTTAGGCTTCGGCTTCACACAACAGAACAGACATGAAAGCCATTGCTCCCAGCAAAGTGCTGGCTCCTATTATCTGCAGCACAAAGTGGATTGCTGCTGTTGAGAATGTGAATTCCACCCTCTCCAGCCCTGAGACACACTATTACCCTGCACTGATACTTTTCCTGCGAGAGGAATAAATACAGTAATTTCAATTAGCGTCCCCTCGCACGCTCTGCATTTTGGGACACGGCATTTAATAGATGAGAACGTTAACAGCATGAAGCTTGCAGAAACTGGAATGGCTAAAGCACCACATCCATTGGCCAGGAAAAGAAGTAACAGGAGAATATTACAAAGGTGAGACAACCAACTGTGCGACGTACAGACTAATGGCATGTTATCACTCAACAAAAAAAGTGCAATATTTAAATAGTCATTAATAACTGATCTGAGTTCCAATCTTCCTCTAATATGTGGAAGATCAAATCCAAATAGTTTGTTTTCTTGACATGAGTATTTTAATTAGATTAAACTTCCAATTATTTCCCACATAATTAATACATATGATGTCTGAGGCTGCTAAATAATATCCAGGTTTTCAGATGGGAGTTTTGAGGCACAGAGCACGTAAGTGATTTTTGTGACAGTAACTAACCAGCACAGTCAGATTTAGAGCACCTGCCCTTCACAGCTTTCACAGAAACCCAAGACTGATGGGTCCAAATCATCTGGTCTGACATCCAGTCCACAGGCCATTAAATCAGTCCTAACATCCTGGATGCAGGAGAAGAGGTGGAAGGAAGTAAAAAGGCAGATACCAGAGCAGGGCAAATTACAAATGTCACTCCCAAACTGGCAGGAAGATGATTATATGATACTCAAATTATTTTCTTTGCTGCAGACAAGACCCAAAGGAAAAACAGAGGTCCCAGATGATCTGAGGGGAAAAAAAAAAAAACAAAAAACAAACAAGAAAATATTCCTGTGCTGTACTTGGTCAGCTGTTCCTCACACTGGGATGTGAGCCAGACACAGCAGCAAGACACCAGAGCTCTTTCCACACCCACCTGCTTCTGGCTGGGTCTGTGCTTTGATGCTTCCGAGGGAATAAAAGGCAACAAGGCCCCTTGTCCTTACTGAACCAAATGCAGTGGAGAAACACATTTCATATCAGGAGAGCTGGAGATAAACATCCTTTTTAGATACTTGGGAAATGTCTTAATGCAGAGCAGCAAATATTGCCGGGGCATGGAGAGCAATGCCATGTTCCCCAGAGCCAGTGGAGGCAAGGACTGAAGGGAGGGAGCCAGATTCTCCGATTTTAGGGCCAGAGGAGTCTGTCTGTAACCTGTGAGGCCAGGACAGGACAGCAGCTGTCACCTCCTGGACACGTCCTGCAGGGCAGGGCAGGGCACTCCTCAAGGCCTGTGAGACCAAACCCAGCGTGCAGCTAAACCCTCCTGAAGAACACGGTTTCCCCCCTTGTTCACCTGTAATCCTGATACAGTGAAAGCATTTTTTGATTTAGGAAAAACATAACATAACCAAAGATGTCCTTCCTTTGCCCCAAGGAGTGGAAGAACAATATTAAACTATACAGGGGGGAAAAAACACAGCCTTGAAAAAAATTAATTCTTGCTACACAGAAGTGGATAGAATCTGGTATGTTCAGTGGGGTTTTACACAAAGCAATGACACGGAGCTTTCTACCCTACTAACTGATCTCAAAAATCCATGAGATACAAATAATGATCATAAAAAAGCTTATTTTGTGATCATTCATGTGTTTGCTTTAACTATTCCATCTGATTTTCAAAGGTAATTTGTAGCTTTTTATACAGTTTTCCTCCTTCTAGAAAATTGTTATATCCAAATTTTGAGTTTTCATCTTAAAATGAACTCAAGCAATCTAATTCTGCATCTTGAATTTCCCCTATACATTAAAAACGCTCATATCAAATCACCTCAGACACCTTTACTGACATTCAGCCATTGTATTAATTGCAGAACACTTCAGGGATTCTCCAGCATTATGCTCTTGTTGCACAGTTACCATTTTATTGCACTGCAGAAATATGAACTGCAAATGTAATTTCTGAAAAGGAGGAATTTGAAATGAATACAATGTAATAAATAACTTCATTTGTGTAAGTGGCTGAATGCAGGGAGCAATGTCTCTCAAAAATATTAGAAAAATCTCTGATCTACAGGAGTTATAAATGTTCATTGGAAATTTTGCTGAGCAGTGTAAGGCAGCAATTTAATCTTCTAAGCTAAAGGAAAAAATAACAATTAAAAATCCTCCTCAGTGATTTTCTCTTTGAAGAACACGGAAATGACATCAGTATTACAAGATGCACTACTCAGGGGTCAGTGAAACAGAAGGTGAACAGTTCAGTTTGTTTTTAATATATTTAAGATCTTGGTTTTAGTTTGTTAATATTTATAGATTTTAGCAGTTAATACTAGATACTTCCTGAGTCAACGTGTTGACTCAAAGACTTCAGGAATCCCTCTGAATTCAAAAGCTGGAAACATCATTTCCAGAATCTGGAGCCTCTTTTAAACCTTATTCAAATGTATGAGGTATTGCAGGACGGGTAGAAATCAGGATGACAATACAGGAATGATTTCTTCCTTTGCTAACCTCCCTATTTGTAATAGAGCATTTAAATACTTTAGTTCCAGGTGTTGCTTATTAAAGCAGATGCACAAGATGAATTCCTAGGATCTTTCCCAAGGTATTTCTATGTAAAAGTCTTGCCTACTTACACCTGACATTTTCACTAGGCAAAAAGGAAGGACTTTATTTTCCCTTTCATCACCTGGGAATAGAATCACAGATGTTAAAAGTCCTGTGTGCCATACCAGGAACTCAACATAGCACTGAATTCAAACTCATTCCTCTGCACTTCAGTCCAGCACCACCACACAACAAAACCATTTTCTTTCACAGTAATGTAGTAGTTTTACTTAATTTCATAGAATTTGTCAGAGAAATTCTAAATACTGTGAAAGAAATGTAACTTTTTTGTTTGTGGGGTTTTTTTTGGGTTTTTTTGGTCAAATTCGTGGAAATTTCAGGTTGTTTCTAATTTATCTTTTCTTCAAGAATGCTCTGTGTATACCCCACAACCAATTTAGCAAAACATAGTCCAAGTAGGGCAATACATGCCCCTAAAAGTATAAGAAACTTCACAGTTCGAACTCTTTTAAAAGTCCTGTAAAAAATCTGCTTGAAAACATGAATTACTTTAGTTAAAAGTAATTCAGCACACTTATATTTCATTACCAAGAGCCAATCCATCAGCTGCAGGACAGCAAACGCACCCTAATCCCAGCTGGGTCATTCTTCCCTCCCTGTTTTTCTAGAAGTGCAAAAGCAGAGTTCCAGCGACGACATCAGGCCCTGACCCTCTTCCAACCATGGCACGACAGAAGTTGAAGCAGATAAAGGAAATAAACAAAAGCTGGCAGGAAGCTGAAGGAACTTGGTTACGATAAGCAGTCAGAAATAGAGAAACCTACTTGGGTCTGTGAAGTCATTATAATAATTTGTTTAGAAAGCAGGGAAGAATAAAATCCCCAGTAAATACTTTGGAAAGTGCTGGATCAATTTGCAAGTGCTGAAAGCACACCAGCCTCAGAGACTCGGGGACATTTGTATTAAGCAAGAGACACACAATTAAGCTGCATCTCAAGCTAAAACCCTGAGGGCTCCACATTTCATTCCAGTCAACCACTGCTGCTTTTTGGCACTATTTTCTTCGCAAATATGAGTAATGTGGGCCCTTTAGTCACTATTAAGCAGTAATCTGGGGAAATCAACCACTTCCAATAATCTTATACTCCAATTCAGGGCACTCTGAAACCACATAATGAATAATACTGTCGCCAGTTCTCTCCTATAATGAAACATGGCATATGCCTGCTATTCCTCTTTTCAAATCAAATCCAACTGTGTTGCTTTTTTTCAGAAAATCTTGTTTATTGTGTTCATTTGAGTTTCTTTCTTCACCTGTTTGGTGAAGAAGTAAATTTCTGCTTCATAAGCAAGATATTCATTGTTAACCCGGCCTTCAGAAAGCAGCTGATTCCTTTGCAATCAAAAACAAATTATTTTTTCAAGTGAGTAACACCATGTTATGTTACAAGTTACTCCTGACTAATAAAAAATCTATTTGCACTGTAAATTAGAAAGCTGATAAAGAGACCTTCCAATGTTCTTGTCCCTCCTGGATGGATTTTACCTTTTACTTCCACTGAAGAATTTGCAAGAATGATTTCCCTGTTGACACATGCAGAAAAGGTTTTACAGCTAAGCATGTTGACTGCCAGAATAAAATCAAGCCACTCATGCAATTTCATGTCTTTCAAAAACTGTTTTTGCATTTTTGTTTTGTTTGTTTGTTTTTTTAAACCACTGGAAAATTCTGGTCAATAACATACACTGGAGCAATGTTCTAAGGAATACAGTAAATTCCAATCCATGCTGACTATGAAAGAAAACAACAACCTGCAACAAAAAAATCTTTGAAAGATGTGAAAAGATTTTAAGAAGAAAAGTCTCAGAAATGAAGGTAGAAACTTTTTGATACTTCTGCTTTTACAACTCGAAAATTCAACCCTTACCTTACTTTTAGAAGAGGAATTGAAAATACACTTTACCAAAACATTGCTTTCCTGATGCTCAAGTAATCTAAGGCAATGTGAAATATACTGCCCTTTATCAGAACTATCCCCAAATTATTCTCCTACTTCTGCAGAAGCAGCATATCTAAGTTATAGATAACTGTGTGGATAATTCCTTATTCTTCCCAGGCAAACACAATCAATTGCATCCCTGAAATTCAATTTAAAAGTAATTTATCTCACATGAATATTCCAAATTCACAAGATTTCACATCAAGCTATTCCTGTAGCATAGTAAATCTCCAAAAGAAATTGTTATTCAAGTAGAAACGGCCCTGTGCAAAATAACTTGCAAGGTGTGTGGTGGAGTATTTGTCTTTGCAGTATTTGTGTGTGTGGTGGAGTATTTGTCTTTGCAGTGTTTGTGTGTGTGGTAGCAGGGAGAGCTGTGTGAAAGTACAATTCACAACTCAATTTTAAATAAACTATTTAAATAAACTATTTTAAATAAACTATTAGAGAAAATCTACATTAAAAGGCAGCCTTGCAGGTGACTTTTCCAAGCAGTTTCCATCACCCCACAGACACCCTGACCCATCAGTCAGCTCAGAGC
The DNA here is from genome assembly GCA_013397845.1 of Melanocharis versteri. Lineage (NCBI taxonomy): Eukaryota > Metazoa > Chordata > Aves > Passeriformes > Melanocharitidae > Melanocharis > Melanocharis versteri. Next base: position 204,527 of record VZTG01010159.1, read on the forward strand.
TTTCCCAGGAGTAAGTGGTGATTTCCCTGTGCTCAGGTGATCCTTTGCAGGGAGGGATTGCACGACATTTATGTGCTGTGCTGCTTTATTTATTTCTTCTTTCTCATACTTCATGACTATTCAAGAGTTTTATTTACTGTAGGAAAAGTGTATTATGGAGATACCTGAAACTAACACCAGTGAAATGAAATATAAGGGTGATTCCTTAGTGACCTCACATTTTTAGACACTTTAAATCGAGCTATATTCACCCAGGGAGGGGAGCAGAGAATCAGAGATCATCTCATTTCTATGAGTAAGTGCTATCACAGTAAAAAAAACCAACAAAACCAATAAAATACTCCAGAATAATATTGTTATTATACCTACTACAATGACTGACTGAATTAGCACAAAACCTGTTGTCTGATTATTTTCTTCAGAACACCTAACTAATGGTAGATTAAATAGATTAACATTCATTGACATATGCATAACATAAAGCAGGAAAACTTGAAACTATCCTACTTAAGTAACACCCATAACAGGAGGCTGAAATACGCCTATATTAAATTTTGGTGATGTAAAAGACATGAAGGGATGGGTGGAGGTGGTTACCACACCTTACAGAGTTGAATTTTCTCAGAATACCATTTCTCATTCACAAACTAAAGTTATTGAATATTTTCAGTATTTGAAAGTATAATGCCCACTTTATTTGTTTGCCCTTACTTCCAGTCTTTGACTTGGACTGATGCTTTATGAGAGACCCCAAAAAATCATACCAGAAATCAGCTCAGAACTTGATTTGCCACAACTGCTCCCACCATGACCAGTCTGGGCTGGCTTTCTGTGTGTGACAGCACACACCATTCCCGTGCAAAGTGCTTTCTGTGGACAGGAAAGGGGCAGTCCCATCTCCTCAACACACTCCAGACTATGGTGTAGATGTGCACAAACCCATGAGAGAAGAAGGACAACAGAAATTATGAAATCCATGTGCCTCCTGTTTCAGCTGAACACAATATTCTGAGATGAAACACTCAGGTAGGAGCGAAAGTTCCAAGGATTATTCTAAATGTAAGTACAAGTTAACAGAGAGTATCAAAAACCAGATGTTTAAAAACAGGCTTTTACCATGCAAAACCTATGCTCTAATATTCCATATATTCAGGACAAAAAAGGACATTGGTTGCAAAATCATTCATGTAATGGCGCAACAGTTTGCTGCTGTCTGTTAAACCCACAGGAGCAAAACAGAAAGGAAAGCTGAGAGGCAAAGCAGTGAATTCCAGCACTGAGAACCTCAGCACACACAGTGTAGAATAAAACCCATCACGGGTCCTACATGCCCACAACATTCTATAGCTCCCATCTCCCAGGCTGAAAAGCGAGTTAACATCAGTTCCCTCAAGGAGCACCATGTTTGCCAGCTCATGTAAAACCAGTGAAACTTCAAGTTTAATATTAGCTTCTATTATATCAGTCCAAAATTAGGGCTTTTTCATTTATATCTCTGCCATCTTCCCTTTTTATTTTAATTCATCTGCTGTCTAAATTTACACCAGTGGTAACTCCACTATACCCAGCAGACATGTAATGGTGAATTTAATAGAACATGCACATGAAAATTACAAGTTGGTGCAAAGAGATGACCTCTAATGCTAAAAGACATAAAGTTATACACTCATTTCACTCCTATTGTATCACCTACAAGAAATTAATTTCCTCCTGTAGACTCTGAACTGCTACATCAACTTGTGCAAAACCTAATTTTCTAAACAGCCAGGTGTACTTTACTGCAAGTACACTGGCTGTTCTCTTAAGGACCAGATTAAGGCATGATCACTCTGCACCTGCAAATTCTGGGATAGGTTCACAAACTGCTAAAATTGTGAACGTAAGAAGCGTGTTCCCATTTTCTGAATGCCTGATGCACAACTCTTTCAATGCTTACGTCTCATGCAAATGAGAGGGTTTTGTTACATTCATTTGTGAAACGCTGATTGACCACAAGACCCGAAAGGAACGAGTCGTACTCTGCTTGAATCTCTCATTTTTCAGGTCAAGGGTATGTCACAGACTTTGTAGCTGGAGTGTTATCAAGGCAACAATTATATTTATACACACAGACATAACGCCTTTTAAGAAATTTCTAGCAGCGCAGAACATAGTTTATATTCAGTCATGTAGAAGGTGAGGTTCAGAGAATTTTTTTAATGTTGCAATATCTTAGGAAATATTAGAAAATCCAAAACAAAAGCTTGAACAACCCTCTTGCAGCTCAGAGCAGCTGTTACCTGCTGGTTGCTATAAAGAGAAATCTCTCAATGATCTTAATGATCATCATGTTAGCGTAGAAACACATAATCACGGTATGATTATATGCAGGTGCTTTTATTGAAGAGCTCTGGGAATCAGGGGTACAAACCCAAATCTGACTCCGACATGGATTTGCCATGGATACATTTTTATACCCTTTCCTTACATAACTGTTGTATAATCATATGTTAATTATTATCTTAATATTGTTCTATTGTGTATATTGATTTCACCCAAGCATGAGTTTTAAGTCCCCTTCCCACCACATTTCTCATGATTGTTGTTCTTCTCTCATGATTCTCGTTGTGATTAAACAATTGTTTCTTAATTATATTTACTTACTAACCAATTATTGCGTTTATCATGTACCATACAGGTGAATACGCAAGTGCAGTTTCACCTGATCTTAGTAAAGACAAAGCCCACTCCCGTTCCCAAGGCCTACTTTAGCTACCACGATTTTAGAAACATTTTAACCCTATGCTATCAATCACAGCAGAGTTTCACAAGAGCATTATGTGGATGACTCGGAAGATTTAATCTGAAATATCTTTAATCAAATGACAAATATCATTACTGATGCCCATATTAATAGAAAACATATAAACTTACACTTGAAAACCAGACTAGTTTCCTGTCTGCAAACAGGAAAGGCACCTGAGAAATCACTGAAAAAAACACCTAAACACTTCAAAGCTGCAAAGTTCTTAATGTGGGGAGGCGACAGGAAGCTGTTGGGGTGAGGGCTCTCAGGCAGCTCCAAGCTTGCTTTCCAGGGTGGTTATCAACCAGGGCACATTCCAGCACCCGTCACCCTGCAGCCTGGGGGCTGTCCTGCCATATGGACAGCTGGGCAATTGCAGCCTCAGCCCCAACCCTCTTCTGGGGAGTGTGCAGTGGGAACACAGCCAGCCCACCCGATCCAACAGCACAGCGCGGGCAGCGCTCTGGAGGAACCATCATTCCTCACCAAAAGCTCTCTCACCTCCCTGAGCTACCCAACCCCTCACGGGTCACAGCTTTGGGATGCAGCTGACCCGGGAAGCTCAGCAATCCTTGGGACAAAGGATGAACATTCAGGTTTAGCACCATCTCCTGCCACTCCTTCCCCCAGCCACAGAAGGGAGAGGAACATCCCCTCCCGGGACACTGAAGGGTGAGCAAACTTCCACTCTGAAAACAAACATCTCCTCATACAGACTCATCGCCCAGAGCCTCTGCTTTGGGAAACCATTAGGATACAAAATCATTCTGAAATCATTCCCTTTTCTCAACTTTTATAGAGGAAATGAACTTATTTGGATCTATCCAGGATTATGACTTTGTCGTGCGACTTTAAAGCAGGAGTTTGTTTCATTCGCTACTAGTGTCTATCTTACTTGGTAGTTGAATTATCCGTGTTTCCTGAGTGCTACATTTTCATCCTGCAAGGAAAAAAACAAACAAAACAAAACACTTCTGTAGAGATCTGAGCTAGTGCCTCTTAAGCACATCATTTAATGCAGCTATGGTTAACTAAATGCATTTTTCTTTTGCTTTATTTTATTCTGATTTCCACAATGAATTTCCCACAAGTTAGAAAACGAAGATTCTTTAAATAATGTTCTTCACTGATGTCCAAACACCGTGTAAGTAGGTGGCTAAATGCTCAAAATGTGCTCTTCTCATATTGAGACACATTATTTGTATTTACCACCAAAAAAGAAGACAACGGCCTAAAAATGCAGGCATACAACATAATAAACATGACGTTCCCACAGCTACAGAAGCAATGTCAACATAGCAAAAGCCTGTCTATAAAGTGAAAATAAATGCCCTACAAAAGGTTTCACACAGGCACGCACTCCAGATTAAATTTTCGGGGTGTGAACATATTGGACAAGCAGTGGGTCAGGCTGTGTTCTCACATGAGCTCAGTTCCTAAGGAAATTAGATGGGAAAAAGAAATACAAGTAGTAAATTCAGAAATATGACCATTGGGTTCTGATTATTTCTCTTTCCTATAGTTTCTTTGAATTCAAACATGAATCTCAAAGATGAAATGCATTCTGACTCCACAAATCCTTCCTAGTCCTGAACGTAAGTACAGGAAGATCTGAGTACGACACAGGATATTCCAGGGTAGACAAGGACAGTTTCAGCTGTCTCTGCTCTAATTTTGTTTTGATGTACTCTGGGCGTGAACAATCACTAGAGAGAGGTACAAGGAAAAAGCTCAGAAGTAACTAGAGTTTCAGAATCAGCTTAAAAATCTGATTTCAGTTGGTGAAAACTACAGAAATCCTGGTTCAATTTTCCACTCGGAATTAATCAAAGTGAATAGTACAGCAAGACAGAGGTAATTCTCATGCCCAGGTTAAAAGTGGTCCCCACACCCAGACAGTGTTCCTCAATCCACAGGAAATTGAATCTGAAATTACATATACCTAGGGTTTTCTTCTTGCCTTATTACGCTGTTTCCCAAGATGTAATTGCATTATGGCATTGAAAGCAGTTCTGTTTTTCCCAGCTATTACCATTTTTATTAACCAGAGTAACAATGGGTATATATCATTTACAATTAGTCCCTCTAAGTGTTTAACTAAATACCTCAGAAATTTTGGAAATTAAACCAGTAACAAAAAACTATTATTTACTGACATGTTTTAATAAGATTAGAGCCCTCTGTGTTTTATCTTCTGAAATTATTTCACTCTAGTCACTTCAGCTGGTGGGAAATTCTTGACTAAGATGCATAGTCCTATTGTCACTCTGAGCAGAAGCTCTTCACCTCATGATTAATGTCAGCTGCATTCATTGGGTAATTTTAAAAATGCACAAACTTTGCAAGCAAATTAATGGCCTTCAGAAACCTCAGCAAAATCGCATGACTACAAATTTTGCAGGAATAAAGTTACACTGTAAGTAAAGCGGCACAGAAGTTAGGACAAGTTTATCAAACATCTTCACAATCATTTCAGCAATATTAGTTTTCTACAGATTGCACTCCTGAAACGTGTCTTCCAACAAACACCTGACATTTATTTTCTCTGCTGGTATTAAAATCACTATTATTCCATAATTGTTTTTCAAACATTTCCTAAAATACTGGTTGCAAGTAACTCCCATAACTACAGGCCACATCTATGCCCTTCCCATGTGACAGACAGATTTGGATGTACAGGCACGTACAACCAGCAAAGTGTAAAATTAGGAACAAAATGAAGAAACCCCACAAGACAAATTCTTACCTGAATTAAGCACTTTACAATAAAACTTCCTAAATTATTTCTGTCGGTGCACTACTTCTGGATTGATTATTTCATGAAGTCCCAAATGACAGAAAAAACACACTAAAATTAAATCTGCGCCAGCATCACAATCTCACTTATATTTGCTATAATCCAGTAAAGTTTCATAAAAGAACTGATCAAGGAGACTATTTTTTAAAGTTCTAAGTGCACTTAAGCATCTTTTACTTATGCACACGCAGCCTGCCCAGAAAATGTTGTGCCTCTATTTTTTAATATCTCTATTTATGATCATAAATACCATCAGCAAAACTGGGAATTGAAATTACATAGTGAGGGGAAAATAGTCCCTGTTCTATATTTGAAAGATTAAAATTGAATTGCAAAAAAAGTGGTTTAATATTCATAGATGTTTATGTTACTACAGGAAAAACACCCAGTTTATAAAATCTATCCCAAGAGCTACATGCAATTTGTATCGATTTTACTTTCATAAAGTTGCTACCTCTTTATGATGATTTATAGGTAGATGAGTTAAGTATTTTAATTTTTTTATATATATCTGTAAACATCTATCCAGATTATTTGCCATAAGGAGGACAACAAAGCTGCTTTTTATGTTTTACAGTAATAAAAGACCCAGAAAATAGAATCTTTTCAGTCATTCCTTAGTCACCACACTTTCACATATTATTAGAGCTCTAGAAAGGGCACTGAGTGCATCCTGATATAAACACACTTTTAAACAAGCCACGGTGGCAATGCAGGTCACACACACACTCATGGATTTATAATGTGCACTAAGAAGCTTTCAGGCTGTGTAAACCCCAAATATACCAACACCAATAAAGTGTTAAAGGTCTGGACACCAAGAGCTGGGCTGAGGTATTTGTATGTGAAATGCAAACCATTTTCTCTGTCTGAGTAGATTCCAGTTCTTGAAAAACACCATACCATACCCCACATTTTGAAGTGACAAAGACTAGGAAAAAATCTATCAAAACTTCCTTTTAGGATGCATTGATTATTTGAAATGGAAAATATTTCCTCAAATTCTCCAAGTCAAGTATCTCCAAATCACAGAATCTCCTTATTATCTTTTTTAAAAACACATGTGGTGTTCTTTTCTCTCTAATCACTGAGGACTTTGACTGCCACGGCTTTTCAAATACCACGGAGAATGTCCTAGCAATCACATCTGCCACTTCCCTCAGTACCCTGGAACACATTTGTTCATTCCCCATGGACTTGTGTAGGTCCAGGTTCCTCAGGTGGTCTCTCCTCCTAAATGGGAGGGACTTGGTTTGCCCAGTCCCGGCTTTGAGGCTCAGGGACTTGAGAGATGTGGGAAGAGTGACTGTGAGTGAAAACTCCTCATCCTTCTCCATGCTGCTTACCACCAGATTTCCTGTCTTATTTATCTGGGAGTGGCTGAGTGGGTATATTTCTTAATTCTTCCTTTTCTGGCCAATGTCCCTGTAGAAGCCTTTCCTACGGTTCTTCATATTCCTTGATGAATTCCAAACTCCAAATGTGCTTTACCTTTCCTGATCCCATGCTAGCAACACCCCTATGTTCTTCCCAGGACTGAGTCCTTATCGTACTTCAGTTCCACCAGGAAGTCCTAACTCAGTCATATTATTCACCTGCCTGATTTCTCACACATGGGAATCAAGAGTTCTCGTGCTGTAAGAAATATGTCTTTAACAACCTGTCAGCTCTTTTATATTCCTTTATCCCTGAGGGCAGTTTCCCAGGGGAGGCCCATCCTGGGTTTTGAGATTAAAAAAAAAGCCTAAACCAAAGCAGTCTGTGCAGTCAAGAATTCAGACCCAGCCAGCCAGTGATACCTTAAAGAGTTCTGCTGAGCCACAGCTAAAGCCAAGGGGCTTTGGTACATTACTCCCCAAAATAACAGCCCATGCCATATTCCCTTCCATAGATTGAGGATGATTGGTGCCTTTGCCCAGATCTGGAAACATTTATGCTCACATTAAAGCACAGAGAGAGCCACTCTGAAAGGAAAATGGGTCTGAATCCCTAATCTAAGTTTTAACCAACAGCTGCTCTGCACGTGAACTGGATTTCCTGCATTCCCTCTTCATGCACCTTTCCTTCCACCAAGCTGCCTGAATTCTCATCTTGCACAGTATTCTTTGGTGAGATCTTTCCTTCTACTCCACAGACGGGGGAATAAGTTAGTGAGCTTTGGTTCAGTCTGGATGGAGTTCAGAGTGCAAGAGACTCACAACTGAGCTGCTCTGTTCTCACACAGCTGGGAACCTCCTGCTTAATGCAATTAACAGGATTACTTCTAGTCCTTACCTTTAAGCACACTGAAATGAAGAAGTTCAGCAGTTGACCACTCTACTAGGAATGATAATTGTTTATTATTGTAAGCCTGCACCAATGGCTAGCACTTAAATGACCCTGTAAATGACACATCCCTCAGATACAAACATAAAGATTAACCTGAAGGCTGATAAACAGTCAGTTTAAACTGATAAAAGCAGTCCTGAAAATGGTAAACACATTACATTTATTGCTGAGCCATCAAACTAAAATATATCTCTACAATATGGCTCGCCTTTGCTACCAAGGTAAAAGTACATTTATATATATATATATATATATATCTATATATATATATATAT
>VZTG01010161.1:8149-109629 GCA_013397845.1 Melanocharis versteri
AAAAAAAAAAAAGTATTTTTTGTTTGAACTTCTTTCCAGTAGCTTCAGTTCCTGAAGACAACTTCAAGAGAAAGGACGTATAGGCTTCCCTAAGTAAAAGCACTGAAGGAGAAGTCAAAAATCTATGATTACTTGCAGTTATCTTCATCTTTGTGAGCTGTATCATCTTGTCACGTTAAAGATGAATTTCACTATTGTGACATTCTTGGCTTTGCAGTGCCCATCAAGGGTTACACCTGATGACAAAAACACTAAATACTGCTCTTCTGTGAGTTGTGAAAGAGCAAATCATCACCTGCTGGGCTGTTTGCTACATTCCACCAGGAGGATGAATGCGAGAGGCACAGAAATATTTGGGTTATGTGTTGGTGATGGAAGGTGGGGAGAAGTTTATACATCAGTCGTTACCTTTGCACATCTTTTGGTCCTCCCTCAGTTCATATCCCACTGGGCAGGTGCACTCATAGAAACCGTAAGTGTTGATACAACGAAAAGCACACAGCAAGGGGTTCTGAGCACACTCATTGATGTCTGAACAGAGGGAAACAAAACAGTCACTCTCTACTAAGTTTCAAAACAATCACCGAGAAGGTTTTATTATACCTACGCTTCTCTTGTCAGCTAAAATTATCAGAAAGGTAACAATTCATACCATTAGCTTTTGAGTAACTAGAGAAAACTGAACAATGCTCTGCTTAAGAATAACGGCATAGTATATATATAGTACTACTTAAGCTTAGTATGACAAGTTAGGACAAGCCTATTTCAGATTTTTATTATTTGCTCATTTTTAATGTATTTTTGTGTGATGAGAAATGTCAGCTTCAGGACGCAAAATAATTATGATGCCTAAAATACAACATTTGTGAAAATGCCCCAAAATGCAGCGTGGGAAGTCCTGTGATAAACTAAAAGTTCTGCTTAAGTCAACTCAGACTTCTTTTCCAATGACATATTCCAAAGCACAGAAACTTTTTTTTCCTCCAAGTTATTACAGCATGAAAGATGTGGCTAATAAGGTAATTTGAATGCTGAGGACTGGACAAAAGCCAAAGGAAAAAAAAAATAATAAAGAGGGCAGGTTACCTTCACAATTCATCATTGGGCCTGGCTCAAATCCTTCGTGACAGCTGCACTCAAAGCTGCCAACCACATTAGAGCACGTTCCGTTTCCACAGGGGTTGCCAATGGAACATTCATCAGTATCTGTACATAATGAATAAATGCAGAGTGAAGAGAACTGGGACACGCATCAGATTGTGTTTTAAGCTCAAGAGTTCCAATTCCTGTAACTGCACACACCTATGCAATGCACTCCTGTGAAATCCAAGTTGTATCCCATGGGGCACTCGCAGCGGAACGATCCATCAGTATTGATGCAGTGACCATTGGAGCAAATTCCTGGGCTTTCAAGGCATTCATTGACATCTAAAAAGCAGGAAGACATTAACAGCCACTCAGCTGATGCATCTCAAGTCTTAAAAAAAGGATTTAAAAAAACGTAAGCACCCTATCATGTTTGTCTTGAGCCAGGCACTTCAGAAACTTCTTTTGAACACATTTTGCAGGTCAGCCTCTTGTCATCAGCAGCTGTGAGGAGTAAGCTGTCACGTACTATAATATCCAAGTATAGTTTTAAGTATTAATATTTACTTTTTATTATGAGAAGAATACCTACCTTCACGTGTATCATCAATTCCAGGAATAGTTCCATGACCATATGGGCACAGGTCCTGAAAAGCAACTGTAGAGATACATTTTCTTTAAAAAATAGAGCAAGTGAGAGAGAGAACCATGACAGCTGGTTAAAGCCATCCAAAAAGGATACTAGTTCAGGTCTCTACAGAGCAAAACCAAGAAATCAGTATTTCTCTTTGACAGTGGTTTTTTTTCCATTTAATTTCATTCCTTTTGCTAACTGGAAAAATCATTCTAGAAAAAGCCACTGAGACCGAATGCCAGAAAGATCTCTCTTTCTAATGACCAAAAGGTACAACACCAACGTGCTCCCCATTTTCCCCCACCAACAAATTTTAAATTTTAAATGCGTACCTTCTTCTTCCTTTGGACAGAGCTCACAAGGATTACCCCATCCTTCTCCCGGCATTTTACTGCAGCAACACTTGGCCTTTGTGGTGTTGAAAGCCTTTGGCACTGAGCACTTCCCATTCTCAAAGGTGGTGAAACAGAAGCTCTGACGAGTATCTAGAAGAAGTAAATACAGTTATGCAGGGCTAGAACCTTCTCTCAAGTTACATGATAATTGTCTGCCCTGCGAGAAATAATGTAAGACCTGTATTTTTCATACTTTTTTAAAAGCACTTAGCAACGCTCGTAAAGGCATTAATTGGAAGGGGTTTCTACAGGGTGTCTGTTATCTTTTTGACTGAGTTATTGCACTCCTTACTCATGAACTCACCAAAGCACCTCCGCCCGTTGTCAGAGAGCACAAAACCTGTGGGACAGATGCACTGGAAACCTCCCGGGGTGTTGGTGCAGGAGCCAAAGAGGCAGATGTTGGGATCCTCGTTACACTCGTTAATATCTGCAAAGCAATGGAGACACCTTCACCATAACCTCACTTGCTGTGAATTCCTAGGTTAAGGAAGATTGTTTATTTATTTATTGATTGATTGATTTAACCTCAGCAGCTTCCAATAAAGCGCCTGAGAGATAAAGCAGCCTGTAGGTTTCACTGACTCCTTCAAATTAGAGCTTCTCACTGGCATGCATCTTCTTTTTCTAAATACCATTCACTGTTCTTTGTTATATTCAAAATATAAACATTAAATAAATGCCTTCAGAATATTTTTCCCATAAGAACAGTATTTTTCTGTAAGCATAAAACATCCAAAGATTATTTTTTAAAATCTGTATGTTGGAGGGTCTTTTTTATTAAAGGTGTACCTTTTTCATGCTTCCTGTCAGATTCTGGAACTGAAACTATAGCTAGTTATTAGTAGAGTGACACCTTTAATTGTATTACATGCCCAGATTTATATTTAGCAGTCTTTTACTGCAACTCTCATTGTGTTATTTAAAATATATTCCTGTTTAATTGAATAATCAATAATATTTTACTATTACTATCAGAAGACAGTTAAGATTTATTTTTTAATAGAGGTATATCATAAAATATTATATGAAATAATTATCAAAAGCATAAGCCAAAATATTAATATTTAATATAAATATCAAGTGCAAATAGTAATATTTTGAAATAATAATTATTTAATAACAATAATAACAATAACAATAACAACAACAACAACAACAACAATAATAATAACAATAATAATAATAATAATAATAATAATAATAATAATAATAATAATAATAATAAATTAATACAAATATCAAGTAAAATTGTGCAGCTCAAACAGCATCGGGCAGGTGTAAATCCCCCATCTATACAGACAACAGACAAAGCAGGAAAATAATACATGAAGAGACCCTTAATTTTTCATACCTATTATTCAAAACCATATTTTAACTTATCCTGTTCTGCAAATACTAAAAGAATATATAAGCCTTCTTGCTGTAGTAATTTTTAAAAGTAACTATAATCCGATAAATTATGAAAGGTATTTTAATAATATTCAAAGTACAACGCTTTTTGAGTCTTCCAGTGAGGAATATTGGAAGAACCATCACAGAAGCCTGTGGCTATATAAGCTTTCTATAATAAAAGCCACACTGAGCTTAACCAAAGTATAGGCAGGAACACGCTCTCTCCATGAAAATTAGCTTCATGGATGCTGAATACTCAAATTTGTAGCACCATTTTTGCCCACATTTACTGAATTCTCTGCTCTACTGAGTTCTAGAAAACCTCCCTGTTTTCAGCAGGCAAGAAAACAATGGAAATACCGTCTTTATTATTAGGAAAATGTAAGTGGAGGGATGGAAGAAATCAGGTGGGAATAGATTCTGTGACGTATCTTCTGAAAAATACTACCTTGAGTCCCATTTTCAGAAATTGCTATTGGGTACATGGGCAAACCACTGCAGCACATCCTGGCATCTGACTGAACTCTGCAGTAGCTTCCCATGGACAGGCTCTTTCTGTGTGAAGCATTCCAAGTCAGCTTATTTAAGAGAAAATGGCAAATAATTTCCCAGTTTGCTGATAGCTACTAATATACAAAGCTCAGTAATTCAGGTTCAGGGGACAGGAAAATTGCTCTTTTGAAGTGCTCATTATTACTGCAATGAATGGTTTGGTGCTAAAACTCTTTCTGTGGCCATGATGGAGAAGTGACTAGCCAGACTGTGGAAGTAAACAAGTCCTTTCCCCTTTATTCCTAAAAAATGGAAAGGAATATATCACACAGATAAATGAAAGCTAATAATTTTTCTGTGGCCCCGGTAGTTCTGGTTTCTCCTGCATATGATCACCCTGAGCTCAGAAAGCAATCAGCCACTGCCAACCTTCACGTTACAGACAAAAATAATGGACTCCCATAAATCTGTTTACATACAACATCAATGGAGAGTAATGAGGAACACCTGCTGCAAGAGCTGTCAAAATATTAATCTAAGTTTTAGGGCAATCACATGTGATCATCCGGGCATTTCCTAGGAGCTCCAGTTTCAAATTTTCTGGACACATGGCAAAATGACAAAAGATTGCAAGCAAGCCCCTTTCACTCAGTTTGGGCAAAAATCTGTCTGGCAGTCACTGATGCTCTCAAAAACATAAAGAGATTCTGAGAAGGTACTAAAACGGCCATGGACAATAATATTCCTTGAAAAACAAAAGCTTTCATTATTTTATATTCATGACTGTAGGTGATTTGAATTCACCTCAAACATAATTGCTAATATGGAGTCAAGCAGCTGCCGAAAGAAATCATGAAGTTGGCAGGCAAACTGAATATTGGTGGCATGATACAAGTGGCTGAGAGAACTTTGGGGCTTAGAAAAATAAATGCTATTGCTCTGGACAAAAAGTTCAAAATGGTGCCTGTTCCTGCAGCCACACAGATTAGGTGGCAATTAGTCAAATCTTAAATGCCCAATAAATTCAAGTAGACCCATGCTTTGCTCTGCTGGAAAAGAGCTGTAACTTGGATTTATTTCTTGTTCTCTGCCACAGCAAATCTTAGTTCAGTGTGTGACATTCAGCTCCTGAATGGCATTTAGGGCTATAAGTGAGACCTGTATGAACAAATTAGAACATAAAAATTGATGACAGGTCTGCTGTATCCTCCTTCTCCTCCTGTGAATCTCAGCACTTGAGAGGTATTATACAAAAGGCAAAATCAGAAAACAGTTGTTAGAAGAAACTGATTTAACTGATTGCTCCCATGGGCGCCATAATTTTATCAAGATTTTTTAACTTCATTTCCCTCTGAAACCAAATTCTTTGTTCATGAATTGATTGCCAATAATCACCTTCTGCAAACATTATATAAATACAGTGAACACATTTGTTTTATGAATTTTGTATTTCTTTAAATGACTGAAAGATGAAATACTTCTTTTTTAAAGTATTTTTGTTTGCATTAATGAAGAAATCAATGTCCAAAATACAGTACAATACAGTACAAAATATTCTGCCTTCCTTTTTTAAAACTTCTTCCTGAAGACTTTTCGTACCTATTCCCTGTCACCTTGATTTTAAGTCAGGAAACATTCACAACCATTAGGGTGTACAACTCCTTTCCACAAAATCAGAACCAGATACAAATTCTTAAATTGTTCAGAAACAACAGTTACAACTTGCCTTACCAATACAACTTTCACTTTTTACTTCATATCCTGGTGGACAGATGCACCTGAATGAGCCTTCCAAATTTTGGCAGGTACCAGGAGAGCACGACCCAGGCAGTGCCACACACTCGTTGGTATCTGTGGGGAGTGGAGGAAATCAAGAAAGATTTAGAATATTGTAATTCTTATGGTGACAAAACATGAAAAAAACCGAAGTGTTCTGTACTAATTTTCTTTTTCTAAGGTAATTAATTGCTTGAAGACCAACAGCCATTCCAAAAAAGCCTGTTACTTTAACTGTGTTTTCACTGAAGTCACCATCATTCTCTTTTGATATTTACATATTCAGACTGTGTTGCCTCCCTCCTCTAATGGGAGCTATTAGTTTATTTCAGCTCATCAGTACTTGAACATCATGTGGTTTCATACCTACCAACACAATTCTTGCCATCCATGGTAAGCTCGTATCCTTCATTACACAAACATTTGAAAGAACCAATTCCATTGAAACACCGTCCATTCCTGCACACCTGACCAAAGAAGGAACTGCACTCATCAATATCTGTTAAAAAAAAATTAAAAATATAAAAATTAAACCCCAGAAGTGAGAGTTGAGTCCCAGCATAGTACATACAGTACGTTATAAACACACTCAAGTTTCAATACGTATTTCTGTGGAAAAGGTAAATTTTGCAGCAGCAAGAGAACAGCTGACAGTTGGTGGAAAGCAACTCTCACTCAAGCACTATGGTGTATGTTCTAGTTAAACCACACTTTTTTTACAGGGTATTATAATTTCCAGGTTTATAGCATTACCTCAGTTACTACATCTGGAGATATTCAATTACTGCCAAGCGACAGCACGACACCAACTCCACCAACAGAGGAGAAAATGTTACCTGGAGTGTTCTGGATTTTATCTGGATCTATGTACACTCGAGTTTCCTCCTAAAAACCTGCCTTGCCAATCTCAAGTTTTGGACTATGTAATTTGCTTTCCACAGGATACTTTTCTCCTTCATAGCAGTTCTGAAAACGATGTTTTAAAATGCTTGTTATTTTGTAGGGTCACTTTAATAATGCAGACTTAAAGGAGCATGGCATAAGGAAAGATATGGATGAGGGAAAATAAATGAAAAGGAGATTGGATAAACATCATGCTGTAAGAAAAGCTTGTACTTTGCAGCAGGTTCTTGTTACTTTAATTTTTTCTTTCCTGGACAAGGAGAGGATTTAAAATGCCTTTTTAAAGATGCATTAGTTCTCTCCTGAAGCTACAGGAACAATTAGACTTTGCTGTGTCTTCCTTCTGTAGCAGAAAGGAGTGTAAAGCCTTGCTCTTTTTTTTGCTTATGCTCTGCACAAGGGAGAGGATCTCGAGGTTTCTGAGCCTGTTCCTCAGCCCAGGAAGGTTTTGGTTGCTTTATCTCAAGAACCCAGGAATATCCTGTTGCCCTGTGCTTTAGGGAACATGAAATAGCAATGCCTGTGTCAGCTCTGCTTAGCTCTACCCATTTTAGGAGAGCAGATCTGGCAGGTTACAGATCAGCTGTCCTGGCTTACTGCTGGTCTGCCTCCCCTTTCCCGCCATGGACAACTGTCAAGCAAAATGGTGAAATAAAGGAATTATTTTAAATTCATGAGGCAGCACTGGTGGTGGGATAGAACACAATCCAAGTGCTGCCTGTGGACTGGGCCAGTAGTCAAAGATGTGCTGTAAATACCAAGGAAGTTTAAAGGAGTTGAGAGATGCATTAAAACATCAGTGAACAGAAAGGCTGCCCCAGTGGTCCAGATGCTTAGGATAATATTATATTATCTCAATGGCTGTAATTAAAAAACACTTTTAATTAGTTTAAAACATGACAGTAAAGATTAACCTCTAGGGCTGGTAACAGTAGAAGCTACTGCAATTTACTACAAGCTACAATTAACTTTCTTGATCAGGACATATCTCTTCTGTTTAACTACACACTGTTCTCCTTGGCATGCCAAGCCCGCAGCAATGAAAATAAAAAGTTTGGATAACGTCTCTTACCCACACAATCATTATTACGAGTTAATTCAAATCCTGGGTAGCACAGGCAGTTGTATGATCCAACTGTGTTCTTGCAGGTTCCATTTCCACATGGATACTGTTCACACTCATCAACATCTGCAAGGAGAGACAAACTGCATGTGGGAACTTGCTTTCCCAGGTATGGGTAATGTGTTGTCTGTGCACAGTTGCAATTTCGTAAACTTTGCTCTCCCATTTCATCTGTCACATTATGTGTTTATGCTACAGATTTTTACAGCTTCTCAGCAGACAGAGGAAAACACTACATGATGCATTTTTGTGTGTATCTTAAAATAAAAGGTACTGTTACATGTGAAAATAAATGTGTATGTGCAGTATTTGAAGGCATTCCGTCTTTTTGTTTTCCATACTAAAATTTCTTTGTTTAACATATACAAGTGATCAGGACTCAGCACAAAGGATTAAGCATCACAGCCCTGAAATGATCAGTTTTTATGTACATATTTTACCTCAGACCCCATGAAAAGCTGTTGAAAATGCAATTCAATTTATAGATGTAAATACAAAATGTCAATATTACATCCAGAATTACAAAGACTCCTTACAAACCTTTGCAAACATCCATTTTTAAAAAGCATTAAAGTTCAATGTCTCCTGCTATGTGTTACAGTAATTTCTGGAGTTTCATAGGGATCTGGAAGCTAGTGAGATTTTGTCCTGCTAGTTCTTCAAAATTTTGCATTGTCAAAACAGGTCACTTTCCCAAATATCCTCCTTGGATCGTCTGACAAATGTGATTTAATTTAAATACAAGAAGATTCTAGGTATACATGAATATGAACTACAATATTAATAGGTTTTAAATATCTAAAGTTGAAGTTGAAATGCATCACCTTTTCATTTTAAAACCCTGTAGAACTGATTAAGAACTAAAAGAACAAGACAAATATTCTTATTGTTCAATCTTATTTCTTATATCATCTCTATCATGTCACAATTTTCATGTGAAATTAGTATAAAGTTACATTAAAAGGAAGATTCTGTTTTTTAAATGATACATGAACTCAATAAATTTAAGTAATTGAAAAATGTGTCTTTTTAGCTCCAAGCTCTATCACTCTGTGATACATCCTATAAAACTCTCTGTCAAATAAGCCACTATTGTGTATTTTTGTGGAAATGTTTCTTCAGTAACATGGAGCCATCTCTGAACACACTGTTTTGTTCTGAGTTTTTTTCTCAAACTAATTTATCCCCTCCAAGGACAACTTCACAGTATTTATTCACAAAAAACCACCCCAGAAATGCAGGAATCAGTTTTTTGACGTCAGTACAATCCGATGAAAAAAATGAGACTCATCTTCTCCCCCTGCAAAGAGCCCACATCCAAACAAACCACACAGAGAAGTATTTTCCCTCCATACCCATGCACATAGTCTGATCCTGGGATGCCTTGAAGCCGTTGTGACATATGCACTGGTAGCTCCCCTGCATGTCCACACACAAACCATGACTGCAAACGTTAGGAATTTCCAGACATTCATTGCGATCTGTAACGAAAACACAAAACAGATGGTGCACGTTACTGACCTCCATTATCTCCTCGTTTTACACAACAACGTTTTTACAGTCTGTTATTATTATTAAAACCAGATTCAAAATTATCTATAAGTAAATCTGAATCATAACAAAACTTCATTTTACAGGAAGCGCTTGCCTACACACCTTGAGGATAAAAGCACTGTCAGGATTTGGCTGACACCTAAAGAATATACTTTAAAAACATCACCCTGTCTTTTCGTTCCTTTTACTGAGAAATGTGGCTACAAAGCAAAACAGCAGAATGCACAAGGTAACAGAAAATAAAGGATGCTGACAGAAACACACGCATACCATTGGTGAGGTACAAAGAGGAGAGAAAAGCCATCTGATTTCTTACCAACACAGGCACCGTTGGGTGACAGTTTGAAGCCAGCAGCACACTCACAGCGGTAGCTCCCAGGGCTGTTGATACAGTCAGCATTTCTCTGGCAGAGGCTGTCCCCATTGCTGCACTCGTCAATATCTGAAACACCAAGAGTTCAGCCATCAGAAACCACCCCCGCCTCAGATTTACACTGCTTTGTCTGTCTGTGCAAGGGGAAAGTTCAGTCCTCCACAAACCTCAAACATTTTGACCTCCAGCCTCGTGTGCTGGGAATGAACCCAAAAAGCAAAATCAACACCATTTCACCCATGTCACCTTTTGGATGAAGGAGGATCCCACGAATCCAACTTACCACACAGCAAAGCCACTTTGCGATTTTGCAACATCTGCCTGAAGAAATTTTTGTATTAAAAAAAAACCTTCCTCTTTGCTTTTTGAATTGAAAAAGTAAGTGGCACAGTTTGCAACTTTTTAGGTTGTACATGTTAGCATAAAATCCTCAAACAAATGACAAAACTCCTACTGACTTTACAACACACAAAACTTTATTAGCTTCTATGAGTATCTCTGCCTCTAAAACTGTAGCAGAAGAGACACAAGTTGGAAAAAAAAATCCAAGAAACTTTTCTTTCAGGAGCTCTAAGAACAATTTTTTTTTTTCCCTGAAATAAAATAAAACAAAACCATTTCTGGTCAAAAACTGACTACCTATTTAGGAGTTTGACAGAAAACAATCACGAATTTTATTAAGTGCATGTGCATCCATATTAAAGACAAGCACTTAAACTAATATACAACCTTGAGAACTACAAAAGCTCATAGTCTGTCTCTTCGATTCTGAAAATCACACAAATTAAGTGTTCCCTTTCCCTTTACGATAAACTTAAGGGGGTTCAGGAGAAAATAACCAACTTTCAATTCACCTTCACAGACCAGGAGCAGGTCATTGTAGCTGAATCCAGTGGGGCACTCACAGCGGAAGCTGCCAATCTGATTGATGCAAACTCCATTGGCACAGATTCCTGGGATTTCCTTACATTCATCAATGTCTGAAAGGAAGAGGAGCTACTTTAAGTACAGCTCATCATGTCTTTACAGACTGCAAGGATTCTCATTTTCACCGTGTTTAAAACTGAGTTGAGACGTTCCTCTTAATCCACAGAAACTACACACAAATTATAAAACCACACATATGCCCATTATGACAGAAAATGGCATACCAAGTTCAAGAAGTGATCAAAACAGAGCTATGCTAGGTATTGGCCAAGATGCAAAACTTATAAATGTGCAGAGAAGTCCCACAATATTTTTTGAAGGTAAAGCTTTTTATCTTACTGAATAAAACTCAAAATCATTAACTAGGATGGCAGCAGGGTGAAATACCATAACAAAATGTAAAAATTAAAAAACCCCAAAAAAACCAAAAAACCCCACAGAAATATTTTACATAAAAATTGGTCTCAATTTGTGTCACAACTGTAACTCCAAAATGAAATTTAACAACTTCAGTATATGAAGTGTTTCTTTCGGTTAACATTATGCAGGCGCAAAAACATTATGCAAAACAATTTTTGGTTAAAATAAGACTGGTGAAACTTACCAACAGCTTTTCCAGTATGGATGTCAAAAGTGAAGCCAGGAATATTGCCACACAGGTTCTTGAACTCAGCTAGAGCAAAACAGAGAAAAATTTATTTTCAGGGAATGTATAAATCTCCCAAGAATTACTTGCAGTCTCCTCAGCTACTCAAGAGCTGTTTTAAGCCAAATCTATTCAGGAGAGCAACTGCCACTTCTACAACTTGTATTGAAAATTCAGACTGCCAATAATTTAATGCAAATTGAAATAGTAATTCATGCTGTCCTCAAATTACCAAACCACGGAAAAGTTCTGTAAATTCTTGGTTACCTCTTACCAGTGAGCAGCTTTCTACACTTCTTCGGGTAAAAAAAAAAACCAGAAAAGGACTATTATTTCTGATTAAAGTCTCTATGCTAATAGTTATAATTTGCATCATGTGTAAAAACAAACAAAACAGTCTTTACTACTTAAAGTCATCAAACAGAGACTGATTGCTAAGCATGAACATAGAAAAAGGAAGAAAGAGCTCTGTTCACCTAGGGGAAAAAAAAAAGGCAAACGCATTGGCATGTGAAGTTCCCTTACAATCCTCATCAGAGCAGAATCATGCTCTTAATGAGCCACTGGGCTCAGTGGTGATGTGGTTAAAGTCAGTGTATCCCAACCCCTGTCTGTGATGTGTAGCCCCCGCCCAGATTGCAAAACAACTGGTTGTAGAACGTAAAGTGCAGCAATTCCCCCATTTCCACTTGGAAGCTGTGTTGGATCCCTCACACAATCCCTTTTCGTGGTGAAAAAGGTCCAACCATGCCTGCAAACACAGTAAAGTCATTTAGAAGAGCTAACAAGGCAATATTGAAATATTTCAGGAAATATTTAAACCCCATAACTGTGCTTGGTATTGCACAATACCAAGCAATTTTGGTTTTAACGAATCATTAAGAACTGCAGAAGTTTTTGAGAATTTGAGTGTCACCAATCTAAAAGAAGAATTCTTTCTTCCACCCAAGAACATTAATTGCATGAATCCCTGCTAGCAGTTTGCTGTACTTTTCTCATCATGTTGTCACCATGATGACAATTTTATGACATTTAGATAAATGACTATGGGAAAGAATTTCATGAGTTCTCTGTGGTAGCAAATATGTATTTCCTCTCTCAAGCTTATTTCTATCTCCCATTCCTGACTAGGAGCATTCCTTCATTCTCCCTCCTCCTGTTTAAGAAGGAAAAGAAAAAGGCTGCTTTCTATTCTTTCCAGTCCTATTTTCCTCCTCTTTACAGTGAGGGAAAATCTTTCTTTTATTATCTATTGTTTACCTCACGTCACCAGGACAAACCACTTGGAATCACAGTAGTAAATTATTTACAGTAAAATCACAAATGATGCAGCACCAGAGGCGTAAGTTTAGTGACACTACACCAGTAAACTTGGGGCAAGTCAATGAAACAATAAATTGTGTTTGTACAAAAAGGTCACCTGGGTTTTTTAGTTTTATCTAGGCATCTTTGCTCTCTTTTTCAAATGTAAAGAATATGTTAATGAATGTCAGGTTTCCTTCCACGTTGGTGATTTCCTCACCAATTATTTTTCTGATTTGAGCTTTCAAGGGTGTTTTATTCCAGGAAATTATTTCCATAAAGACTGACTGAAAATGAACTGTCCTTTTTTATTTTCACCTCTGTTTACAGGAGAGAATTTTTTACTTCCCATTGCAGTGCCCTACTTACTTGGCTTTTGCAAGTTCAGTCACCTTCAACAGAGGAAATGTAAAAGCAACCAAGCAGATTATGGCTCAGTTGTGAGACACAGCTGAAAAATCTATAAAGGCTTCCTACACTCAGTAATGAAACCCAATCTTGATGTTCTCACAGACTAGGGCTACCAGGATATATGTGTCTCCAACTATCAAGAACTAAATTACACTCTCCTAAATTAATTATCCTGGAAGACAGACTAGACAGGAGGTATCTCTGGTCAGCCAGTACCTTCAACACCAGTATCACTGCTCAGTAGAAGTCCCTTTGTGATGAAACATTAACTTCAGTTAATAGGTCAAAGCAGCAGATAAGCAAAGGAAGTAGCAAAATGGGGTGACCACAGAAGGCTTTACCCGTTCCTGGAGTCGGACACGGCTCACAAGGTTTGTTCCAGGCTTTCCCAATGTTGTATGTGCAGCAGCACATCCTTTTGGTCACGTTGAAGGGCAGCTCATTCTCACAGGAGGTTCCATTGTAGCTTCTGTAGCAAAAGCTTTTCCTCATGTCTGGATGTGAGAAAAGAACCACTAATGAAGTAACCAACATTATAATTATGATATTATGTAAATATCAACCCCCTACCAAAGCAGGCAATGATTCATTAACTCTGTTTTCTGAATGCAACATGAACACAACCATATAAAAATAATTTAAGGATTGATGTAATCTACAGTCTTTGGTTTAGACTTACGTCTATAAACATATTTTCTGTTTTCATTTAAAGACACAAGGGGGGAAAAAGGCAAACTCCCAAGAAATCATAAACATAGTGTAGATACTCATGAGAGCCATTTGTATGGTAAACCCCACCATTTGGAAATGATCAGATAAAATAAACCAGTGAACAGTGAGCCCTGTTAGGGAACAACAGCCCATGAATTCTGCATGCCAATCACACGGATCTCCTTCCTGACAACATGACACACCTGGGAGCTAAAAATAGTCAAAATAAATACAAAGCACAGGGTCTGGCCCTCAAACAGTCTGATACTCTTGCAGTTGTAGTAAAGATGACATTTTGCATACCCATGCAGTTGTGTCCTCCGTTCACCTGCATATATTCAGGTGGGCAAATGCAGGTGTAGTTCCCCAAGGTGTTGTAGCAGGTGCCAGGACCACAGACACCAGGGTGTGCAACACACTCATCAATATCTGGAGACCAGGAAAAAACATTGCAGTTAACAAGGGAGAAGAGGTACAAGTCCAACCCAATGTTTCTGAGAAATACAACCACAATAAATCTGTGTAAGGTAACAAAAATGCTTCATTTAAAGACTAACTTGGAAAAAACAGCTCTGACTTTAACGTCTAAGTCTAGCCTTATTTCTCTTAAGTGCAAGAAAACACTCTAAATAAACTAAAAGTACTTGAGCTTGCCACTGAAATATGAGCAATTCAACTTCACAAAAGACACTGACACCTTCTCACAGCAGGGTTAGTCACTTTTTAGTTTTTGGGTCAATTCACAATTTCGGTTCTAACAGTTGTGACAAATCTCAAGCACAAAGCGAAAACCAGTATGAACTTTACTTCACACTGAGTAAATTAAACTGCTACTCTCACAACCAAAATGCAGGGAGCATAGTAAAACTTGCAGGGTCTGGAAGTGAGAAGACAGAAATCATTAATAACCCCCTTAGTTTAACATCTAAAATAAACATTAATATATCCAAGTGTTGCATTTCAAGCTTTGAACTAATCACATCACTGTCACCAAAGATAATGATTTTAGGGAAGACTAGGTAAGGGTGGGGTGTACCATGCCCACTTATGGATTTAAGGCTAAAAATTAGTGGTTTTCATAATAACTGCACTGTGACAGAGGAAGAGGCTTCAAGGGACTCAACCTTCACAGATTCTTGTTTCTTCACTGAGGTAGTAGCCTCTTGGGCATTCACACTGGAAGCTGCCAAAAGTGTTGATGCAATTTCCACCTTGGCAGAGACCTGGCAGCTCCTGACATTCATCAATGTCTGAAAACAGGGAAGAAAAAACAAAAACCAAGAAAACCTCACCATATTTTCATTCCAGAATGAAAAGAAAGAAGAGAATTTAAATACTACCCTGAAATTTTGCCAACTAGTAGCTTTGAACCATTGTGTGGGTTTTTTTTTCCTTCTAAATTGCTCTCCAGGAATGCATGGATAAGATGCTCATTATCTTCCATTCAAACAGCCCTTAAGGAGCAGTTTCAGCTGATTAAGCCCATGTTCCATTGCTGTCTACAGGAATTTACTTCTTTACTTCTGCCCCTTTATTGGAACCAGAACTTCTTTTTCTGATTAACATTTCCTGACACTTGCACCTTCTGTTTATAAGCTGTAATTTTCATAAACAGCTTATTCTTCTGGGCCCAATTTTAAAATCCAGTTGCTGTGTGCCTTTTCCTGTTGTTTTTCAATTCATGTTAACGGTGGTCTTTGCTTTGCACTAAATGTAATTATTTCCGAAAAACGCAGTTCCTCTTCAAAGATTATCCCTATTATTATTATTATTATTATCATCATCATCATCATCATTCATCACAGTCATTTATAAGAAACTCACCTTCTAAAATAATAGTGATGGGATTTGGTCTGAATCCTTCTCCCCCCGGACAGAGAGTATTGTATTCAGCTGAAGTATAACAAGAGACAACATGTCAGTCTCATAAAAAATAAAATTATGACAAGAAATCACAGAATCGTAAAATTTCACTTGTGTTTTTAATGACCGTTCTTCCCTACAGTCATTTTGTTTCTGCTTTTTTCACCTACTCACTGTAAATAAAGCAAGTGCATTAGATTAATAGAAAAACAATGCAAGATTAGGAGTTCTGCTTGCTTTTATTACCACAATGTCAGATAATCTTAAGGCAGGCACATTTTTCCATACTGTGTCCTTAAAAAGGCATGTATTTTCTGTTTTGATTAGCTCTTTAATATGAAATGTCAGAATGCCACTGATAAAGATAAGTGTTAAATTTGGAATTTCTGCTATTATAAGGCTGTAAGGAACAACATACTTGACATTTGTTTTGCATTAGTCATTAAAGACCTTCAAAGCTCACAAAGCTGATAACTTATCCTTAGGTAACAGCTAGAAAGTACTCAAGAGTGACTTAGACATCAATACACAACAGTTATCAACACTCTTCTCTGGAAAATAATGAAGCCCTCCAAATTATAGCCATGATTTCAGCTGTAATTAAGGATTAATTTATTAAGTTATTTCCCTAGCAGCATGGAGTTGCTGAACAAAAATGCCCAGAAGATGTACGCACTCTATTCCATTCTTATCTGCAAATTTCTTACTTAGTTTTTTTTTTTTTTTTTCAAATGGGAGAAAAGTAAGAGTGAAATAAAGTACCCAAAAACTACCTGAAGTATCACCTGGTTCAGTGGGAAGTGCCTTTTAAAGTTAGGACTGACTTATTACTGTGAGAACAGGCACCAAGTCAGTCACAGAAGACTAAGGGTCACGTGTGTGATGCTCAGGTCCACACCTCTGCACCTCTGTCCCTCTGACACTGGCAGGGAAATTGCCTCGAAGGACTGATGTACAGCAACACAGCAAAAGATTGTAAATAACTTTTTCCATCCCTTCTAAAATCACCAGGAGAACACGAGAGCATTTCCTTACTGCTGTTGACAGGGGGACAGGTCTCACAGGGGTTCCCCCAAGCCTTTCCCAGCGAGCAGCAGCACGAGGAACGGCTGACTCCAACCCCAATCTCAGTGTTGCAGGACAGGCCCCCGTCCCCTCTTGGTCCAAACTTCAGGTAGCAACTGCCCACACGGTTGTCTAGGTAAAAAGGACACGTGATTACAGCTTCACACAATGATCCAGGCAAAGAACAGCAGGCACTCATCTGTAATTTCATGCCTAGAAGGAGGAATTCAGGTAGCATGGTGCTCTTGAAGTCATTGGCACTTCAAGAACATTGACAGTTATTGATGTTGAGAGAGACAACACTAAAAAACTGTGTAACAGGACACGCAGAATTCTGGAATGACTATTTTTCTATCCTTACTTGCCTAAAAGCAGTGATTTCTAAAGTGATACTTCACGAAGCTTTTACTTACCCACACAACCCACTCCAGTAGGATTCAGCTGGAAGTCTGGAGGACAATTGCACTCGTATCTTCCAGGAGTGTTTACACAAAGACCATTAACACAATTAATGGGATCAGCACATTCATCGATATCTAAAATAGGGAAGCTACATTCATAAATCTGCTCACTGGATAAAAATAATCATTTTACTTTCTAAGACAAAAGAGGCAGAAAGTTTCAAATCCAAGTGAATTTTAGCTGAAACTGAAGAAAAATTTTACAAATAATTAACCAAACAACTACAAATAAACTTTGTTCATCTGCATACTTGAGAAGCCACCCCTTTTGCTGACGAATTTCTGAAAAGCAGTGATTTACCTGTGCAGTTTCCCCCGGTTCGATCCAGTTCATAGCCATCATCACAGACACAACGAAACATTCCGGGGAGATTATTGCAGGTGCCAAACACACAGATATTCTGGAAGGAGCATTCATCGGTGTCTGAAGGAATGTATTAAAAACAGGAAGTTACACAGCATTACCACGTTATTGTTATTATTATTGCTGTTATTATGTGTCATACCACCAAAATCAAAAGGAGATACAAAGGAGACACACGCAGAATATTCTAAAAACTAACATTTTTGAGTTTGTGTAGAATACTACACAAGATTTGTATCTGTGAATTTGTATTTGTAAAGAAAGTGTGATAAGAAGAAAGAGAGGGTGTAGGCATCAACAGTCTCATCTCCTTGGAGAAAGAATACAGGGAAAATAGGAATACAGGAAGTAAGAATTATCTATGATTTTCTCAAGCCCACATTAAAATAGTTATGTAGTAACTACACACAGATGAGCTAAAATGCATCTAAAGGACTGCCTGCGTGCTCATCTAAATTGAAGATGAAATCAAACTGAAGGACACTGACAGAAATTTGGATGATTTTGTCAGCTACAGTGTAGAAAAGAGTTGAACACTGACAGCACAGACTGCCAAGCTATGGTTTTCAGCACAAACTAAAAGACTTCTGAGTTTAGGTAAGTAGGATAAGAGTGGAAAAAACCTCCTCCATGTACTGTCAGACAGCAAGACTTCTGAAGTTGCCAGAATAAAGCAGCTGTGGAAAAGGCAAATGCAATTCTGGCACGTACTCGTGAATTATTTTTAGCACAGACAGGGAAGTGGAAAGCATTAGTATCATTTTACAAAGCACAGCCAAATCTTAATTTGAAATCCTGAGTACAGTGCTCTGTTGATGAACTAATATTGCAAAAGATGTGCAAAAGGGGTATTAAAATTATTACAGTAATAAAATATCTACTTTTAACCTGGCTGGATTGCCTCAGCCAGAGGCTGAGAAGTGATAAAATGTCTCTTTATAGGAACATATGAGAAAGGTTAACTTCAGAGGGCAATTTGAGAAACATGTTTTAAAGGGAAAATGAATGCTTAACATCCAAAAGTCCTGAGTCAATTTAATCTGTAAATTAAAATTTCTAAATACCCTGGAGTATAGCCATGGGATGACCTCCAAATCAGGTCATTGAGAAGCTAATGTGCTGACATTTCAAGGGACTTCTGAAGAAAGTGGATTAAAAATTTGTAATACAATTATTGCACTAAATCAAAACTTTGGATTTTGCCCCTTGATTGTAGAAATCAGACAAGGACTCTCCTTATCATAGGAAAAACTAATGCATCAACTTCAAAATGAAAGAAATAAAAGATAATGTCTTTTAAGTATTCAGCATCCAGATATTTCAGTTCTCCAACAGCACAATTTAATCAATGGAATGTTTTCAGATCTCTGCTGGAATCACAGCAATATATCAAGCATTTCTCCACAATCCTTCAATTGTTGGACCCAAAATCCCTCAGCACGCTGACCCAAAAATTAGAATTACATTGTTTTCCAAAACATTGGTTGGCTGGAATAGATTGGATCTATTAGGGGATTTTTATTAGACCACTGGCACCACTGTAATATGACTGAGCTGCACCAAGAAATTCAGTAAAAATGGTTGACATTACTTGGTAATTATTAACAAATCTGACTACACAGTGGCACAGGTAATTCCCCAGAAGCACCTGAATTATTCTGAATTCTGATTCATACATGTGCCTACTGTTAGAACATGCCACGCTCTGGACTGAATCTTACAGATTACACTTTGAAACCTGTTTTTCATGTCTCACCAAGAATCTTAATTTCCTAAGATGCTTTGTGGTTTCCACCATTAAATATGAAATAAGTTAAAAGCTTTGAGACACCAGCTAAAATGTTTTCATCTACTACACAGTCATATTGAACAACAAAAACAAAAGGTATAAGAAGACAACAGGGAATAGAAGCTGAACTGGACTAAAAAAATAACACAAGATTTTCCACACACTATCCAATAGTGACAAAAAGGAATTTTAAAAAATATATACAAAATTACTGAGGCAAACCTCTACTCTGGGATTTATGGATGAAGGCCAGAAAAACCTCATAAAAAGATGAAAGCAACCTTCAACATAATTCGCATTGAAGAAACCTCTTGTACGTGAAACATGTGGTGCTTTCTCTGCTTCCAGGTTGAGGTCCTGGTGCTTGTTCTTTGCTTTAGAGCAGCCAACCCAAACTCAGAGGACAAAGCTGAGGCAGCAGCAGCAGCTCACCTTGGCAGGACCTGCTGTCAGAGGCAGGAGTGAACCCCATCTCACACTCGCAGCGAAAGGCACCGGGGGCGTTCAGGCACTGCCCATTTTCACACAGATTGACATTCTCTGCACACTCATCAACATCTGTGGAAGACAGGAAAACCTCTCTGAAACTACAGGTTTCAGCAGCAAAAAAACCACATAAAGATATCCTGATGTTCAAAATAATAGTGCTGCGGAGCACTGAAGTTATAAAGCAGAACATTTATGCACTAAAGTAAATTGAAAGAATGCAGAAAAGCAAACACAATTTCCAAAATTATTCCTTTCACCTTGACACGATTCCTTACTCCTTGTTTTTCATTAACAGATGAAATTTTTTTTTTAATAATGCAAGCTGTTAAGATTCAGTACTACTAACCTTGACAAATAAGTTCAATACCTTGCTTAAAAAGTCAAAACTTTGCCTCCTGGCGTATATTGCTATGCTATTTTGACATAAAAAAACGTTAAAAGGCAAATTTTCCTAAATGAATAGAAAATTATTATATTCACTTTAGAAAATATTCTTTGAGGATGAAGAACATTACAAGTACTGTTTGCACACCAGGAATTCTTCTAGTATGTTCCAAAAGAGCTATTAGGAAGGAGAATGGCAAGAGAGGGCATTCACCATTGCAGCCATCACAAGTAGTCCTAATTTTGTCAGTTATGCTTATAATTGTCCAAAAAAAAATTTATATGCTTTCTCCATTTTGTTAGTCCATACTCAGTATTACACCCGATTTTTAGAAAAACAAAGAAGCTCAATATAGGGATAAAACTTTGTGCTCATGAACCAAAAACTTGCAATACAAAACCAAGTCCTATCTGAAGGTTCTTATTCTCAAATAAAAAACCTTACACTACTACTCAGAAAACCTTGTCTCTCATCTGTAAATTCATTTTTATTTGTAATTAGCCAGTTAGCCAACAATGAATGCATTCACAGTAGTCTTGTAGGTATTTTACCATCATTAGGATGCGTTTCTTCAAACCTTTAAATATACGTTGTATAGTACAGGATGTATTAAAAGTTGAGAGCAGAGACAATCTCCACTCTGTAAGTGATAAAGACCAGAGTAACCCAATACAAGGTCATTAATTAAACATAAAATCTTTATATAGAGTGTATGTATCAGTTTATCTTGAGTCACTTGCTGTGTGAATAAAAATGTCCATCCTTAAGAGTGAGCACTTACCTACAAATTTCAACACAGAGATCACGGGCAATGTTTTTTAACTGCAGTTTGTTTTTCTTTTTTAGAAGTCCTATGTTACTGATCACATCCTGTTCTACTAATAGAGTGAGGAGAAAATAGATGATGCCAGAGAGAGGAATTGTAACAGAGCTGGCGTTTGGTGTTCTTGACTAGAGACACTGCTGCAAGCAGGACATGCACGTTCAAAACTATTGGCATGAAGATGAGGAGGAGGAAGAAGCAGCAGACAGGAACTTCACCCAACAAATGGACCCAGTGGGTCCAACTGGCACACAAACCAAAACAACAATCAGGTGCTTTTGACACCATTTCTTATGCAAACAGGAAGCATCTTGATCTGAAATGACACTTTCACATTTATGGTCTTGCCCTTTGGGCTTGGGTGTAATTCACAAAGGTTCCACACAAGAGAAGAACAACCAGGGACAAGCCAGGTGTCACAAAACCCCTCACCAGAGCAGGTAAAGCCATCTCCAGTGAATCCCTCTGCACAGGCACAGTGGTAGGAGCCCGGGCTGTTCACACACCGAGCGTTGGCGCTGCACCGCTGGGTCCCGTTGGAGCACTCGTCAAGATCTGGGTCAAAAAGTACAGGCAGCAGCACAGAAATTAGTACACCTGGCTGGCAATCAGCTGCCAAGATAGCCAGCACAACTGCAAACATGATTTATGTCTCCATAAATACACAAATTTACTATTAGCTGATACAGGGTTAATCTATAGTGATTCCATTTTGATACATCTTCCTTTAAGTTAAAACGCGTGGGACTGGGCAGAATATTTCCGAGCAACAGATAGAATTCAGCCAACTCATTACTTGGATGTTAATGTCCTGTTAAAGAGCTTGAATTCAAAATTAGTTAAAAAAATCCCCTGAACCAAAGAAGTCTAGTGAGGTAAAAATCTGCCACTTATATAGAAAATTTCCTCAAGTACTAGAAAAAAGTGAAAACAATGCAACCCCATGAGAGTTGATGCAAGCTATTCACTTGGATGTTAATATGTATGAAAAAAAAGAAAAAATAAAAAAATAAGAAAAAGAAAAAAAGAAGAAGAAATAAGAAATCTCATACGGGGGTTTTTTTTTTAGCACATTACATCCAAAAAGCCTAATTGTTAAATGAAGCTCCTCTTCCACAGATCCCAAAATGTTCTGAAAAAAGTATTACAGTCTTTTCCCCACCAAACTGAAACATGAAGGCAAGCAGACATATGCAACTCCAGCAGCCCAGCAAAAGCAGACACAGGTTTCCCACTCCTACAGTCCCAATCTGGTTTACATCACATTCTATAAACTAGATATACTACAGGACATTTATTAAAAAATGCTTGAAGTACTGGGAATATCTTACCGACAGGAAACAATAAAACAAATTTTATTTAATTTCCGTGGTTTTTTTTAATTTTGCACATTCTAGTAGCAGTTGTATGCAAACTTTGTACAACACATAGTTAATTCAGTAAGCTGTTACAGCATGAAGTTCCTGAGACAGAAAAACGGGGGTTTTTTCTTAGAAAACCAGGTCTGTGGAACATAAGAATCTTTCATACCCATCTATCCACAGGGTACAGCAGACAGAAGAATAATTCTTTGTTTCTAATGGAGTAATCACACAGTCACATTACATGCTTCCAGAAAAAAAAGGGGGGGAGAGGAAGAGAGAAAAAAGCTTTATTTCCCATATACTTACCAATACACTTAATGCCATTTCCAACCCAACCTTCTCTGCAACTGCATTTAAAACTTCCTGGTACATTGACACACGAGGCATGCACGTCACAGTTGTGAGCTCCAATGTCACACTCATTCACATCTACAAGCACAAAGCAAACTATCAGTATTTACATCAAAATATTAAAAATTCTGGTCCTTCTACATATTTCCACTGTGAAGGTTTGCAGTCCTTTAAAAAACAAATGTTTGAGAACACAGAATAATTCCAGCAAGCTACATATTCTGTATTAGTAAAAAGGAGTGACAATTGCATTTTATTTTTGCTCTCTGTTTGTAAACATGGCAATCATTCTGGTTTCCTACAACTGCTTTTCAGCTTGAAATCAACACTCTTTTCCAGAAATATGAATTATGCTGATCTTTTTATGTCTAAAACTGGGATGAGGCCTTTGGGTGCACAGCCACCTTCCAGTTATAAAAATAATTATACACCCAGGGCTGTAGTAGTTATGGAACAGATTCCTAAACACCAAATTGAAGGAGAAATTCTGTCAGCTTCTTTTGGATGAGCCTGGATTCTTGAGAGCATGGAGAAGACAAAGTACCGCTTAAGTATCACAGGAACTTGTAGAGTGATTATGAGTGACAACAGATCTTTAAAAAATGTTGGCACAGGTCGAAGGATTTTTTTTCCACTTTTTTCCCCCTCTCGTTCTTTCCTTAGACCACATGGCCATTTCCTGCAGCTCGAGTTGAGAGGTGAGTCCATCCTCCACAGGTACATGTGACAAATGAGCACTGATAAAATATTTCCAACACAACTTGCCACCCCAAGCCATGTTCTGTAACACAGGTGTTCACACAACCTGTGCTGATAAAATCTTTAAAATTAGTTACGTAAGCAGCCTCCAGCATTGATACTGGTGAAAGAACACTCTGTTTAAAACTCTGGCACGTGCTAGCAGATGTGAAACACTCATAATATATGTAAATAAATATAGATACCAACCTCTCTCTTGTGTGTGAACACTTGTGCATTTGTTTTACCTGGAAGCCAAACAAGGTATGTGACACATTCACTGGAAATCTGCTTTACCTGTGCACCCTGTGCTTCCTTTCTTGACTGAATACCCAACTTGACAGTGACAAATGAAGGAGCCTTTGGTGTTTTCACACTCCCCAAACATGCAGATGTTGGAATTCAAATCACATTCATTCACATCTGTAGGTGATTATAAATTAATTATTAGTTGGACATTACTGTCATTTTGGAACACTCTTTTTCAGGTGAAAATATCTACTGTATGAGGCATTTATTTTTCTTAATCATAATATATTTCAGCTGTTCCACTCTGTAAATTCCCTAAAACAAGTAAGGATAAATGTGTAGTCCAAATACCACTGTTTTGCGGTAAAATAAATACCATTTGTTTTCACCCTTTTTTTGGAATGCTAATTAAAGGAATATGAAGCAAACCTTTTCCTACAGGAATCACTTAAAATAATCTTCTTAAAACATATTTTTGATCATAATAATTTTCTTCCAAAGAACTATTTCTGAAGTGCCCCCTTCTGGACCCCACAACCAATCCCTTCCCAATACACATGTTTCATTACAGTAAAATTACTCCAATGTTTTTTTTATTATCTGGTGATCTGGTTCATTATTAAGGACTTATCAAAAGGCATACAGGTTATTTTTTTAATAATATACATAATTTCAATATCTACTTTCAAGGACTCAGTAGAAAGAACATCTTGAAACACAAGCTGAAGGATTTTTAAGGCTTGCACTTAATTTGGTGCACACAGCTACTTACCAACACAAGTTTTCATGTCTACAGAAGCCATAAATCCATCATAACAGAGGCAGCGATATTCCCCCGGAATATTGGTACACTGCCCACCATCACAGATGTCTGGATTGTTTTCACATTCATCAATATCTGAGGGAAAAAATAAAAACAGATAATAATTCTGTCAGTCTGGCATGGATGGGCTAGAACACCATGGTGATTTTGGCTGAAAGATACGATGCTGGAGCTTTTAAGGCACAAAAACCTACCTGCACACGTCCTGACATCTGGCATCAGAGCATAGCCATCACTGCAGCTGCACTCATAGCTGCCTTCTGAGTTAGTGCAGTGCGTGTCACAGCCTCCATTCATTATCATACACTCATCAATATCTGGGGAAGCAACATTGGTAGCAGTAAGTCTACTTCTTTAAGAAAAAAAAACCATATTCTCTTTATGTTTTACATAAAACAGTTTATCAGTGGCTTCATGCTGAATTTTTTATTCTCATTCTACTGCCTCTGATTTATATTTTGGTCATTTTTCCCACTTTCAACTGCTTTTTCATCTGTGGGAGCAAGTGGCTAAGTTAAATGTTGCTTTTTGTTCCTGTGTATTGCTAAGGGTGTGGAAAAAAGCACAAAACACAAAGTTTGGAAAGGAAAGAAAGGAAAACCCCAAGAAACTTCAGGCTTGAAATGTAGCACAAATTTGTATTTTGGTAAAAAAATAACCATAACAAGCAAATAAAAAACCCTCTCAGTACTGCTGTTCTCCTTTGCGAGGGGTTGATGTGCTGGCAACTGTGTAATTCAGTATTATTATTACAGTGAAGGATTAAAGAGATGCATATGATAAGGAAAAAAAGTGAAAGATAAATAATGAATGCATGGGGCTTTTCTTGCTTGCTCAATAAATCTATGTGTATTTCCTGGCTGTTATCTCAAACCACTGATTTTAATGGAGTAGTAGAGTAAGTATAATTTCAAAGTATTCTGCAGAGGTCAGTACAGCAATCATGTTTTTGTACCTTCTTTGTATTTCTTTATACTCCTGTACTTCCACAATAGCTCATGATAAGCCTCAAACCACATGAGAGGTGAGCCCTGCTCATTTCCAAAAGGAAGGTATGAAATTAAATAAAAACAAGGACAGATGGAATAATGCAGCTGAAGCAGAAACTCACACGTGCAGGTGCACAACACTTGCCTGTGCATCCCTGTCTGTCAGGAGTGGGCTGGTACCCAGAGTCACAGAAGCACTGGTACGTCCCAACCATGTTCACACACTTGCCATTTCTGCAGAGACTGTCACTCAAGGAGCACTCATTTACATCTGGGGAAGAATAACTCACATCAGTTGCAATTCAGAATATTTAATGGCTCTTACTGCTCAGGTTTCAGGGAGAGGTAATATTGCAAACTGGTGGCTTTCAGGTTTATCCCATTTCTTTCTCTCTCCTGGCATGTTCCAGTCCAAGGAATGGAGGTCTGCACAGCATGTTTAAACCACTGTCCAAAGATTTATCTTCTCTGATTCAGGTCTGAGAGCATTAATTACAGAGTCTGCTGTGGGCATTAATTACCAAGTCTGCTATTTTCCAACAAGAAAAGAAGCCAGAGATAGCATGCTTCTTTTTCACCTTTTCTTCTTCCGTTTTTTCATCATTTTGGCGGATTATGTGCTAAAAGGAGAGATGCATTTCAACACAGGAGAACACCTTTTTGTGACGGATTAAAGTTGTTCCCATGAGTGGTACATCCTTTGAGTTGCTAAATAACCCCCAGGAGGCCTGGTAAAACACTCCTCTTCGGAGTCAACAGCATCACTGGCGCTGAGGAATATACAGGCTTTCAGATTTTGATTTGAAAATACTCATATAAAGGAGGAGCATTAATTTAAGAGATTCCTGGGACCCCACCCTTGCCAGGGACTGGAAGTTTTCACAGCAGAAATGACCATTCCTCAAGCTGAAGATTATTATCCTGAAACTCACCTAAGCATTCCTCCTGGGAGGGTGACAGCTCATGCCCCAGGGGACAGTCACACCGAAAGCTCCCCTCAGTGTTCACACAGGTGCCACCTCTGCACAGCAGAGGGTTGCGTTCACACTCATCTATATCTGCAAAGAAACCATGATGTGCAGATATAAAATCATTACCGAGGGGCAACGAAGAGAAAAGAGTGGCTACAAGTGACAAAATAAAAGGATTGTTTCATGGTGTTGCTCATTTCGTCATGCTGCACAACAGGGCAAACAAAAAACAATAATTCGTTATTAACTCTAAAGATGGGTATCTTCCTCTCAAGAAAACCAGAAATCCATTATTTAAAATTAGGTATTCCATGAGACACAAGACACAAGCAAAGGCAGCAACTGTTTGGATGCTGCTCTTCATATAAATGTATGAACGTAATGATTTTTTTTTCTTTTTTAATTCTTCTTAAGAACCGTTTATGGTTGCACCCGTTTATGAATGCACTGAAATTCTTGTCTATGGATGCAGTTACGGTGAATGTTTGTGTATCTATTTTTACCTAAATGGCTCCTCAGTTTGGAGGAGCTCCTGTGCATGCCATGATGTGGCTATGAAATATTCTTGCTGCAGCTCATAAAGGCAAACTGAGTATTTGACTCACAAACCTGATTAAACCAGCTAACACTAGAGGTGTGGATGGAGAGAAATATGAACAGAAGATGTTCAAGGTGGAGGATGCGCTTACACCTTTGGACTCCCAGGAAAGTCTAAAAGCATCACAATTTGCAGGAAAACAAGCAAAGGTGACAGGAGTCTAAGTCAAGGTTTTTTAAGGTGGCTAGTAACTTTTGGTGTCTCCAGATCTATTCTTACAACTTTAAACAGATTAAAGAGATGTAATTTTTTTTTTTTCAGGAAATGCTGTGAGAATTTCTTGAGTCCTAGAAGAATCAATGACAAGGGAATGACACTGCTTTTGAAACTCCAGCTTCCTATTCCTAGCTTTACCAAATATTTGGGTACACCATTAGCAGTTTTTAAATGAATTGTGTGAAGAGTTGCTGCCATTCTAAAATAACTGTACAGAATAAATGTCTCTTGGGGGTATAAGTAATTAGCATAAAGAACAAGCAAGGCTATATACTCAATTCAGTTATCTGTCCTGTAAAATACATATCTGAATCATTTGCTCATGAAGTCACAATAATGACACATCTGAAGTGCTCAGTGTGGCAGTCCAGAGAACAGCCAGGCTTTGCACAGCAAATGGAGACTCCAGGGCATCCTGGCAACACTTACCCATGCAGTTCTTCATCATCATAAATCCACTTTCGTAGCCATCAAAGCACTCACACTCAAAGCTGCCAGGAGTGTTGACACAAGCACCACTTCCACACAAGTCTGGGGAGATCCTGCACTCATCAATGTCTGTTTCACAGCAGTGGAGAGGCACAAAAATCAAACTGGGTTTAAGGTTATCCTGCTTTTCACAAAAATAAACATCTGGCCACTATAAGGTAAGTCTACAGGAGCCATAAAGAGTATGCAAATCAACAGAGAAAAATTAATTACTTATAGAAACATCTGATTATGTGAAACAGTTTGTGAAAGATTCATAATGCTGTGTCTTCAGAGCTCTCAGGTCATATTAAACTACGTAACAAGTCCGCTTCTATTAAGTTTATTTTAGGGTTGGATTCTTAAGGAAATAACTAAATGTAAGAAATTCCGAGACGTCATTGTTACAGAGGTATCAAATTACTCCATGACTACAGTGCCATCCATTTATTATAATTTGATTATTATGAAGGTATTTACCCAGTAATAGCGTTACAAGCTGTTTTGGTTTAGGGCAAAATCATGGAGAAAAATTATGGCCACTCTAGGACATAAGCTTACCCTTTCCATTAGCAATTAGCTCCTATCAAAGCTAGATTTACAGTTCACTAGTTATCTTGTTAGTTAAGTTTGAATGGAACTGAAGAAAAAGACAGAAGACCTCTTTTTAAACCACTCTGGTAGTGAGTCAGAAATCCGAAGAGGAATTTTAATGCGGATATGATCCAGTGAAACAGGTCAGTGTTGCAGGAGAGGGTTTTGTGCCACTGCCCATGGACAGGTTTCTGCTGGGTGATGACACTCAGTCCTCACAGATGCCTGGAGGTGTCAGACCCATGTGGCAGATCTGGGACACTACTGAATATCTGGGCTCCTACAGGCTTTATGAAACACTTTCGTGCTGATTTAAAACAAGCAAAAGAAGTCATCTATTTCAGAAAACCTGTTTCTCTACAGCTGCTCAGTGGAATAACTTCGTCACCACAGAACAGAAGGAAAAAAAAGCTTTTTCAGGGAGTTTTCTGACCTATTCTTGTTAGTTTTAAAATAAAGTTTGTTAAATGCATTCTTCATCAATGCAATCACTATAAAAACAAGGAAATCATCAGTTAGGGCAACATTACCATCCAGACCAACCTCAGTGAACATGCCTTACCCCCCACACTTCGTAGTTATGACTCAGACACACTCATGGACGCCTGTATGTTGTAACAAAATCTCCTTCATTTTCAGCACAGAGCCACCCACAACGCAGGCATCCAAGTTCCCACAGCCACAGAACTGTCAAGCTTATCTTCAGATTTTCCAGACAGTAAAGAACAAAATTCTAAACTTTTAAATTAAACGCACGCATCTGTATCTTCTTGAGTTAACGTTGCACTGGTGTCAGAATTGCTGAGGTGCCCTTTCGTGTCCTCAGCCATCAAATCTGAATGAAAATTAACTTGCAGTCTCTAAGTTCATTTGGCAATACAATGACCAGAGAATAAGGAACATAAATTAAGATAACTTCTGTGTTAGAACATTAAACTTGGCTTTGCTGGTGACCCTTACTGATTTTTCAGGTTGTACTGATACAGCATGACCTAAACATCTTAAACACCAATCAAAAAACCAGAAAAATGTTATATTTATTAAATAATCCGTTTCTGGAAGGGAAACTCACCTGTACAGTTTCTTTCCTCCATATCTAAAGTGAACCCACTGTTACATTTGCATTTGAAACTTCCAATTGTGTTTCTACATTTACCATTCATGCACATGCCAGGGAACACTTTACATTCATTGATATCTAGGAATAAAAACAAAGAAAAGAACATTCTTAAGCACAAAGAAATACGGAATTAATGGGAATTTCCTGCTCCTTCTTACCAATTGCACTGAGCATAAAAGGCAGGGTGTGGGTTAGAGGGGACATCCTTGGAAACTTGACTGGAGGTGAGATGTTTCCCTGCCTTTTGGACTCTTTATGCTTTATTTGCTTCACAATCCACAAATCAGTCATTAAACGTTTATGTTTATCAGCAGTCAAAGAAATTCAGTGATACTCTCTTGAGCTGAAATTCTGGTATGTGTATCGTGCTCAAGTTTGCTTTGTGACACAATCAATATTCCTGGTATTCCTGAGCCAGCTTGTAAAATATGCAACTATTACCTGGCTGACTGGGTTTGGTTTTTCAATTGAGATTGCCAGAGTTTTATCTGGAGCTCAGTTTTGAAAATGGTGGTTTTCCTTCTGTAGAATATCAAGTGAAATGTTTCATCTCTCCTCAATGCTGGGTAACATAAACTGTTAAAGGATCTTGCATAGGACAAGGCTGAATGACCTTCCATACACTCTGTGATATAATTTGCTGAAGCAATGTCCTTAACTGAGAATCATCTTCAATGAAATAAACATCTATCTCCCACGTATTTCTAAGAATGGGATGCAACAGCGGTCCAAATACAAATGCAGAAACAGGAAGCCAAATCTCAGAAAATCTCAGTCTAGACAAGATTTATGAAATAATTATTAATTATTCTTTTTAATTAAATAAATGTTGATAAAATTATTATCATTTTTAGTGTTGTTATTTTCCTTATTTGTTTAGTAAATCACCAAGGAAATTCAAGAGCTTTGCCTGAGAATAACGACTCCTGAAAATCAGAGCTTTTTTATGGTGAAGCAGAGGTCCAATCTGTTAAAGTTTTTTCAAGCAACTCAAAATATTCCAAGACAAATACTTCAGAATATATCCTTAAAAAAAAAAAAAAAAAGAAAAAAAAAGAAATACTAACACATTCCTGGATCATCTCAGCTTCTGGACACAGAAATCTAGTTTTTCTCCTTGGATTTTAAACATCTGAAGTAACTTGGGTCTCGTTTCTTAACGTTTTCCAGCCTATTCTGTTTTGTTGTTGCTCTACAGGAGGTGAAGCTAGCAAAAACTGGACAAAGTACTTTTATTTATCACTGCAGATCCTTGTTGTCACTGCCCTCATGATCATAATGCGACAGACACCCCCTCCTTTTAATCCCTTACTGATTCTGCAAACCAGAGAAAGAACCTGTCCTTCTTCAATCTCTCAGTGAGCTCTGGTCAAATTTTAGTATTTTTTATGTTTACATCTAAAATAACTGATTTCACAGACCATCCGACGCTCAGTTCACTCCCTGCAAAGCACTACCTTAAAAAACACGCACATTTTGCATTATTCCTGTAATTGAGAGCTCCTCTCCCTTCAGGAATTTCCTTTTTCTCCTTACCCAATCCACACTTTGCACCTTTTCCTCTCAAGCTCCCATGAAAGCAGAGAATCCCCCCACCTGTAGCATCAACTCTTTCAGGCAAACACCTTTCTCCCGTCTCTCAAGCACACTTAACAAGCAGCCTCCAGCCCTGGAATTTCCTCAGGATACTCTCTCAGATGCACCCGCAATTAATCCTCAGACACCAGAACTGATGACTCAGGATTTAGCTTTTATATATTTCAGATCCCG
This sequence comes from Melanocharis versteri, assembly GCA_013397845.1. Lineage (NCBI taxonomy): Eukaryota > Metazoa > Chordata > Aves > Passeriformes > Melanocharitidae > Melanocharis > Melanocharis versteri. The sequence continues at coordinate 39,368 of VZTG01010161.1, forward strand.
TACTGCTTTAGTGTATAGCTATAAAACTCCAAAGCCTGTCAGCTACAGTTCTCTGATTTTATTCATACGAAACAATTCCTCCCTAGGCCTGAAACCTCACTGTCTCAGGCCCCGAGAGATGTAAACAAAAGTGAATTGGGGGAGTGGGGGGGGGAAATTTGGAGTAAATTACTTCATTACCTGAAGCTGTAATTGGAGGATTAACCTCTGATATGCCTGATATGTAAATGGACCGAAGTTATAACTGTGTGAAAACCTCGTGGCCGTCGTCCACCTTGGGTGCAGCCTCCGGGAGGCCGCCCAAGGCGGAACCATCGAAGGCCTTCGCTAAACTCCCGCTTTTACTCCCTAGATCCTGCCCGGCCCGCAAGGCACCCGAAGGAACGCTCACCTTTGTAGAACGGCCTTCCGGTGAGAACGTCCCCTCTGCTGGAGAAGCCGGGGCCCCGGGGGCACAGGGCCCGGTGCTCCTCGGTGCCGGGCGCGGGGCAGCGCTCGCAGCCGGAGCCCCAGGCGGCGCCCACGGCGCAGCAGCAGGAATCCATCCGCAGCCTGCCGGGCACGGGCTGCACACATTCCTCCTCCTCCTCCCACCGCAGGTAGCACTGCTCCATGCGGACATCTGCGTGTTTTTCACAACAAAAAAAACACCAAAAAACCAGGCGTTTACCCCTCTTCTCAGCTGTTTCTCAGGCACAGTGTGCTGAGGCCCGAGCGGCAGGACTCAGCCAGAGTTGACTTACGAGGTGAATCCTGGGCAGTGTGTGAACACCATCAGTATTATTTAGCTAAAAATAGATGACAAAGATGCTTACGCTAGCTCTGTATAACCCTGTATCCGCAAAAAATGTATCATTTTAAGAAACTTTCCTAACTGACGTTGATACCTTAGGATTTTACCTTGTACATTTTTCATGTATTTGTAATCTTGCAATTCTTTAGTTGATAACTCTAAACTCCATATACAGTGCTAGCTACTGCCTTCCCATTTAGTCAGACAAAACAATTCCTCTCCAGGCCTGGGAATCAAGGACACCTCACTGTCTCAGGCCCCAGAAGTGTAAACAAAAGTGAGTTGTGGGGGAGCAAACTTGGGGTAAATTGACTTCATTACCTGAAGCTGCAATTGGAAGATAAACCCCCAATATGCAAATGGACCAAACCTACAAAAGTGTAAAAACTCATGAACCATAATCCATTTTTGGGTGTAGCCCCTGGGGGGCTTTCTCTGCCTGAAGTGTACCTGAAGGGCTTTCAATAAATATAACCACGTTTTATTCTCTTAATTTTGTCTGGCCACTGTTTTTAGGTAGCCTCAGAAAAGGCATCAGTTTCTTCGTGAATAGAGGCCTGTTTGTAGGGTATTTTAGGAGAAAATCCTTCCAGACAAGGCCTGGGCTCTGGCCAAGCCCTGGCCCCTGACACTCAGCTCCTGCTCAAGACTCTGCATTTTTGCACAGTGTTCAGCCATTTGAAGCTGCTAATGTTGCACTATAGTTAAATTTATGGAACTTTCTTGTGCCACATAAAAGTAAAAGGATTTCTTTTGCTGTCTCCCAGTATCAAGATACACCCTTACCCTCACATGCCCGTGCTTTTTAGGTTTCTATGTGTATTTGACAGGACAGACACATGTATTTCTTTATTGTATCAGATATTTTCACTTATAAAATGACCCATTTATTTGAAGGGACAGACACATGTATTTCTTTACTCTATCAAGTATTCTCACTTATGAAATGATCCTTTTGTGGCTCTTGTAGTAAAAGAAAAATATATTCCTTCCTACATTTATGTTGCTAAATTAATTTAACATTGCAGTGAATACAGATTAAAAATAAAACAGATGACTGTTGTCAGGCTTACTTTAACACCGGTTAGCAGGAGAATACAATAGGATTTCCAGAAAAGTTAATTATGGTTATTATACTCAAGGGTCCATCCCATTAGCAGCAAAGCAGGTCAACCGAAAGACAGACCAACCAAGCGTGCAGGCAAAATCTTGTATTTGTACACCCAAATGTCAGGAAAAGAACCACACACTGACCTGTGCACTGAAATAAAAGACCAGTTAGCACCAGCAGATTTGTGCTCACAGGACATTGCTGCTCCTGAACAGGAGTCAGAGCAGGGACAGCACTTTAGCACAGCCTACTGACGGCACTGAGGGCAAAACAAGCCTCAAAACAAACACATTCCTCGAGGGAATGAACAGCTCTTCCCTAAACTGGCACAGATATTTGATATCTAAGCGGGCATGTTATTTGGGATAACCCAGAAATAAACCACGCTTTCTCTGAAGCCCCTTGAAGAAGGATTTTGGCCAGCTGTGGGACACAGCTGGCAGAGTGGGGGAGTGCTCTTACCTAAACACACTCGCCCAGTGCCGTCCAGGGTCAGCCCCTCGGGGCACTCGCAGTGAAAGGAGCCTCTGCTGTTGATGCACCGCCCATTGGGACAAACCCCCGGGAAAACCTCACACTCATTTACATCTGTCGGGGACACAAAGAGTTCAGTTACCTGCTGACTCCAAGGGGGGAGCTGCAGCTTTACGGAGAATTTAAGTAACAAGAGAAAAACAACACAATAAACCCCCTTTTATCACATTTTCAAAGCGGCGGGGAAAAAAAGTGACATCTTGAGTAAGAAGCAAGAACTTCACCTTCACAGGTAACACCCTTCACTCTGGCAAATCCTCTCGAGCAAGCTGTGTCTGGAATCAAGCCAGAAAAATATTGTTACTGCTTCAGAGTGACAGGAAGGTAGGAGAAGAAAATGTAAAGATAAATGTACCTTCAGAATTCCCTAATAATTTCACTGCTGTAAGGTGGGGAGTGTTCTAGCCTCAGTCAAGAAAAGTATTGACTCATACGTGCTATTTAAACTAAGTGAACAGCTGAGGAAATTAAATCTTAGACCATTACTTTCTCATGTGCTTTCCTTGGTGAAGTGATCAGCATCTAATCAGATCAGTCTCTGCACTCACATGTAGCTGAAAGGTAAAATTCCTTCAAGAGGCCTGAAGATTTAAAGCTGTAGTAATTTCAATTATCAGCCTTTTTTCCCTACCAAAGCTTAATAACGGAGCAATGAGGTTACTTTAGGTTATGCATGTAAAATGTAGCACCATATAGTGATTTGAGAGTTTGCTGAAATTTAACTAGTTGCAGAATATTCAAGGCCCAGATGCCCCTAATCTGAGCTAATTATCTGTCTAGATTGATTAGGGTTTGATCAGTTTTGCCAGTCTAACCTCACCATGCTGCTTCCTGAAGTCCAAAGGAATATCTTTGCTGCACTGCACAGTTAAGAGCTCTGCTGGATGCTGCTTGCACTCTGCTTGTTAGGAGGGATACATGTGCCCACAGTTACTGTTCCAATTAAAAATGAGAGGCTAAAACATCTTGACACCAGTTCAGCTGCCAAAACCTTAAGGGGATCAGTATTTTTGCCATAAACTAGAGTACAGTTAGCATTCCTCCTTCCAGCTTCCAGAATTAGCCTCACGTACACAAGCTACGTGATTGAAAAGAGCTGGGAAAAAAGTGTTAACAGCCCACAACACAAAAAGTCCTCCAGAATATTGCCAGATATTTCACTTTACTGTTTTACCTCCCTATCCCAGTCAATACACACTCCTTGTGGAGAAGAAACATAACCATTAAGAGGTTTATTAACATGTTATTTTCTGGTATGCTGCGAAGTTATCAGAATGATCTCTGATAGTGGAGATTACAATTAATGCTAAATAAGACAACTTCTTTTCATAGGTTTTTTGGGGGTGGGGGTTGTTTTGGTGTTTTTTATTTGTTTTGTTTTGGTTGGGTTTTTGGGTTTTTTTTTTGTTTGTTTGTTTGTTTTTTCTTAATACAGAGATGATAAGAATCTACTAGTGGTACTTATTCCCTTCTCCCAAAAGATGCAGGATATTGGAGCATACCTAATTCACACCGTTCACAGGGGCTGCCCCAAGCTGCTCCTAAGGTAGCACAGCATTCAGATTTCAGCGTGGCACCATTGATGTTGACTTCACAGTGGCTGTCTCGGATATTAAGCCAACAAGTCCCCTTCAGGCTGTCTGCAGCAGAACAGAAAGCAGAAACAATACAGAATCGTCACAGCCAAAAGAGCTGGCATGCCATGTCCATGACACCAGCAGGCAGAGCACCAAGGAAGCACAGACTCTCTTTTAAAAGAGAAAATAAAACTTCCATGTAAGAGTAATTTTGTACACATTTTAGTTTAGAACTGGTGTAAAGGGATAGCACTGTCATTGGAAGTGACCAACAAAGCACACTGCTTGAGGCATTATACAATCCAGGTCCCACAGCTGGCAGAGGTCTTCCAGACACTGCAATGTATCTATTAATTTAATTCAGCTAGTGACTGATCCATCTGAAATATACAAAAACAGAGATCCCAATCTGGGACTCCCTTTCCCAGGAGTTTGATTGCCTGAACCTTTTCTGAAATGCAGGTGTTCTTGTCTCTCTTGAAGATAAGCCTTCAAGGTTGTAAGGAAGTTTAAAAAAAAAAGAAAAATATGGTGGGTAGGAGTGTTATATATTCTTTTAGGGGTCTAGTTCTGCTGCTGCATTAGCTACACTTTGAAAAGTCAATCAGATCTCAAATCAGGTACATATTTTGTAAGCTTTACCTTCAAGACCTTTACACTTCCCTACCTTTACAAGGTTACACTCAAATGGTACAACATTTCTCGAGGCAGACAACAACCCTGGTGATCAGACAGCAAAAGCAGCCTGTAAGGTCAGACCCAAACTGAGAGATCAGCCTGGGTAGGGTTTAAATGTAGGTGCATACTCAGAGTTCAAAGCTAAGCCAGTGACCCAGACAAATTTAGTTTGATGACTAATGAAAGAGAACAGGATTTGGGTTTAAGCTTTACATACATTATATGTGCAAAAAGCCACACGTATTCCTAATACTTCATGCTCAGGAACAATGTGCTCAAGACAGAATCATTCCAACTTATTTTCTTCCAAACAGCTTCAACCTTTCTACAAAGTTGACACGTTAAAAAATTATGTGGACCACAGGGAGCACAACCTTTCTTTGGTTAAAGCAACAGGAAAAAATAATTTGCCCAAGAATGTGAACTGAAATCAGCTCCAGAAACTGGGCAGGGTATTGTAATAACAGGTAAGTGTAAAACAGTTGTTTATTTAGGTTAACATTAGTCTCAAACATGTGGGACAGAGCTCCACATTCGAACAAGTGCACAAATACAGAGCTCAATATTATTTCCTTTTACTAGCCAACTTTATAGGAGGGAAAAATCAAAACCAGTATCTCAAAAATGACTTAAATTCTACAAATCAGCAGGTGCCTCTGCTCACACCAGCTGCATCCACGCTATCCTGCAAAAGTCTGGTTGTCTTATCTCTTTCAGGCTATTCCTTTATTTTGCATCCTCTCTTTTGTCCAGACAAAATCTTTGGTGAAAGAGTTATTATCCAACATCAAAGCATTCCTTCTGTTGCTCTTATCTCTTTGATTCTGACTTGAAGAAGAATGTATGCATACTACTGGCAGATGGCATCCTACTTACTGTGCACTCTATGAACTCCACAAATCTTGACTAAAATATGTGTAAAAAGCATGTAAAGTGTGCATTTCAAAAAAGCACAAACGGCAGTATTCCTAAGGTATGGGCAATTCCCGAAATAGCAATGAAACACTTGTATACTTCAAATATGCTTCAAAAACAATTCCCCTTTTTTTTCCCCTCCACAAGCATGGTCTTAATATTGCAAAAGCTGCCCATGTGCAAGCAAAATATGTCAATATTGTTGCTGAAAGTTTTTACTTTAACTGTTGAACTTACAACACTCATTTGCTGAAGGTTTCAGTGCAAATGCTGTGAATTGCATTCTGACTGTAATTTGAGCAAGGCATTTTTCTCTCTGCCCAGGAAAGCTCACAGAAAGGGACAAATGGCTCACATCTACGCTGAATAATGTGGTACTGATTCTAGTTCTGACATGAGAGCAAATTCTAAAGTTTAAAAAAAAAGCTTGTTATTTATCACTGCTATCCAGAATCAGACACTACCTTACTTTGATCACTCCTATGCAGAACACAAAAAATCCTAAACCTCAATGCTATTTTAGCCGTTCATTTATGTTTTGGAATAAGGTATCTGTTGTTACAGCAGTGCTTTACAGAAGCAATCTGATTTAAAAAAAAAATAGGACAAATATATTCAATATACAAGTCTTTCTCCACAGGGGTAATGGAGGGAAATCAACCTGAGATTTAAACTGGCTTAGATTTGATAAGAACATTTGTAATTTTTTTCACACAGTAAACCACCTGTAATCTCAGCCCCTCATCCACTTTTCAATAACCCAGCCTGCCCTCCTCTCATTGCTTCCAATGCCAATGAAATCTTGGCCAAGGTGGAAAAACTGGGCTCTAGCAGTAAAAATCTGTATGTCTTACATTAGCTGTGACCCTTCTGTCTTAACGTATCCACACTTGTAGTGGAAAAACATCATTTGAGACAATTTTTGCCAACATGAAAAACTGATGATTAGGCTCACAGTATGTAGCTGGATCTTATTTTTCAGTTTTTATCTGACTACTCAGCTAATTTTTTTTGTTTATATTTTATGTTATTTATCACTGCTATCCAGGCCAAATGGGACCTCATACTGTAAGCAATCCAACGAAAACCATTTGCAAAGTAAATCCAGAACACTGTTATAATTAGGCTCTTGGTGAGCTTGTGGCCCCTTTGGATGTAAGAACATAACGAGATTAAAAATAAGAGGTACAAAAAGCACAGGTTAGTGTGGTTATATCAAGAAATTAGCACAACATGAGAATCAAAAAAACCAATAATAAACTTCACCAGCCAGTGATGGTATAAAGAAATATAAGAGAAGGTTTAGGTACAAAAGTAGCATTCACTTAAAAAACATATTAAGGCATGGAAGAATTCCATCATTAAATAGAAACTTGAATCTTCGCATTCATTTTTCCATCTTCAGAAAATCCTGTCAAGGCAAGAAATTTGAATGAAAAATGCCAAGCAAATCCATCTGAAAACAAAAGTAACGTCTGAAATTTATTTATTTATTAGCAAAAGTAATTTAAAATTAGCATCACCCGCTTACTAATGATGCCCACTTATTAATGACACTGCGGTCCAGTTGGAGCACCACACACGTCCTACAATAATTTCAATTATGCTACATAAATAATATGAAACAATGTCAGCTTATGAACACCTGCGCAGCACAGAAGACTGCAACCCTTTTGAATTTTCTTCGAAAGGCAAGGAAAAAAAAACCCAATTAATGAATGGCTTCCAAAGATAATGCCAATGACATCCTGCAGGCAGCTGTTGCTGCTTACTCCAATAAAATCTCTGCAGCATTCTACTTTTTTTCCAGAAGAAACCTCGAAGGATACTAACATTTATATATATATGCAGAATATGCGTGTGTGTGTGTGTGTATTTATTTATTTATTAAAATGGAAAAGAAACGAGGAAATACCCACCAATACAAATCAGCCCTGTAGGGTCCAACTTGCTGCCAGACGAACATTCACAGTGGAACGACCCAAGGTTGTTCCTGCAGGCACCATTGACACATGGGCTGCTTTCACATTCATTTATATCTGTAATCCAGAAACAAAAGACGTTATTAGAACTACAGGGTGCTTCTTGGGAGTATGGCACAGTAATTTATACTCTCTAAATGCTGTTGTGCACCATGAGGGGCCAGGACTGCCTGGAATATTTGCCCCTCCACTCCTCCCAGCAAGACTTTCAAAAGCTACAGGGACAGACAGGTAGCCTGTATTTTTAAGTGCACCTATTTTGGAAGTGTTAATTAAATGGCCCTTTTCTACAAGGACAGTTAATGTCCAACACTATGGGCCATAAAGTTCTCCAGCATCGATTACAACCGTCCCGTGAGAAAACAGAACTCTTTTTTCACAGAATGCAAATGCATTCCCAGCCACACCACGCAGAGCACAAACAAAGCCCTCATTGTTCCTGCCATTTATGGCTCCATGAGAAGAATTAAGAAAACCCTGTCAGAAGCAAAATATCACAATGCTGGCTGCAGTTCTCTACTTATGGAAACGTTGAAGAAATAGCAGTTGTAACTGGAATACTGTAAATGGTACTTCTCTTTAGCCCCTAAATCCTGTTTATCATCCCTGTGAGGCTTTTAAGCCTGTTCACACGCAAGAATAGAACCCCTGCAGACAGCATTATTTGCTGATTTTTTTTAAGTGGAAACAGTTTAATCAGTAAGATTAAAACGATACTAGCAAATCCTCTCCAAGAAGAACTGCTGATGCATATCCACCATTTCTAACCCAACCAATTTAATTTTTTTATATGCATCCTGAATTAAGCCATACATTCTAATCCAACCACTTCCCTTTGGCAGGCCAGAAGTAAAAAAGTGCTTGCTTATGTTTCCTAGCAGTGCTTGAGGAATAACTTGTAATATCTATAAATTAAACCAGCTTAATTTAAATTAATTATAACCTAATGAAATATCTAGATAAACACTGGAGATATTAAAAGCATCAAGAAATCGTTCTCAAGACAAATGAAAGCATCTTTGTTATTGTTTTTTAGGTTTTCTGAGAGATAACATTTGCTATTTTCACATGTTATGATGCACCAAGCCTTCATTTCACTAGAGATGTGCATCACAGGAAGGAATAAATTTTTAATACATATAATTTGGCAATATATATGTTTTATTAAAAAAAAGAGAGTGATAAAAATGCCCAGAAATCAGTAAACTTTGGAAACTGTGATGTCTCTCTTCATGCCAAAAGCAAGCACTTAATTTAAAAGCCAGCTTTCATCACACATCCTTTACTTAATGGACTAATCTACAAAGAGCAAACAGGACTTGTCTTTCACTGTCAGCAACTTTCTGAACAACGACAAAGCTTCACGTTTCTGAAGCCTACTCTTAAACTGTGGATTACCCATTTTACAGATCAGTCGTACACAGATGCAGAGATACAAAATCTAAGGGGCTTAATCAGGTCAGGACAATGTGCCTCATTGTTAGTTCTGACCGAATAAACTCCAAGTCCCTCTGTATCCAAGCTGGCAATCCAGAGTCCTCACCAGCAATTATCTGCTCTGCACCACGGCCTTCTCCTCCCTGTGAATATATTTCATACCCTGTTACCTCAGTTTTTATTACCCAGGGAATGCTCCATGCCTCTGCTGCTTCCCACTCTCCCCCCAGCCAGGAACACCTGGTAGTGGGGAGTGGTCTTTGCTGCTTTTGCAGAGAAACCAAGTGGTTCTTAAAATCATAAATCACACTGACACAAATAAGTGATCTCAAGTATGTACTTTATGTCAAATAATCCTCTGACTAGAAAGGCTCTGGGAGAAAGACACACTTCTGCTTCCTCTCCATCTGCCATCTTGCTTTCAGAAGTTTCTCTAACTCTAAAAAAAGTGAGGAAAAAATTGAAAAGACAGGACAAACTAACGAAACTGAAATTATATACTCCCTGTCCAGACAATCATGAGTGTTCCTTCCTTCTTTTATTAAGCTGCAACTTCAGAGAAGTCTCCATGAGGGAGCAGGCATCATCTGTGAAGGTATTTAAAACTGAAAATGGGTGACTTCCATGTGAAGTACCACATTGTTTTAACAGCTGGCAGCTGACCACACACGGGTTTGCACAGACACAACCAATGTGCAAGACAAAAAGCAGACAGGTGCCACTATCCAAAACATCACTTCAACCTCATTAAGAATTTCAAGAAGATGCATGAAACTTAAACTGCTTCACATTTATAGGGGTAATAGGAGGTTATCATGCCTATCTTTAATTCTCCTTGGCATTTAGCAAGTTAGGATTACAACCAATTTTCTTCTAAGAAAAGACACTTTTTGTTTCAAATTTTCAGAGTTTAAACCAAAGCCTGACAAAAAATAATTGAGGGCCACACCTGGAAGCCAATGTCCCCCAAACTACAACCAAAGAAGGGAGTAAGTGGAGATGGAGGGGCCAAAGTCCAACAACTTTTGAAAAGTAGAGGCAGCTCTCCTGGCTTAATGGGCCATGCTCTAGGTCTTTCTCCATTTGATATGCTTTAGCACTGTGCCAAGTAAGAGGAAAAAAAAGAAACAAAAAGCCAAACCCAATGAATTTGGGTAGTAATAGGCTAATAACAGTGCATTGACTACATCCCAAATCAGCACCCAGGAAAAAAAGTAAGATTAAAAGATGATATTAAATGCATTTCAGCATTAGTGCGCTGCTGAATCAAGTGAAAAAGTATCATATGCACAATGTAAACAAACTCCAAAAATAGTTTCCCTATGCCTTCTCATAATAATACTAAATGATGATTTTTAAAAGAGTAAGCAAGAAACCAAATTGATTTTAACACTATTTCGCATGGTAAAATAAAACCCGCCATGCATGAAGGTATTTATTGAGGTGTGTTTTAAAAATTTCATCTCCTAAGTGAGGTGAGTGTACATTGTAAACGTCAGAGAAACAAAAATTGAAACAGTCCGCTGTACATTCCTGGAAATGAACTTCAAAGCACATCTGGTCTACATTTAACTAGTTATGTCACTGGAAACACAAACTAAACCATGAAGCTTGTCATAAAAATCTCAACTTTCACAGACTCTGGAGCCTCAAACAAGTCTCCTACTCCTTGCAACGAACTGATAAAATATTTCAATCGAACTACAAACAAAACCAGTGAAGGGTTTTGCTGTTTCTTCAGAGTTGCTGATGAGAGTCATATTAAAAATATACTGGTGAGTAATAAGCATCAGAGCATTCTCAGCGCTCAACACAGAGCTCCTGACTGCACCAGGTTTTTACAACCAGTGAACTTGTAACTCCAAAACGAATTACGAGAAACAGGATTTGGGCAGAAAGAAGAGTAATTTCTTTCTCTGCTGCCAACCCAGCATTACTACTGCCTACTCAACATGAGTAAAAACGCAACACATTTAATAGGTTTTACAGACACTTTTACACAAAGCCCCTCCTGACCAGCCTTTTTTACCTCACTGGCTAAATTTAGACGTCATCCTAAAGATGATATTCAAGATGTATTAGTATTAATAGTAGATACACTTTATTTCAAGATTGGCTAGGTTGTCTGCATTCTGGCTTCTCGTCCATCTAGCTTTAGGTCAGTGTTTTATGCTCTGATATTCTTGGTAGTGAGCGCCTCCCCTTATCACACTACACCAGATTTTCTGTGTGGAAGATTCCTTAAGGAACATGTACATTAAGGGCAAGCAGGACACTATTTTCACAGACAGAAATCTTCCAGTGCACAGGCACTAATCACAGAGACAGACCCTGGAGAATAAGAGCACGGTGGGTAGACAGGCACTGAGATAACTTGGCACAGAAAGCTCTGTAAATCCACGAGGGCTGGCACAAGAAAAGCCCCACTCTGAACAAGTGGTACCAATTTGTAACATGCAAAAAGAGCAAGAACTGACTTTTAAAGGTGACCTCTGTAACCCATATGTATTAAAATATAAAGGAATATAATTTCTTTTGCATAGGAGGGGTGAAGATGTTTTGTACGGAACATGTGAACGATTTGATACTGCCAGAATTTAAAACATTTCCACTTTCCTTTCTGTATGTTTGCTTAGCTGTATGGCAGTGACTTCTACCTGATCAATAATAAGGAGCTGAGGACAGTAATATCTTCCACCACTGCAAAAAAATCTGGATGATTACACTGGTTCACATAACAAGTGCTTTGCAACAAAGAATTATAGCTTCCCCATCACTCACAGACATGCCAAACCATTTACTATAAAAACTTTCTAGTGATTACAAAGACTGAGATTTACAGACTGTGGAACCAAACAAAAAATAAAGGAGAAGACCAGTAAAATTCTACTACTCCAAATACTAATTAAGAGTTGGCACATAAGCTAATGCTTCCAATTTTACTTTTTTGCACAGCTTTCCATATATTTTTTTTAATAATAAAAATTTCTTATTAGTTTCTGCTGTATGACATTTTGGCTGCTTTAACATTTGTGTTAAATAGTAATATAAGAAAGCAGTTTTGATTATACTGTAAAAATAAAGGAGAATTTTAGTATTACTAGCCAGTAATACCCAGATCCTGGAACGCATAACACATAACAGATTTTGATCTAGAATTAACTATCACCATGGAGTGAAGGGAGAGAAGAAGGGAGAAAAGAAAAAGGAGACTCTGTGATCAAGACAGATGCATTTCCCCAAATGACAGACATGGTGTTCCTGGTACGTGATCAAAGGCAAGCACGTATTCCCCTCTACTGTAGTTTCAAAATGTTGTAGCTAAGGAAAGGAAAACGTTTTCATATAAAAAAGAAATGATTACTTTGAATGAAATTCAACAGCAATACCCAACACACTAAAAAGCAGAGGAATGAAACGAGAAATGTGAATATTTATGCAACATCACAGTTCCCTCTTTTCCTCTGTGATGTGCCATCACTCCCGTGACCGTTTCGCTTTGACATGACACAATAAACAACAAATCTGACACGACCTGCAGGTTCCTCACCTTCACAGGTGTCTGTCTCTGGGCTGAACAGGTAGCCCTTGGGGCAGGAGCAGCTGTAGCTGCCCGGGGTGTTCCGGCAGAGCCCGTTGTCACACAGCAGCCCGTTCACAGAGCACTCGTCCACGTCTGCAGGGACAGGAGACAGACCGTGACCAAAAATGACAGTTCTTAGGTCCAAAGCTCTGATTCACTCTCAGGTTTTTACTGAAAAAATTTCTGTTCTGCCTTTAAAGCTGTTGTTTTTTTTTTTTTCAAGCTAGCAAACTCAAAAATTAGTTCGTGGTTAGTCTTAAAAGAATAATTATGTTTTCCTGCAATGACCTTGGCATCTTTGTCATTTGTATGACTACACCACATAAATTCACAAAGGTCTATTTGCTTTGAAAACAGTATTTTAACCTTTTTCTTTTTAAACACACAGACAGCAGCGTGTTAATTACTCTTTTAACTCTGTTGTATAGGCTAGAATTGTTTATGTTGTCCATGAAGTGGATTAAAATCTATCCTGCACAGTTCATGTATGGCAGCCATCTCAAGACTACACATTGACCTCCCCTCCAGAAGAACACAGTATTTAAAAAAACCCCCTGTGATTAAGACTAGGATATCAAGCACACTGACTAGGAAAATCCCATATATTAACGTAATTCCCTGAACTCCTCTTATACTAACTGAAAATAATTCTAATAAAAAGTAATGTGTCTTCCTCATTGCCCTGTTATTTATTTTATGAAAGAAAAAAAAATAATTTTAAGCCTTTTCCTTTAATGCCCATCACATGTCACCATAACCTAAGCTTATAGAAGTATATTGATAGGATAAGTCAGGATAAACATGACACTTTATCCTGCTTCAGGCTGTCTCCTCTTTATTGACTGCTTGGGTTCCCAAACCTAATACTGCAACTTAAATCTTAAATCAAATAGATTTTTACAGAGTTTTTAAGTTTAAAAATATAGAAGAAAAGTGAGAACACAATATAACTATAATCTGAAGAATTTTGGCTTCCCCAACTACTTTAGATTTTCCAAGCTGTGCTTATGAATTCCTGTAGGATACAGACAACAAAGCCTAAACTTCCCCAGATAATGAATCCAAGATTTAAGTCTGGCAGCCATGAATTTAAAAAAAGTTCTTCTAAACTATCCTGTCCTTAATCTAACTTCATCTGATTTCAACCAAGGAAAGGAGGATAAATTGGTAAACTGACATTTTCAAGAGCAATTTTGAGCTTGTTTTTATACAGTCCTTTAACCCAAACTGCGCAGTGTGATGAATGCATTATTTCATTAGAATCCCACAGAGTAACTTCAGATTTGGACAGTAATCTGTTGTGATATGCTCTGTAAAAACACAGAAATGTAGCTTATGCTTTAAACCCACTCAGACCTGACAAAAATACTGTCTGCATTCTGACTTCTGACTGATGACCATTTTTATTTCCTGGCATCTCATAATCTGTGCCATTAATTAAAATCTTTCAACCTTTTATCTGAATGTTCATACTTAAAGTCTTTTATGGAAAAATTCTATCTAAGAATAAACACACCCTCACATTCAGTAAGCTTTATCTTTATTTAAGTAAATACACAGATCATACTAGCACTTACTTAATCCCAAGAGTAACTAGATAAATAAAACCCCTTCCCATAAAATCCACTTGGAGAACGAATATTACACGAAGCATTTTAAAAAGAAGAACACCAATAGTTTTTTGCAGCAGTGCCTTTCCTGCCAAAAGGTCGTATTTAGGTCTTTAGGAAGTAACTAGATGTAAAGTTCCTTCATCCAAGCAGATGAAAGGAAACACTTTCCTTACTCTGTGTTTGCTTTGCACCACCAGGAAGGAATGTTTGATATGAAAACTATACCCCAGCTCTACAGACCATGTTTTCCCCACCAAAAATGGTGGAGTTTTGTTGAGCACAAACAGCAGTGACAGGTCAGTAGACCTCTAAGTGCAGAGAGCAATAATTCACTGAAATAAACACAATTTAATTAAGGACAATACTTTAGATATCCTGATGGTTTCAGAGAAATTTCCATTAGCTTTTAATTTAAACAAACTTCGCCTTTCTGCTTAAAATTACAAAGCTATAAGCAACATGATTGTACAATGCACTTGTGGTATAATACATATATAATGTGTATATGCACTTATAATAAAAAATATAGAAATATTTTTTTCTGGACGTAAGAATTCCCAAAAGAAAAAAAACCACTGGATTTCATGTATGGCCATGAATAATAAAACAAATTAGATAGAAAGTGAAACCTGCAATGTTACCTCCTGCTTACATTTCCTAAACAGGAATACCTACCCACCAAATGACAGGAAAATATACAGTAAGAATAATAACTATGCAGTGATTGAGAAAATCATTATTCCAGATTTTCTGCATTTTCATTGTAGCTTCAAGAAGTAGATGTCTTGCAACCTAAATTCTGTCAGGTCAAATCAGCATCAACGTAGTGATAAATAATTCAGTTCAGCCACAATGAAAAATATAAAACAGACAACTTACCCACGCAGTTGGTTCCAGCAGGATCAGGCTCATAGCCACTGTTGCAGTTGCAGCGGTAGCTGCCACGAAGGTTTTCACAAATCCCATTGGAGCAAATATCAGGATCCAAAGCACACTCGTTAATATCTGTATTAGCACCACAACAGAAGATAATCAGACGCTGACAGGTATGACAAGCCTGTTCCTGTGAGACGTGTGGGCAGCACCTGACTCAGTGGATGCTGGGGCTCTCAGTCAGAGCCAAGGCACAGCACAGCTGCAGCCAGAAGGCTGAAATAAGTTATTCTCTTTTATTTGACACCAGAAGGCCAAACTTGGAACCTTGCATCCAGTTTTGGGCCACTTTACATGGGCCCACTCCTCAAGCCTCCTAATGCATCTGTAGAAGCCTGTCATACTCTTGGCACTCCTTGCCAAACTCAGCCCCAGCGTGCCCTAGCTTTCCCAATCCCATGCCTACACATCTGGGCAGCTTTCCTCTATTTTTCACAGGATTCTTCCCTGGTTCCACTGACTGTGCATTTCCTCCTTACACTTCAGTTTGATCAGGAGATCCTTACTCAGCCATGCTGGTCTTTGCCTTCCTTGCCTGACTTCTTACACGTGTAAACAGAGCTCTTGTGATCTCAGGAAAACATTCTCGAAGCTCTCTTCTGCTCCTTTAAACCTGAGGGCAGTATCCCAGGGAATCCCATCCACTGATGCTTTAAACAACTGACAGTTCATTCCCATGAAATTCAGGGTGCTGTCTTTACTCTTCACCTGGCCCACACCCCTCAACTCAGCATGAGCTCCACCAGGGCATGACCAATGCAGTCCAGGCTGCCATCAGTGTGGACATCACTAATTAGTTCATCTGTGCTGGTAATCAACAGGCCCAGTAACGCCCCTGCTCTGGTTAAACTATCACCTGGACTCAGAAATTATCCCCTCAGCATGCTCCAAGTGTCTCCTGGACTACACACAGCTCACGTCAGCGTGACTGAATTCCCTCAGTGCCTGAGGTGTAAGAAGAGGCTGAAGGGAATGGATTTGTTCAGCTGGAAAGAGGGAACATCAGAGGGCTCTCTAACAGCAGTTCCCTCATCTTAACAGACGATTACAGACAAGATGGAGCCAGACTCCTCTCTGAGGTGCACAACGACATGGCAAGAGACAATATTTGCAAGATACAGCAGTGGAAATTTAAATTAGACACCAGGAAAACAATTCTTCACCACGAGTATGGCTAAGCACTAGAGGAAGCTGCCCAAAGAGCCTACAGGAACTCCATCCTTGGAGCTTTTTCAAATTCCACCAGGCAAGGCCTTGAGAAAAGGTTCAGCTTTGATGATACCCTTGCTCTGAGCAGAAGGTTAGGTTGGATGGCCTCCAGATATCCTTCCTGACCTAAATTGACAGGGAACTATGTGTTTGTAAGAAAAAAACTTGATGCAAAATACCTAGCCTGTGCACTTCAGTGCCTGTGGTTTAGGGATCTAGGTAAGAAGTTATAAATTATTAGGTGAAATGAGAATTTTCCTAATATAGAAGTAATGCATAGGTCGAAACTACAGCATATTCAGCCCTTTAACAACTTGTTGGAAATTTCAGATTTTTCTCAGACAGACAGAACAGGATGATGGATGAGTTATATTCCCTGGATTTACACTCCCATATAGAATTTCTGCTGCAGTTGGAAGAGTCCAAAATATTTATATGAACTATAAGGAGAGGAACAGACTAATTTTAATACTTTTTGCCTCTGAGGAAAAGAGGCTTTTTTCAATATTTTCCTTCTTCCCACATGGTAAACCCATTATTTTAAACGGTTCCCTTCTCAAGTCCTGGAAAGAACAGAAAAGGTGCTGGCCTAGCTGTGACTTCATGAAAGGCTTGTTTTATGCTTGCAGGGCTTAACTTTTTGTAAAGAACATTTCCTCTTTAATCATAGTTTAGATACTGATTTACATTTAATCACACACGCATTTGGAAAAACCATGCTCTCCCTGGATAAAACTCAACGCTAAGAGACGTCTGAAAAATTCCGTAAGAAAATAAGATTTAGTGTACTACTTCAGATTTATATTTTCTTTAGACCAAAACGCATTCTGTAGCCTAC
Source organism: Melanocharis versteri (assembly GCA_013397845.1). Classification (NCBI taxonomy): domain Eukaryota; kingdom Metazoa; phylum Chordata; class Aves; order Passeriformes; family Melanocharitidae; genus Melanocharis; species Melanocharis versteri. The sequence continues at coordinate 56,571 of VZTG01010161.1, forward strand.
CAGACATGTTTGAATCTTGGGGACAAGCCACACAAGGAGTGTACAAGCAGTGACAGGAGCAGCAGCATGAAAACTGGCTGCAGTGTTGCTGTACAAGATGTACAGAGAACCCTGTGTTTGCTCTAGAAACTTGGACAAAGAAGGACTTCAGCTGAGACTTGAACCCATGACCTTTGTCATGCATTTGGTAGACAGCAAAGTAATTTCAATGTTTTAATGACAAATTGTATTTTCCACGTGTCCAAAATGACACATAACCTCCCTACCAGGCTGCATAAAAATTCTTATGGTAGGATGCTGCTTGTACAACAGTATTACTGAATGTTGACATTATTTCTCCACGAGATTTAGAGATTCTTCAATGGACCTTGTATAATTCACTGAAAAGTAAACTCACTGAATTTATAAATTCCATGGATTTCAATTTACTCATACAAGCTTACAACATGTTAAGCCATGAAGAAAAAAAATGCAGACACCTAAAGTACTGAACAAAAACAGAATTTCTTTTATTTAAGTGCCATTTTTAAAAGTTATCCAGGCTATTACTAAATATAATGATGGGAGTTCTCATTCTACTCCTGCTGAATTGAATAGGAGCTTTAATGCTGACAAGGATAATTACTAACACATCAGACAAACAGCTAGCAATAAATTTTATGTTCCTGTATTCTCCTATTCCTTCTTCAACCCATTTTACTTATCTGGCAGCTGCAGCATGCATTGGCCCTATTTCAGACCTGGCTCAGCCATTATTTTCTAAAATCCCCGTCTCTGTGGTACTAGAAAAAGGATCTGGAGCTTTACAGCTCTCAGTACTAAATGCAAGTGGTCACTTTCAGGACTTTTTTTCATAAGGAAATGTTTTTTACAGTTAAGCTCCCTTCCACTTTTTAACTCTACAGAGAAACAGTCTGTCCATGGAAATGATCCATGAGTGAACACTGGATCTGGAGTGAAAAACTGCTCTATTACTATCCCAGCTGAGTGAAAATCAACTGCAAATGCAAGTAACTCCTATCACTCCCAAAATGAGGAAGAGCTGTTTTATGCCTAATCTAAAAAAAAAAAAATCATAGGTCAGAACTCTGAAACAGGTTACTTTTTCTTCTTGATAGGGTCAGGCAACATCCACTGTTGTACAGAATTAATTCCAGCCTTTTCTCTACACACCATTCAAATATTTTACTTCAAGAATTAAAACACTAAAATCAACATACTAATGTTGAGGTTAAAAACTCCACTCTAGTATGTTATCAAAAAGTATAATTTTGAGGATTTTTTTTAACTTTGAATCACATATATTAAAGAAAATACACAACATACCTCTTCCATCAACAGTAATACCTATTCCACTGCTACACAGGCCATGGAACTCAGCTGCTCAGTTGACGTGGAGATGTTGGGGAAAAGAAAAAGTTATTTCCAGTATTTCACCTTCTTTCATCCTAAACTAAAACCACACGATTTTTTTCCAAAGTAATTCTTCTACAACGTAACTAACAAAATGCCAACGTTCACATGAAATAACCATTTATAGATAATTTAGTTACATCTGTCAGGTAGCACTCCATCCTGAACTTTCATACATATACAAAACCAAAATTAGATGACCAGAGTTAAACACTCAGGAGTTTTCTTTACAGTCTTGATACGACTGTCCTCTCAAGTTATTGCTTTAAATCACACTGTCAGTTTAGCTTGCTTTTTTCCTAAATAGTTTTCTGCTGCTTCCGAAAACAACACTGAAAGGAAATTCTGTCCAGGATGCATCATCTCAGCTCTGCAGTCAAGAGATTTTAAATCTATCCTCAGGTTTACATAAAGAATTGATTCTTATAAAATGAAATACAGATTTCCAGAAATAATATGGGTTGCTCTTATAAGATGGATTGACTGGACCAGGAAATTTCCAGATTCATTGGAGAATTCTTCTTGTTCTCTTGCAAGAGTTATTTTTTATAGAAAACACTTAATTCAGGAACCCAAATTCACCGATGTGTACCCTATCCACTTTTCTTTAGGGCATGAAATAAATCAACAATGTGACCTCAACATGGTTTGCTTGGTTTTTTTTAAGTCAGTATGTTCACTTTACTACTCAAAGAAACACAACATTTTACCTGAGTTTTTAGCAGGGCAGGGATGACACGGCTCTCCAAAACCATAGTCAGGGTTGGCACAGCAGCATTCAGACTTTGTCACAGCACCAGGGAAGGGACGGACACACAGCCCTTTCCTGATGCCTCCGTAGCACGTGCTACGCACATGAGTATCTAAAGAAAAAGGACAAGGGAAGAAATAATTATTTCCTTAGGCTGACAGTGAAATGTATGCGCACCATCCCAAAAGCTAAAACCCCTTTTTTGGTCAACAAAAAGGTCACACTGGCTACATCTGCACTGCCTTAATAACCCTGATGGCACCAAGGCCAATTCTCAACGTGTTTACCTCCTGGGGCTTTCTCCAGAGCACTTTCAAACCACCTAAACCACTATTTCGTGAGTAAATTCAAAAGCAGCTCTGTAAATCCACCAACACATATTCCAGTAGGAAACACAGAATGGCTTGGATCAGCATGTGGTGGCTGATTTTTCTCTCTGAGAAGTACCACATACATCTCTTGCTTCCAAAATGGTTCCTCAGGTAGGATAACTCACCAGCAGCCCAGGGCTGGTAATATGGCAGAATACCTGCTTCTGAAAGAAGGAGTGTGGTCTCCAGCTGTATTTACAAAATCATGAACAGAAATGCAATTTTAGCAGATTGTTCAGACCAGCATTTATTTGACAAGACCACCTTAATAGGTTTATATGTAAACAGGCACCAGTGCTGGATTAGCACACCAAGGAGGCCCCGAAATCTAGCTGGGAACAGCAATTTAGGAAATCTTACACACAACTAGGCAGTGAGGAAAGCAGCACTACTGCCCGGAGTATAAGAAACTTCTGGAGGTTTGTGATTAAAAACCCACTCTGGAAGTTACAGTGCCATCCTTGGGGAGAGGGCCAGAAATGACCAGATAAACCACCACCTATCACACAAACAAAACACATAATACCTGAAAGGCTCTTCAACCTCAAAAATCATGCCGAAAAAAAGACAACAGAAAAATTTTACAGGTCAACCATACACCTGTAAGACTCTCCATGTGCACGCTGATGGTCTTACAGCTGATTTAGTCACATAAATCAATCTGACAGCCTCGACCAGTAAGATGCAGTAAGAAGCATCTTCCAAGACAGACCCTCCATACCTACCTTTAGAGGAATAATCATCTGCTATACCAAGAACTATGGGAATGTCTCTGAGACTGCTTTTTATGGTTTTGTTTGGGTTTTTATTGGCTCTTTTTGGTTTTTGGTCTTTCTAGGGTTCAGTGCCTTTTTCCATGTTTGCTTATAGGATAGTATTAGAGATCTGTTAACAAGCATGTGATTGGACAGTCCCTCCAAAAATGTGTAGCTGAGAACTGCCTAATTCAGATAGAGCAAACAGCCTTTAATTTTGACTCCTGTAATTCTGCTGACACTGCTGAAGCCACAGAAATACTCTTTGCTTCAGGTATCTTTATGGGCCAGGACAGGACAAGGCTTTAATTTATGCTCCTTGTCAGTCCCCCAGTAAAACTTCCATGCATTGTGGCCTGGACATGAGCCTGAGTGGACTCAGAAACTGAAATGGGTTTGAGGGAATCCGGACAGTTACTTGCTTGAAGTACGACCCCAAAACAACAAAGAAAAGTTGCATGAGAAGTTTTACAGTGAACGTTGAATATCCAGAGCCAATCCAAATAAGAACTGGCAATTCCTTATGTGTTCTGTCGGCTCTTTGAGTGTTGTAAGCTGGCTCCTGTATAACAGTACTGCCTGCACATAAATGTTTTCTCTTGCTTTTGGTATCCCATGGAACAGATAGTTCTGGAGCACAGCTAAATACGTCCTAGATTTTAGAATTTTGTCCTTGCCAAGAATCTAGGTGAAGCCAGTACAATTTGCTTGCACTTGACATGAGGAAAAGATTACAACGCTTGAAAACAGTCGAGGATTTTTGCACAAAAAATGTCTGTTCATTTACTTGGCAAAATAATTAGTGGCATCACATCCTTTCCCTCCACCTCAGACAAGTCCAGTTGCCACTCTGACAAGTTCTGCCATGACCAAAGAGACTTCAATCACTGCCCTGTCACAGAAGGGGAGGCTTCCCCTTAGTTATGTGTCTGTGAGAGAATGGAGAAGCAAATCAAGGGAAGGAAATGGCACCAAGAGAAACTGCACAGGGACAGAAGACTGGAAAGCGTGAAGCAAATACTCTGGAGAAAGGTCCCCAAAGATGTGGAGTGTGGGAAGCAGCTGGAGGAAGCAACAGATGTATTGAGCAACTGCTCTGCATAGGAGAGCAAGTGCTGCAAATAAACATCAATGCTTTCACATAATTAGCACAGAGAACCTGAGGACAATTGCATGCCTAGTTACAAGAAAACAGTCTGATCTACAGAGTCAGGGATTCACTAAGTCTGTGAAGGATAGAGAATCAAGCTGGCTCCCCAGAAGCAAACCAGCAATGGTGTGACATGGAGAATGTCCCCCTTGGGCTGTGCTATAAGCAAGAATGAGAAGGACAGGCACTTCTCTGTGGATGATTTAATTGCTGCAGGCACCTCATCAAGCTCAGGTTTTCCACTTCACAGGAAAGGTCTGCACCTTACTGATGAACCTGTGCTGCTTCCCACGTTTAGTTTGATTAGTTTTTGGCTACTCTTTCCAGAGCACGAAGAACTCATTTTTTGCCCTTGATCAGAGATTAGCACTGCTGTTGCTGTAGCTGTGTACCTGTTCATGGGATACTCCACTCTTTCCCAAGGCACATCACTTCCACACTCTCAAATTTTGCAGTGTAGCACTTCAGTATCTACAAAAATGATCGTCACCACATTTGTGGTCAACATCAGATGGACCAGTGCTTGACCTACACTCAGGGAAAGGCACTGCACCCATCCTGGAGCCTTAGAAGGACAAATCAGGCTTACGACAGACACTTTCCCATTTGGTTCTACAGAATTACCAGGGTAAAATTAAGCTTAGTTACTCTGTCCTGGATCACTCTGGCTCTGGGCAGAGGTGATTAGAAGTGTCTCAGCAGAGAACAAACAACACTGTGTGAAGCTGGAGCCACAGCTCAGCACAAGTCCTGACATGATACACGCTCACACACAGAGCCAGCTGAGGTGTCCAAGCATGGAGCTGCAGCTGGAAGAACAGCCAAACCTAAAAAGCCTGCAAATATTCAAATATTGGAAGTTTGGCTCCAAGTATTTATCTAGCTGTTCCATGACTCTGTAGCTGCTCCTTTTCCAAGCATTTGTTCCCCCTTTCTGTACTTTTTTCAAGCTTGTATATTTTGTGATTGACTCAGCCATACTTATAAATACTAAGTAAAACAGCATTTTTTTTTTCTATGTATACTCCCACCAGTATCAAGGTCATTATTCAGAAGTGAAACAGAGCTCAGAGAAAGAAGGGGACAGCTGGACTGTGGGCTCTTAGCTTTTATATTCCTTGCTAGTTACCTAGCAGACTTGTGGGAATGCTCTTACAATATGTCCAATTTAAGTTATTAATTTTCAAAGTACCAATAATCTTCTAGCAGCCAGAATGTCTGAAAAGTATTATTTAGGTCACGCAACATATGGGATAGAATAGCCAGACACAGAATTTCTGTAGTTAAACAGCATGTGGATTATATATAAACACACATACACAATTCTGAACAGTGGACTGGCTTGGAAATTCTATTCTCAAGTCATGTGTGAGGATATTTTGTTATGCAATATTTGAAATTTCCTATGTTACTTTATGGCTGGAATAATTACATCATCTTTTTCAAATGAATTTTCCAACTAGATCATTATTCTGTTTTATGATTTTTTGTCCTATTAAGGGTACTTCCTGTTGAAAATGTAAGCATTTATGGTAAACCTTAAAGCTGTGAAACACGTAACTTCTAAATAAATGGTGTTCACAGATGATGGCCAACCTGTAAAGTCTTTTGCTGCTATAACTGTGGCAACATTAGGTAAATGAAAGCACAGAAAATTGAGCACTGTATTGATCCTTTGCAGCTGTATCACTGACAGGGGTAAAGATGAGGGCAACTTGGAACACAAAAAAGGTACTGAACAGCCTGTACTCAAATCTGGTTTTGCTAGTGCGCCACTGAGTAGTGAAATTCCAATATTTAAAACAGTACACCAAGCATTTTCTCATTGTTTAACTTCTCACTGCTTTTCTGCAAACTTTTAATAAGCCAGAACAACTCGGCTACCACACGAGGGAACACAACTTGCTTTTGTTGGTTCAATCTTTAGTACTGTTTTGCTTACTGGAGTGCTTAATTTATTTAAAAGAACAAAATTTGGGTTCCAACCAAGAGACTGAGGATATATTTTAGGTTTTCTGAGCCTGTGTTTTTAAGCCATTCTCGGTTTTTATCATGCATTTTTTTAAGCTGAAGTGGTAACAGAAGGGGCTAGCTTGTGCTGGCACTTGGTAGAAACACCTGTCCTAGATTTTGTTTCAAAGAATTTAGAACTTTTGCACCATCTGAAGTGCTATCTGAAATAGCAACAGGAGGATTTAGTATGTCCCATCCCTTTGGAGTGGGAACATCCAAGCACTGTGATGCAGCCTGTTTTTCCTTTATCTGGAAATATCCTGATAAGACAAAGGCATGGACAATATCCATGCATCCATCAGCAAGAACAGTCATAGCTCTGATTAGTAAATATGATTATTGTAGAGTCTCTGGTCACTAACATGCCTGATGACAGACATATGCAGGGGCTGGAGAAGGAGAAATTTAGGGGATATAGAATCGATGTTCTGATACACAGAGGGAAAAGATTGTATCTCCTGTGGATTAAATTAAGGAATTTCGCAGTATTGCAAAGTTCACACAATATCATAACTCTCAGAAATCCCTGTCAAATATTTATTGCTGTCCTCCCTCCTCATCAGCAATGAGCAGAAAACAAGGGATTGAATACTTCTTGCCCTCCACACTTCTTTTAATTCTTCATCAGCTTGGAAATCATTCATTTTTTGTCCCACGAGCTCCCTGAAGTTATGCCAGAGTTCCTGGCAGAGCTGAGTGAGGAACCTCTTAAATGCCAACCAGTACCATTTGAGAGGATAAGAGGCTGATAACATGTCAAAATATTGTTTTTCATCAAACTAGAAAGGGTGTGCCTCAAAACCACAGGTATGTCAGGAAGAGTAAGCAATCTTTAAATTTAATTTATATGAGTAACGGGTAAACAGGAGGTGGTGCTCTCCAATTCCACAAAGGAAATTAAGTTTATTGTCTTGTAACACTAGGATTATGGGATTGCATCTTGTCTGTGGTTTGATGTCAACATTATTTAGAAGGACGTCATTTGGTGCATTTAATTTGGTAATTAATAAACCTAATAAGAATAAATCTCACTTACCTACACACACACGACCATCAACTCCAACAACCAAACCAGGTGGACAATCACACCGAAATGAGCCTTCAGTATTTATGCAATGACCATTCATGCAAATTCCTGATGTCTGGCATTCATCAATATCTAAGAGGAGGCAAGATACTTCAGCAATCTCTTTGCTGTTTTTAAGCAAGATTACAGCTAATAGATTCAGAACATTATCAAATTACTTTATGACAGCAGATGAATCATCATAATATCCTCGTTTTACTTCTAATAAAAATTTAATCTTGGAATAATCAAAATTACAGCTGCTCAAACAAACCAACCCCAAAACACACAGAACTAACTGTAGGATTAGAAGTACTTCATATTCTACATCAAGCAAAATCAACAATAAATTTTACCCTTTGTTCATCCCATGACATTTTAATTTTGCTTTAAAGTGAGGCTAGGGAGCACTGGACACAAAATATCCTTATGATAGTTAATTTTAATTTCAAAGAACTTTTAAGTGGTCACCATTTTCTAAGCACAACCACATGTAATTAAGAAAAGCACAACTAATAGAAATGGTTCAACTTCAAATCAGAAGAACAATTTAGATGATTTACTAGAAGTGACTCAAGCCCAAACACACCTTTATGGGCATCAACAGGTATCTTCAATTAGTTTGCTGAAACTGAAGCTAAATCAGACTGCATTCTTAAAATGTTTAATAGAAGTTTTTAGTGATGGCAGTTTAAAAACTCTATAATGCTCTGTGGCCAGCGCAATGACCCAAGTGCTATGCACACTGAATTGCCAGGATAATGACATGGAAAATGGGGGCTGGGGGGGGGTTCATCAACATAAAATCTTTCAAACCTCTTTAATTTACCATACTGCTGCTCACTTTACCATTTCACAAAAGGCCTGAACATGTTGACGCGTTTACAATGCCCCAAGACTTTTCAGAAGGTAATTTATCGATCGTTGTGGCTTTCACAATACTGTTAAATGGCTCTTTCAGTAAATTAAGGATCTGTTTCTAATCTAAGCAGCTTAAGAAATCTACCGTAGTGAGTAGCAAGGTGTTATATGGCATTGAATCAATCCATGTGACCAGACTGCCATTCTCGCAGGGATGAACAGACAGGAAAATCCATTTCCAATCAATGTCCCCCAAGTTTCACATACCAGTGCAGTAACGTCCATCTGGAGCCAGAACAAATCCTGGTTTACAGATGCATTTAAAACTCCCATCTTCATTTATGCACATCCCATTCAAGCACATGTTTGTCGTGGCACACTCGTCATGGTCTACAAAACATTGCAAAGAAAACTGCTTTTAGCTTCTCACCCTCCAGAAGATGACACAGTGAATCAGGACTGGTGTGGCATGTTTCTCCACTGGAGGATTGGTTTCTAGTCATAACTATGATAAAGTACCTGGAGAGTTCTCACTCCATAGAAAAAGCAACAATCTTTTTTCATGTTGTGATCACTTACTTTGCATATTTCAGCAGGCTGTGTATGAAAGAACAGGGTGTGTCTTTCTTTCATACATGAGAGGATAAAAAGCTTCCATTGCCTGAGAGAATTAAGCTTGTTGTTTATCTAACAGGGTTTTTTCTTGACACTGTGCAGCCAAAATTAAAAACTAGTATTTCTCCAGCAATGCTACTTTATTGAGCATCTGCTATGAAGCTTCATGGAAAAATATTATTCCTGGGACTCTTGAGGAGAGGTGTAGCTTCAAAACCAAATATTACCTCAAATTTTCTTTGAAATCATACGGTTCTGTACAATAACTAATTGAATGAAGAGCCTCTAGGTTCACAGTATTTCAAAAAAGGTAATCCTTAATGATCCTTACCTGTAGCATGAAGTACAGCTTTTAGAACCACCAAGCTAATGCCTGCCCCATTCTTTAGTAGAGTCCTTACCCACACAATTTTTTCCATTTGTAGTCAGTTCAAACCCAGCATTGCAAATGCACTGGAAGCTTCCCTCCGTGTTTACACACCGGCCGTTTTTACAAAGAACACCATTCTGAACACACTCATCGATATCTACGGGGAAGAGAAAACAAACCAAGCCAAACAAATAAAATCCTACACAAACAGAGAACTACAGTAAGATAAAAATGCATTTAGAGACAATTATTGCTTTGAAAAATACTGGCATGTTGCTTCAAAAAAAATTCAAAAGTAAGCTAAGAATTTAGTCTCCTTGCATCAGGGAAAAATGTTATTTTTACAGACATGTACAGCAAATGCTACATTTTGTGATGCTTTGCAATTCCTTCATGAATACTTTTAAAAACTTACTCACACTTTCATCTGCATGCATAAACAAAAAAGCACCTGTCATTCAATTATTTTTTTTAGAACTCCTGTCTGGGAAATTCCCTGGATGGATATTCCAGAATAATGGATAAATATTAAAAGACAACAACAGAACAAACAAGGCAGCAGCCCCAGACCTAGAACGCCATTTAATTTAACACTGAGATTTACTGAAATTGCACTCCTCTTTTTTAAATCCAAACAGAGTCTGATGCAAGGGGTCAGAACATCTGCAATGGCAGCAGACATGGAGCAGTTTTCTTACCAATGCAGGCTTGCTTGGTAGGAGTTCTCTGGAAACCTGCGTGGCACTTGCAGTAATAGGAACCAGGTGTGTTGACACAGTCTCCATTGGAGCAGGGGTTTGATGTGCACTCATCAACATCTGCTGGCAGCACAGAGAAGCATTAGTGACTTCACAACCTCCACAACATTTTTTTTTTTGCCAAGTCTGGAAGCTTCTGAGTGAAAAAGATGGTAACTAACAGCCAAATGCTAAATACTGAAGCCTGTTCTTGGTGCAAAGTCACTGCTTTGCTAAGAACACAGGGCTGTTCTTAGCCTAGCTAGGCAGGCGTTTTTAAGAAGTGAAGTGGCACTGCATCATTTGTAAGCATCTTGAGGGACAACAGAGTAAAAATCTGCTTGAGGATTTTGAGACCTGATGGCTGCCCAGTGAAAGAGAACAATGCTGAACACAACTCAATGACCATTTATGCTCCTTCAGAATAAAACCAATACTAATCAAAATTGGCACTTCAAAATGAGAGCAGATCATGGCATCCAAAAACTACCCCTATTATATTACAGGTTTATTGTAAAAAAGTGAGGAGGGGCTGCACAGCAGCAGGAGGGGCTCTTAATGAGACCCCAGTCTGTGCACCACATCTCAATTATTTATGCCCCACTGCATCCTCAACCCCGGTCTTTGCACTGAGCAATGCCAGATTTAACCTAACCCTTTTCAATAAAGCACCTTACTCTCCTTTCCAAAGGAATCTGGTTCTAGAACTTAACTCATTACATCTTGAGAATACCGGGATGGGACAAGAAATTAAAACCTTAAGAATGTTTATGTGTACTTTCTAGGAAGTGCTCTTCCATGAGTAACTTCACTGTAAAAGATGCCAAAAGGTCAGTTTTGACCTTTTGGTCAAATAATAATAAGACCACATATTTAACAGGAATTACTGTGTTAATGATCACAAAGTTTAAACCAGGAGTACATAACAAAGAGATCTGTGTTTACACAAGTCACTGATACAATGCCCTGGTTTACAGCATTCTTGGTGCCCAGACACAATCTGTGTAAACAGTTAAATGAATAAAGAAAAAGCAAATGGAAGAATCAAATACCTCCCCTCACACGCAATTAGCTCATTCACATTTGCATACCTGCTAATCACACCGCCACTGCAGTAAAGCCACAAGAATTAAGACAAGATAAAGAAAAGAGGCATTCAGGATGTTAAATACAGAGGTAACTGCATCTTTACATGCCAGTCTGTCACTGCAGCAGTTCCCTGCTCTCATGTTTCTCTGCTGTACCTGGGATGCTCTTTGTCATGAGCGGGGTGATTCCTCAGGAGAAGAGGTTTTTCCTCAGTGCTCAGCTGATATGGGAGGGGGCCAGGGAGGATTGAACATTACCCCTTCAGAACAAAGTCCTCAGCTACCAACAGAACATCAAACTCTGAATCACGTGTTGACAAGAATTTTTTGTCAAGTGTCCTAATTCAAATTTTACTGTATATATATATATATACATATACATATATATATATTGCTTTATTATAAGGGAGGAGAGAGGGAACTTATAAATACTTGATACAGCACTCATCTATTTTGTTTCATTTTCCGACAGAGACTGAGATTTTGGACCTTCTCTATTACAGGCTGCAACTTGCTTCAAAAAAAGCCCATGTTCACGCTAGAAAGGATCTCTCTGTAAGTTTAAAAATTCGAGAGCAGGAATGCAGAGTTTCTCCATGAAACAGCTGACTTAAGCTTCAAAAATCCTTCCAAAGCCATGTGCATCACATGACTTCCACATGAAATATGCATCTTAAGGTGCTCTTATTTTTATAAGCTCTTGATAACTGAGGGAAATGGCAAACGTATGTTAATATAAAGGAGTTGTTGGCTTTGAGTTTGCATTGAAAGCATTATTCCAGCAGTATAAACAGGAAACATCTGAGACAGAGATATTTAACCCATTTATTGTCTCCCAGCATACCCCCTTCAACGTCAAATATTTCTCTTTCAGCACTTGCCTTACACACATCTCCATTTTCCAGTTTTTCATCTCTAACAGAACTCTCTTAGGCACAGTAGGAAACTTCCAAAACCTCCCTTAAAAGACTTACTGAAATGAATCTGGAGACAAATTACAAAATTTTCAATAGGGATACACGGGTTGACAAGACAACTAAAATTCAACACAGCACAGCTACAGGCTTGCTTCCACTTTTTAAAATGTCTCTACAGTTTTATGCAGAGGTTTTATAAACAGAAATTAATAAGTTAAGGTAATAAAATTAAAACTGTCTACCATTTTGTAGAAAAGGACTGATCATTCAGAGTCAGGTCACTTAGGACACTCATGGTCCTTGGCCCACCAGGAATGTTCTGTTGTGAGAACAGCATAATGCAAGTCTAGGTCAGGGAACAATACGTCACACCGTAATTTTTTGATTTGGCAGGATTAATCTTGAAACAGGACTTTTCTTTGACTCTACAGAAAAATATGTAACCATTTCTGGATCCTTAATTTATTTTTTTGGGAGCAGGCAGACAGAGAAGTATAGAAAGAGTGCTCATTTATGTGCCATTAACCCTATTTCCAATGCCTCAAGACTGTTCTTTCAGTAATAAGATAAATATTCAAAATAGATTCAAGCAAGCCTTTAAATTTATTTAATATGTATCAGCACACACATTAAATCCTTGCAGTTAAGTTCCTGCCTGTATTTCCAAGACAACTTTCTGTGTAATTTACAGCAACCACCACTCACAATTCATAAATTCAGTGTGGCACTTAAGATACTCTGGCTACTTCTTCATACTACAATGAGAAAATAACAGCGTAACAAAGCTGTGTTATTTGTAGAGTTCACAAAGTTATTTATAATTCACAGAGTTCACTCTCTTATAAAACATTTTCTGAATTCAAGCAGCGACTCAAAAGGCAAACCACTGCAGAGCTGAAATTAGTAATGACTGATTCAATTCATGCAGGAAAAAAAATGGGCAAAATGACACTTAAACTTTTTTGAAGCCATTTTGGGGGTCTTTTCCCATGTTTTCAATGTAGGACAGTACTGTTGCTGGCACTGCATCTTCTGCTTTTGTTAAACCAATTGAAATTTTTGTTTTGATCCAAGTGCATCCAAAATTGTCTGTTTTCAGTCTACTCTTTCATGCTGAGGTAAGCATTGCAAAGTCAAGAATAAGTTCCTTAAACAAATACACCTTTTTACTGGGCACATTCCTGTATTCTAGAGAATTAAGCAGGTCAACATTTTTCTTTCCCCCCATGCACCTATCAACCTAACCTCACAGTTTTCAGGCACTTGGAGCTCAAATTGAAAATTAGATACAACTTCATTATCACCACAAGCCTGAAGTAGAAGGGGAACTGCCAGACAGGTGGCCTGCAGGGTGACCCCACAGGAGAGACAGGGACAGAATGACTGCCACATTATCAAGAACACATTGTATTTTTCTGTCCCAGCACCCAGACAAAGCTGAAGGGCCTTTCAAACCACAGATTACTGCCATACTCCAGTGACAACTGAAAAACTAAAAACTTTAAGTTAAGTTCATGTAGCTCTACTTGCTACGACCTACGTGCTTCAGATGTTATTTTCAACCTGACCCCCGAGTAACAAAAATATGAATACAAGATGTGAATTAGATTTCAACAAGGTAAAACAGTCCAGCACGCCCAATAGTTCTTGAGTGTCAAGGTCCACCAGAGTAAAAATATTATTGATTTCAGTGATGCAAAATCTAGTAGAAAATAAGCCAGAGTTCTCCATACAATATAAAGAAACTACAGCCATGCAGACAGAAATCACAAAACTCCTAAATGTGATTACAGCTCCTGAGACCCAAGGGTGCAGCAACAGATTAAGCCTCTTGAAATTCCCAGTCAGAGATCAGAGGTACAGAAAACTCTCAGCCAAATAAAAAAGCTGAAAAATTCAGGCTTGCTATATAATAAAGGACAACTTGGAAGAAGAACTGTATCAATCTCCAAGTAGAAAAAAGTGAAATGAAGAAGGTACTGAACTGCTGTCCTTGTATACTGAGGATAAGACAGGAAATAACAATAAGCTGAATTTTTTTGCAAATATAGTGTTTAAATTAGATTAGATGTTCTGAAAACTTTCTGGATATTTGACTATGGGAGCAGTGCAACTGCTTGGGAAAGTGGTGGAACCCCTGTCAATGGAGTTTTTTTAAAATGAGGGTGTACAGTGTCCAGGAATGATGCAGGTACAACCAACCTCTCTGATGCAAGAGCACAGCTGAGCTAAGAGGGGATCTGCAATCCACAGACACACTAGAAATTGACTCTAAACCCACAGTTCCTATGAGGCAAGCCTATTGCTAACAAGCTCTTGTATGCTATTTTTCATTCACAGATCACAAATCTCTTTATAAAGACTCAGTAAACAAAGGTCCAATCCAAAATATAACCAGAACTTTTAATTTAGGATCCCATGCATTAATTAAGCTGTATCCTGCACAGGGGCTTCTTCTCCACACATCCACCCCACAAGAACCCCCAAATCTTGTATTTTCTCTGAAATAACTGATGAGTTTTTGACACTGCAAGAGTGAAGTCCACAGTCATTGAATAAAAGCGCAGGATCCCAAATTCAGTTCTTGTTAGATAAAGTTAGCATCCTGTATTTTTATATGAAATGCAAATTTAACCAGAAGTTAATTAATGTGATTTTCAAATTATTTGGTATCTTTCCAACTGTCATTAATCCTTAAGAGGAAGCAAAACATGAATTCTACCCTTCATCATTTTGATCATAACAATGCTACATTCCAAAAGCAGAGCACTGTGAGCCTAACAAAAGAGAAAATGAAGCTGAACTTACTTTACTGAATGTGACAAAAGTGTGCAATAGCCTATAAGTACAGGAATAGGAATACTCAATACTGATATTTCCATTTAAAGATTTTTTTTTTCTTGGTAAGAAAACAGATAGCTCTCATAGAGAATTGAAATTATTCTTGTGTAACTAATACCACGGTCTTTGCACTCTCTTTCTAAAGAGCAGCACCATTAAAATTAATATTATTTCTTTTTTTTAAAAAAAAGCCCAGATTTTAAGCAGAAGAATATTAGAATAACAGATTTTGAAATGTGCACTCACCAATACAATCCCCATTTGCATCCTGCTTATATCCCATGTTGCATTCACATCTGTAACTAGAGGGGGTTGGTATACAGCGTCCATTCAAACAAAGGTTGGGATGGTGCTTGCAGTTGTCTATTGTCTGATTGAGTATTGCTAACAGAAAAAAAATCAGAATGAGAGGCAAATATTCAGATTTTCAAATGGAAGTAAATATGAGTATTATACTCGGCTTCAGAAAGGATGTTATTAGGTGCACAAATATATTTAAAAAAATCTTTTTCAAACCACTATCTGTTGACCTGACAGTAAACTAACAACAAACAGCTCTTAGAAATAAAAAAACCACATTACACAAACATTCTTTAATATGACTTACCATTTTGTTGTATAGCCTGATTGAGACTGTCAGTGAACTCATGGATAAACCACAATTTGTGAGAAAGCTGAAGCAATTTTTGGCGTACCTGTCTTAATAATACTCATTACATTTTATGATCTCCATGGGTATGATCCCAGAGATGTGTTTACACATGTCATAAGCAATGTTTACATCCATGAGACTTCTGCCAGAAAATTATTCACCTTAGGCTTTGAGCCAAGGCAGTGTTTCTGCAGAGTAAGTAGGTTTTACAGTTGGAAGAGAAAATACACAAGACAGTTTATTTTAAACCCCGGTGGTTTTTTGAAAACACTTGGAAATTTGGAGTTTTATTAGTGCTGACAAAGACACCTCAACAGGCACAACACAGGCTCAGGAACTCTGTAACTGAAGTCAAGCAAAAAAACCTCCACATCAGAACTCTTGTTGAAAAAAGGGCTCCTGAACTTCCTAATGTTCCAGCTGAGGTGTTTTAAACGTGCTTGAATGGCAAAGCAACTTTTAAGTGTTAAGAACGCCGTACCATACCCAGACTGAGCAGTAAAAATAAAGGAAAAACAGAAGGAACAGTGAGAAAAAGAGTGAAACGAGTCCGAACGCAAGCACTTACTCAGCCCAGTAATGATCGGGCCACTTCCAGCAGGACTCTGACCACCTGCTCCTACCCCTGCTCCGGCCACAGCTGGGGAGAATCCGTTGCTCCCTGGGATGGGGATGAACCCTGCTCCTCTCGGTCCGAAGCCATTTCCATTTCCCCCGGGAAGGAACCCGTTCCCTCCCGCTCCAGCGCGCCGGGAGCCGCCTCGGGCAGGGGCACCGTCCACGCACAGCCTGCGGTGGTCGTCTGTCAGACAGGGGGGACAGAGAACCACAAACCAGGTCAGCCTCTCACAGGCAGCTCAAAAGGAAGGTACAGCTCTCATTTCCCTGATTTCTGTTCCCCCTGCCACCCCAAACCTCAGGCAGGTCCCTTGGTTGCGGCAGGTGTTGCTTGAGGAAGGACGTTAGAAATAATAAAAAGGAATGCTGTGATTTACAACTATTTGTTCGACTATTTGTTGAAACCTTTTTGTTGATGTGCTGACAGCAGCACTGTAACTCCCTGGTCTCTCAGAGGTGTTGATAAAGACACCTTTGACTAGGGATGTGGACTATTGCTCTCCAAGCAGAGCTGAAAGAACAACTTAAAAACTGGTGCATTCTAGTTCAAAGTAACCCAAAATGCAATGGAACAAGAGAGCAACTGTTCCTTTCGATCAAAATTAACTATGGACCCTAAGAGTAGTTTCCTCTTTGAGCCAGACCACAAAATCTTTCTCATTTCCCAAAAACTATTTCCAAAGTCAACAAAAAGACATTAAAGAAACAAGTGCCAAACAACCGTGGACCAAAAAGAAAAATGGTTAACAGATGGTAACATCAGTATAAAAAACACAGAAATGAATAATAATGCAATCCATGACCTTCTTGTTTTGCGTTTAGCCTACGTTTTAAAGCAGTTTAGAACACTCCAGTGACCTCCATCCAAAGCACGAGCAGCAAGGGGAAAACAAACGAGCCAAGCCACAAGGCACTCACCGGATCCTCTGGCAGGACACACCTCCGGGACAGAGCCACTGGCCCAGCAGTGGCCAGACTCACAGCAGCACTGCCTCCTGGTGAACCTCCCGGGCAGCTCCTGTGCACAGCGGCCACTCCCAGTGCTGGAGAAGCAGCTGCCTGCCCTCTGATCTGGCAGTCAATTTAAAAACAAAGACTAAAAATAGTGACATCAATGCCGTTTCGGTTTCACCCTTTTTTCTTTTATGTATTCTCTGTACCCTTTACACATATACTTGTAGCTTTTTAGCTTCACATTGTAGCTTAGTTTCAACATCTTCCTAGGCAGAAAAACAAAGAAAATTCCAGGATCCCTATGCTGTCTTGGTTCTCCTTAGAAACCAAGGCTGAAACCAGCTTTCCAAGACAGACTTTTGTAAACAGGGCCTGGATCTCATCCTAAGGGGGGAGAATCTAGAAGGTACTACAACTGGGGGAATTAATTCCCCAGGCGGGTTCCTAATTGAGGGGTTCTTGTCAGATATGCTAATTTGCAGAACCTATAAAAATTGCACACACGTTATGTGGGGTGTGCATCTTTAGCCTTTTCTACCTGACGAATTTGTGTACCTGAGGATCCTCATATAAAAGGTACCCTTTTTATCACCCTAGCTGCATCTGACTTGTAGTTTTAGGGCCAGAGAAAAAGACATCAAGATGAGCCCTCAAAGCTACCTTTCCTTGTTCACCTGATGTAAGGACGAAAGTGCTTTACAAGTTGTATTGAAAAAAAACAAAAACAAAACCAACCAACCAACCAAAAACCCCCACAACATCCTAACTGCACCCAATTATTATCTGACCCATGTATTCCACACTGGATTTACTGCAGGATCACACAGATGCAGTGGCATTAGTCTTGCATTAATCCACCATGCAATCTTAAGGTCTGCTCAATCTAACAGGAAATGTAGATGACATGAAAGATACAAAGCAATACAAATAAAAACTAGATACATCTATATAAAAACCCTAATATGGCAAAACCTGAGATACCTCGTGTAGCAACAGCAACATCAGTCAATTATTTTAATGAATGTTTTCCTTGGTTTAGATGTATTTTACTGAAAAAATGCTATTCAGTCTGCTCTGCTCAGTTGACTGAAAGTACAACAGTATTTTTAGTAATGCCATGTGAAAACTACTCTCCTTCAAGGACAGATGATCTTTTATTGCCACAGTCCTAAATGCTGACTGCAAGTAAAGCTCAATTAATTTGAAAAGACATGGTGCTACTTACAGTAACTGAGCAGATCCTGATATTTTGTTTGAAAGCAAATATTATTCCTGAACTAGAAAGAATAAAGTACTTTGTAGTAAGTAATTTGTATTAAGTGTACTTCACTTTTCTCCTGAGTAAATGAGAATTTACACTTCTAGAGTATATGAATTATACTCTAATATGATAGAGCACAAGAACATTCAGACACATTTTCTTTGTGAGAGAAGGACCTGCCCTTTGCAGATTAGGGCATGTGATTTTTCTGCAGCTGGTTTTGGGAGCTGTGTTTAAAAATCAAATTGTAAAACATGCCAAAAATCCATCAAAATTTTGATCTTATTGGAAACCACAGGTTTCCAGTATTCCTGAGCCTAGCCACAATGTATTCGAAGTTGTCACTCCTCAGAGGAACTTGAGTAACAGAAGGTGGCTACATTGTTTAAAAAAATATTAATTTTCAATCACTTGTAGGTCTTGTGCTGCTACTCGCTTGCACTGTTTATCTGCAATTCAGAAACCCCTTTGGAATTCCTATCCCTTCCTCAACATGAGAACAAAGAGCTTTGAGATATCTGAAATAAGAACCACATGAGATCTAGAAAGTGCACTGTTGTTAGCAATTTTTAAGGGTTTTTAACTGTGGTATGCAGTATTTATAGTTGATTGATTAGAATGGTTTGTATACTTGACACATGCACCTATATATAAGAAATCACCACATGTGGAAATAAGCATAATGGATTTTATAATGTAGGCATAGCTATTAAATAAACTGTCCTGTAAAATATGCTATCTATTGAAACTCAACACCTGGTTTGCTTCATTATCTGTTTCTGACAAATCAATGGCACATCAGCGTATGCTACTTAATGCCTTTTGAGTTTATTTTTGTGCCTTATGTTGACCCCTAAAGGTTAAATTAACCTGTGTGAGATGGGACTTGAAGCACCAAGTAGGGATAAATGTTTGCTCCTTTAGTGAGCTTAACTTTTGGGCCCATCAGATGCAGATTTGAGAAACAAATATAATTAACAATTACTATGTTTGCCTGAACAACAGAGTGAGGCCTTGGGGCAGGGGGAAAGTGCCAGATGGCTGGAGCACCTACCAGGAGAGCAGGATCCATCCACAGATGTGACAAAGCCCCGTGGGCAGACGCAGAAGTAACTTCCCACAGTGTTGGAGCAAACGCCACCTTCACAAACCCCTGGGATTATGCTGCATTCATCAATATCTACCCAAAAAAGAAAGGATAATTAGCAGAGCACTTGTACATACTGCATTAAAAACAGGGAAAGAGAGCTTTTCTGAAACGAAGTTGTTACCCAGCTCAGACTGAATAAAATACTGCTGGGTGCTTGCATACTGAAAATAGTTTTGTTTGCCACCTGTTGGAGGTTTCCCTTACACGTGCACTGGGTTTAACACTTCAAGTCTCAAGAGTACACAAGAGCAGGCTGAGATTTCCTCCTCCTGAACGACACAGACTGAGTGCCACCCCCGAGAAGCACAGAACAGCTACAAGGGAATGCCAAAACACACATCCTGCTTTCAGGCTGAAGGCAGGAGGATGGTACAGCAGCCAGCCAGGACAGCTCTGGGCTTCCTGTGGCCACAGCAACATTGCTCAGGAGATCCGACTGCTTCCTGGCCTCCTAACATTTCCAACTGTAAGAAGGAATTTTGGCCAAGCCCTTCAAATGCAAACGAACCTTTTGATCCACTAAAATACTTCCACTGACTGGAAGCAGTGGTCTCACCTGAACTCCGAGGCAATTTTGTGTGTAAACATGCATAAAGTGAGACGTCGCCAGGCTGGTAAACGAGTTTCTGTGTGTCACAAGGGGCTGCAAAATTCCAGACCAGTGGTCCAACAGTGCAAAGCCCATCGGAGCAGTGAGCAGTGGGGTTTGTAGCTGGCAAGTGAAAGGCAGATGAAGGAAGTTTTTCACCACCTCTGCAAAGCTGCAGGACGCAGACCATCCTTCCCAGCTGGCCACATGCACGGGAGTTTAACACTGCCTAGGGCTCCTGTCCAAGAATGACAGGAAGCTGGGAAGGGAAAAAAGGACCTTCCTGAAACCTAGGCAGTGATCAGAGTGGAAGGAAGACTCCACAGTCTTCTGCATGTGGAGAGAAAAACCAATCAACATGGAGGACCCTTGTGGAAGAATAATTTATTTCACTTACTGGAGCAGTACCAAGTAATTGGAGGTTTTGTTTCACTGTTTTTTGAGCCAAATCTCTGTCTCTCCTTCCCCCTCCCCTGTTCTTGCATGTGCAATTATTTCAAAATATCTCTATTACCTCTGACTGGAAATTCTGAGACTTCACCTCAGCAAGGGCTATTTTTAGTGTGGTTGATTGAAAAAGTTACTCATTTTCCTCCCTTCCCTCCCTCCAAAATACATAAATTAATGGTCTCAAGGAAAATGCTCCGAAGATAAGTAAGAGGAGATGCTGTGTTAAGGGTGAAGAAGACTGGTGGCATGAATGGTTCCAGTGCTGCACACAAGATGGGACAGCCAGTCTCAACGTGAGAAACAATTTAAATGCGTGACAAAAATTTTGCAGATTTATTACCCAGCGAGTTTCTGCCAAAAAGACCCAGCCTGGCTACCTGCAATTCAGAATTCATGGCTTTTACTGCTAGGGAAAGCAGGGTTTTATAAATAACTGAGTTACAAGTGCCAGAAAAATGGCTCTCAACTGCCAAATTTTGGGAAGGGGATCCTTGAAAATAGTTTTAGTGTAGAAAATAATATTAGAAAGTAGTAATACCTGGTAGGACCAAGTCTGAACAGCACACAGTCTAATGAAATTATACATTGAAGCAGAAAAATCTGAAATAGAACTATTTCTTTTAAAGAATTCTTCCCATTTTGGTGCCACTTTTTTTTTTTTAAAGGATTTAGCCTGTTTCATACAGTCTTAATCTTTTGATGTTAAAAGTACTTAGCTAATATCTTAGTTAATATCTTTTTGGAAAAGCATCAGAGACATCCTACCTCCTAGAATACCTTTAATTGTAAAGGGCGTCATAACTAACTACATTTATTTAATGAGTAAATATATATATATATATATAAATAATAAAATTTAATGTATTTTCTATTTGAGAAGAGTAAGTAGAACACATTTATTAGATCCCTGGAACACAGTAAATAATACTCCACCCCTTTTGTAAAGCAGCAAGCATAACTTAAAGTTTCTCTCTCTTCTCAGTTTCTCTACATTTAATTAATCTCTGAATAACCTCAAGATGTAAATTCCATTAACTCTGGGAGATAAGAACATCCTAAAAATGAACAGCATTTCCTTCCCAAAAAGAGAGTGAAAACTCAGTATATTGTAGATCAAAACTTTTAGGCAAAAAAAAAGTGAAGAGTTTGGGGTTTCCTTTCGTTTAGCTAAGACACCACACTGGTGCACTGGACATCTGGAATTTAGTACAATCCCTGTAATGGCCTTTCCCAATTTTTTTTAACTATTATTGTGCAAAAAGTACAACATGAAAATTCCTAATTATTCTAACAAGTGCTGTTGCTTCCAGGAAGAACAACGGGAGAAAAAACCCTAACCCACAAAATACATCTGGATGCTCAGGGGCAGAGGATATAGCACGGGATCTCAAATCTCTCCTTCTTAAGTAGGAGAATTGCTGTTATAGTAAAGAAGGTCTGAATAATAATTGCAAGATTCCAGCCTTTGAACACTGGAGCCTTGACTATTACTGACTCCAATCTGGATTTTTGTCCTTTGTAGCCAGTGAGTAACATTTGATCTGCTTTTCCACGCCTACAGAAGCAGAATACTCCATACCACATTAATTTCTACACGGTGTTTGGTTTGAGACAAAAAAAATTTCATTAAAATAATGTAGTTTCTATTAAATAATTCCTCTGTAAACAGGTTCTAACTCATAGGACACCAGTTCCTTACATCCTTCCCAATGGCTCAATCCACAGATACAGATATATATATATGTATAGATATAGATATATAGATATATATGTATGTATAAATGATGTAACTTCACTCAACTTACCAGTCCTATTAACTGAAAGTGCAATTGTTTAAAGGACTGGCTATAGTTTTTTTCCTATAAATCTAACCCTGAGAGATTACGAACACTTAATTAAGCATACAAATAAAAAAGCCAGAATAAAACCACGGCTTCTCTTTCCTTCTCTTCTCCATTGTTAGAATAATGTAAGCATGGTATTATCCTGGTATAATTTTGGCATTACCACCTTGGCTGTGAAGTTTCTTCCCCAGAAAAGATGGTACAAACTGTGAGGAGAGGGCTGTTATCTGCCTAATTCCCTGTGGGGAATTATCTGACTAGGGAAGCTGTGGCCAGGGACTAATCAGTATTTAACTTTTGCCATGGACACAAGTGGCAGGGGCTTGGAAGAAAAAAAAGCCACAACATATGACCTGTTCTGCAGCAGGCTGCCAACAAAACAGGAAATGAAGACCTGTTGATTAGTGAACCATGAAACAACAGCAAACTCTTCGGACTGCAGATGATGTTTCACTTCTATTATGCGTGGTCCCATAAGCACCACAGCTTTTTAAGAAGATCTGTGTAAAAAATACATTCAAGTTTTCCTGTGGATACTATCAAGGAGAACTGCAGAACAACATTTTCAACAATTAAAGCTTAAAACAGAATGCAAAGAATGCTTTAAGTACTGTTTTCAGAAGAAAGGAAATATGTCTCTGAATAAATTCTTCTGGCAACAAAAGAACCACAGATAAGAGAATCAAAAAGACCAAGTGCACTTCTAACAAAAAAGGGGAACTGTGGATAGATTAGGATTGATTATGGGCATGGATAGATAGAGAAGAGCTGCCTCTGAGAAACAGCCACAAACAGGTTAAGGGCCTGTGGATAAAAATCAAGGGCTAGACCAATAAAGGACCTTTTGCAGTTGGCATCTACTTGAGCCATCTCCAGGAAGGTCCAGAAGAACTAATTTGTGTAGAAAGCCAATGCAAGGAACTTTCTTTCCCCCTCTCTCTCCCCTCTCTTTCTTTCCTTCTTTCTCTCTTTCTCCCTTTCCTTTCTCCCTCCCTCTCTTCTCTTCCATCCTACCCTTTCTTTCAAATCCAACCCCCATGTGCTGATACCAGGAGGTCAGGGACAAACATTCCAATTTCCATGCCAAATGTGTAATTTCCTAATGCCACTTTTTAAGTTTTTGTGGACATTCTGACTTCTGTTGCACCTTTTCAACCACGAGCATTTACACACTTGCCTGCTCCCTCCCCTGTCAGGTGCTGATTAGAAATTAAAACTAGTCAACACAAGAAACCAAAAAACAGAAGAATGTGGAGGGCAGGACCAGAGAAAAATGCATTTGGAATTTCTAAAAATTTTTGCTTAGATATTATTTGCAACAACACCAGAAGCAACATTTTCACTTAAAAGACGATTTTTAAACAGACTATATTACTTAATTTTTCTGTGAATGTTGTACTGTAGGCAAATCTAAGCAAAACTCTGAGGGGATGTCCAAACTTGCCTACAAACTATGTATTTGTTTGTAACTGAATACTGAGTATAATGTAATTTGGTAACATAACTAAATTGCCGGCTAATCACAAGTCAAAGGTAAGAACAAAGTCCTCTTATCTGCACAACTTAAATGTGAAAGCACTCACTGGTTGGGATGAAGTCTGAGAGTCCTGATTTCTTTCAAAGGCATGAAAAGGTCACTGAAATCAGTGAAGTCTTCAGCAAACTCACAAAAACCCAGCAATGTTCTGTCCAATTATTTTAAATTATAAAGAATTGCAGCTCTTAATTGCATCAACATACTTACTGGGTAAATATGGTCTATGTTTATTAAGCTACACTTATTAAACATGGTCTACTTAATTTTTCTTGTGAAAGAGAAGGTATTTTTCACTTACCCAGACTCATTAAAACTGCCACATTTGCTTTCACTCTGTAGTCACTCGGCCAAAAATACACACCTGAACTAGAATATATCTTTTAAAAAACAAAGAAAATCCTAATAACTCAGCAGCAGTTACATGTTGCTCACACACAGAGCTTTTATCAATAGTTCTACATTTTCAAAGAAAATAAGCACTGTCTGTACCCACGAGAGTCAGACAGAAAAAAAACATCTAATGCAAAATAGCAACAGCCAAGTAGAAAAGATGAGATGCTGCAAAGCAGAAACAAAAAGCACAGTTCAGTGATGTCATGCCTCTCCAGATCAGACACTACAACTGTTCAACTATTTGACAATGTTCATGAGCAAAGTGCTCTAACGCTCTGCATAACCCCTTTTTAGGTGCGTTCTCCTAAAATATCACTTACCATCACACTTTTGAGTTGCCTCGTTCTGTTTGTGGCCAACAGGACACTTGCACTCGTACGAACCTACTGAATTTATGCAGTTCCCTCCCTGGCAGACTCCAGGGATAGCCTGGCACTCATCAACATCTGCAAACACAAAAAAAGAGACCAAAATGTGACTACTTGACCTAAGACAAAAAATCAACTTCCAGTAACTTCCTGTAGTATTTCATTAAGTTCTACTTACACTTCAAATTGTTTGGGGGTTTTTTTGGTTTCTGTTTGTTTGGTTGTTTTTTTTTTTTTCTGTTTGTGGGTTTTGGGTTTTTTTTGGTTGGTTGGTTTTTTTGTTCCCAGCTCTAATTTAGTTCCACATAAACCACCCCATGTTTCTGTAGGTTTTTATACAAAACTATCCAGGAGGACACCTCTCCTGGTTGGCTCCCTTAGTACCTGCACCATGAAGTTACCATCCAGGTGTTTCAGGAACCTTCTGCACCTATTTGTTCCAGCTGTGTGGTGCCCTCAGTTAACATCGGGCAAGAATACAGAACTCTTCTTCAGAAGGATGATCAAAGCCCTTATAAGGCACTGAAATTCCACCTGATTTTGGGGATTATAGGACTTCTTCAGTTTTTATTCCTCCTGGTGCTTGCACTACAGACAAACCTATGGTATTTGCCTTGTCTGTTCACCTGCTTCTCCATTTAAGCAAGTATAATTTCTCATAGTCAAGGAAGAAGGCAAGCACTTTCTGCAGGTTTGGCCTTTTTTTTTTTTTATTTGGTAACCACTGGACTTGGGTCTAAGTACATTTGCTGAGAAGTTTGCATTTAGTTCCTGAATCCATGCTGATTTCGCCAGCACAATAACCATGTCCAAAATGCAGCCGTTAGACTGTAAATAGATTAAAGACTTTATCAAAGGCATAGACTTTCTTCATTTTTATTTTTTTCCCTAAACAACCAGTGCTTGCTGCTGCTTGTTTACTTGGAAATCAAAAATTTCATCCCTGAAGTATTTTAAGGAGTGGGGGGCTGGACTGGGTGCTCTCCAGAGATTCCTTCCAACCCTGATTATTCTGTGATTCTGTGAACCTTGACATGACATGGCAATATCTAGAGAAAAGATGGTTCCAGCATTTATTGATGCACAGCCCACCCAGTGGCTCCCTACTGACTAAAACACATGGTGTTTGTCTTCTGACCCTGGGGCCTCAAAATGCATTTATCACACACAGTATGCCTGTGCCTTTTGCCACTTTTTAACACTTAAATTAAGCTTCCCGCGTCAGCACATCAGCTGTTAAAAAACCACTGTGTGTCTGACACAGTTTCAGAAGTCGAAGATGTCAAGAAATTGAATTAATGGCAGCAGCAGCAGGCAATGAACACCTCGCAGAAACTGAAAATCATCACTGGGGCCCCGAGGTGAACTAAATTTTAAGCTCTATTGGTTCCATTAATTTCTTTCAGTTCTTTTAAAAAGGTAAATAGTTGTTGAGCTTTGCTGAAGCCTGAAGAGCCAATCCCAATGATGCAATGCATCATATTTACATCACATTTAAGTGTACTTACATCATATTTAAGTGTAAAGAAAACAAGCATATTCAACTTTAATCTTAGCTTAAAAATATATACACGCTTCAAGACTGATGCTTATGCATTCTTTTTTGTCAGTATCACCCTTTGCTGAAAACCCAGGTTTGTTTTAATATATTATTGGTGTTTTGGGACTGAGAAAAGTCAAGAAGAACAAAATAATTTTATTAAAAGGGCCTATTTCATCGATTGCTTTCTAAATGCTGTTTTAGGATATAAGAATTTTTTTTTTCTGAAAATGCAGTTGAAATGAAGTTGTTGGGTTTTTCTGTTTGTTTTTTAGTATCTTTGACAGTTGAGCTAAACCACACAGGAGTTTCAGCACCATTAATTATCCACTTACACTTTTAAACCTCAACCACATTAACACAAGAAACTTTTTACCATAAACAGCAAATTTGAGGAATAACTCTTTAGATACAGTTCTATATGCAAAAGTTCAATATGTTACAGATTAAGTAGAATGTTTCCATGTGTTCATAGCCTAATATTTGGTAAGGAGAAAAAAGATTTTAGGCTTCTGCAGAGTTTTCTCTGCAAAATGCCTGTGGGATTTGCACAGATAGCTTTAAACACGCACCTTCCCTTTCTGATCTGCGGGCTGTTTCCCAAAAAAACTCCAAAAAACCAAAAAGCTCAGGAAAAATAAATCCACTCAGATATTAGACACAAATTTTGGAGAGTTTTTAATTTACTATGGTAGTGACAACAATTATCCAAATAAAAAAATCTCTCCTTAATTCTGCCTGGAATATCTATTGGGAGTTTCTTTGCAATCGATTTGGCATGTGGGAACTAAAAGGTGAATTGGTCATGAACACAATGGAAAACTCTTGGTTCTTCCTCTGCATCCTAGAAAACAGAAATACTGCATACAACAGAAATAATACCAAGCTATTTTTTCCCTGTTTTAATAATTATTTTCATGACAGCAGGACATGATCCTAGATGACACTGTCAATATTGTCAGTAGCTCAGACACATTAATACCAAGCACTAGATCACAAAAAAAAATCATCACTCTTCATTGTGAACTTGAACCTTCATCTGTCTTCTCCCTCTTGCCCAGTTCACATCAGTGCCTTTAACATTTAGACAGTGTAATCCTGCTACAGGACAAATTTTTTTTGATTTTGTCTCCTGTAATGGCTATGTGCACTTAACCATCTCAGCAACAGCGGCAGGAAGAAGAACCTTCCTATTTTCAAAATCTACGCAGCAATGTCAACTTTTCTCTCCTTAGAGCAAAAAATTAACTGTCTGCAGGGAAAGGGTGCAGGTGGGAAATGGGACTGCTGAGGAATGCAGGGAGGAACTGAGAAAGCAGGAATCCAACAAACTGAGAAAACAGAAAAAAATCCAGCACAGGATTTCTGCCACTATGCTGCTCCTAAGGCCATGTAGCAAGCAATAAAGCTCATTCAAGCAGAACAGACGTTCCTCCTGCTTGAATTCTTGCCATGAGGGATGTCTGAACTGCTATTTAAGACATGACTGAATAGAAGCTTCTGGGGGTGGAAAAAAAAGATACACAACCAAACAATTTGAATTTTGATTGATTTTTTTTCTCTAAGATTTTTTTTTTAAACCTGTTCGTGGTAATAATGAAGTAAGAGTACTATTACAATGTTCTATACAAGAACATTACCCAGAGAACATAATTAACCCTCAAAAGATGCTAAAAACCCATTTAAGATTGCATCATGCAAATCCTTTGAAGAGTAGGAGCAACTTCCTACGTACACTAAGCTACATCTTGTAAAACTCTGACATCTAATACTGAAATTATGACCCACTTTCCAACAGCACAGCTTGCAAGTTCCACTGATCTTGAGTTGTTTATACCAACCCCCAAACCTAGCTATCTACTGATGTAAGCATTCCCTTCAAAAATGCCAAACAGCTGAAGTATAGACTGAGTGAGCCTGGTCTAACTGATACATGACAAAGGCAGTTTTACTGAATACTAAAGGGGTTTTCATTAAAGTCTCTGTAAATCTCATGTCCTCCACAGGAAGAAAAGCACTGAAAAGCAGGACAGATCCCTCTGTTTGCTCCCAAAACCCTCAGAGAAAACATCTGGTTTCTCCTGACCCTTCTACTGAGAATGGCAGAGCACCAGAACAGGCTGCTCAGGGAGGTCTGGAGGCATTTCAAGCCCACATGGACGCACTCCTGTGTCACCTGCTCTGGGTGACTCTGCCCTGGCAGGGGGTTGGACTGAATGATGTCCAGAGATCCCTTCCAACCCCAACCACTCTGAGATTCTGTGATCTTACTTCAACTGACTCTGCACCGTAATGTGGAGTTTGGAAAGGCAGAAAGTGCCACGTCGAGTCCCTTCCTGCATCAAAGTGGGTTGGTAATTCGTAACAGAGCAGGCATCGTGCTACCAACCTGCTCACACCACAGAGCTCAGGCCAGGAGGAATTACCAGAACTCAGAGCTTAAAAGGAAATGTCTCCACTGCTGGAAGGCAATGATTCTGTGAAATAAAGAAATTCTGTCTCTCCTTTTCCCCGAAGAAAGGCCAAGCGTTTTTCATCCACGCCTTGCCATCACCTTGTAACATTGCGTGCTAAGCCCAGCTGACATAAATACAATCCGAGCTTCCAATGTAGCAATTATATGTCAAAAATGTAGCAAAAATTACGGCTGTTTAAACTTCCTTTGTTTATCCATCACACAAAGTAGACTACCACATTGTTTCTATGCTCCCCAGCTGAATTTAGCAACTTGGTTAAACGGGTAACTTAAAAACTATTTGCCACAGGGAATATACTGTCAGAGAAAGAAAACACAGTTATTGTGGGCACGGGTGCTAAAGAGCACCACTGATCTCTCACATAATTCAGATGAAGCCCCAGAAGCTATGCCAGGGTCAGCCCGGCAGAGCAGTTTCAAAGACCCGTTGTATGTGGCCAAGTCTTACAATGGAGCTAGACTTGGAGATTGCAACATGCACCCCTTCTGTGGTGCACTGTTTCTGCTCATGACACTGTCATGAAAAGAGTGTCTAAAACACATTAATCACTTCAAGACGAATGGCAAAACATAAAACCGCTGCACGCAGGCAGAGGCCTATCCCTTACACATAAAGAAAAGCAACATCAAATATTTTTCCTTAGCATTGATTAATAATCGCTTTTTCCAGGCACTTAAGCTTTGCTCTCTACGCGCAGCAGCAAAAATCTGGAAGGCGGCAAACCGAGATTTTATCATAAAACGCAGAGCACACACAAGGAGAACAGCGACGTTTCGAGGGCACTGCGAGATTTCCGAGGAGATTGTCGCCGGGAGTCTCAGCCAGAGGCTCACCTTGGCAGGCCCCGGTGCGGATGTTGGGGACGAAGCCGCGGCGGCAGGGCTGGGGCTGGGCGGGGCACATCTCGCAGGGGTGGCCCCAGGCACGGCCCACGGTGGCGCAGCACAGGGACTTGGTGCACACGATCCCCGTCAGCTGGCCCTGGCACATCTGCTTGTTCACCTGCGTGAAGCACGGGCCCGTCCTGTAATCTGGGGGGGGGGGGGAAAAGGAAAATCCACTGTATTATACAAGGCACCTATAAAAGAAAATTTTTTTAACCCAGTAGATACCTGTATCAGGAAAATTCCATGGAAATTTAAGCTACATTACTTAAATATATTAGAGAAGTTCAGTAATATATATTCATATAATATGTTCTGTAATACGCATTACAGAATTTGTATGACACCTTTCAGTGAAGGCAATGATTTTCACGAGGTTATCCTACCTTTCGGGTCATTTCTTTCTGAAAGATACAAGTAAATAAAAGGCAGCTGGACACAAAACTGCTCTCAAGCATTGACAACGCATCCAGTAAAATCCACAATAAGCAAAAGAATTTAACAAACAAACAAACAAAGAAATAAACTAGAAGATCAGATTAAGCAAACAAGGACTGGTTTTCTTGCTCCTAAGCTACTTCACAGTGATTTATGGGCAGGAGCTACAGACCACAGCAGCCACACATTTTTTTCACCCCACACTGATCAAGATCCATGCCAGAGAGTGTCACAGAATCATCATTCCTGCTGGAATGCCTGTTGCAAAACAGTGCTACCTACAGAGGACTAATTGGCAAACCACCACTTATTTTCAGAAGAAAATCAAGAGACAATACAACTGATCCAAGCGGTATGCAGTACACTGCATAAAGCATAGAAACTATATGAAAATACACTTTTGGTAGAATTCCTGTGAATAGTCAGTTCATTAACATTGAACCTGTATAAAGAGTTTTTTTTTTAATGTTACGAATCAACACAAACTGGGATCAACAATTAACTGAAATTCTCTAGCAATAAATGAGAAACAGATCCTTGCTCTAAGCCAGATTTCACATCCTTATGGAAACTCTTAAAGAGTGAGGGGGGAAAAAAAGAAGAAAATGCAAAGCTCTCACTCAGAAGGCACAACAGTGGGAATATGGCTGCTCCAGCTGCTGTTCCCTCCTCTTCTTTTTTTTCCTACCAAAAGCAGGCTCCAATACCAATATGTGGATAACACACTGTCTTCCACACACTTTCATCAGGGTGCAGCTCATCTCACAACCCAGCTACAAATGGGACAACTCTTGCTTTCTGTAACTTGATACTTTCACCCTGAAGAAATGAGAACTTTGATATCCCTGGAAAGCAAAAAAAATGGTGTTCCCGGTGATATGTTACACTGAGCTTCCTGGGCTCTTAAAGTGAAAGCTCAAACAGAAATAAATGTTCTGCTCCCTCTCTTTGGTAAGAGTCACTCATGTATCAGTCCAGGAAAGACTTCTGCAGTTATTTATACACACTGGTAGTCAATTTCAGCTGGGCTGTTCACGTTAAATAAAGTCAACCAAGTACACATGCACCCATGACAGAAATGTCTGACCAAAAAAGGAGATTAAAAGATCTTAAATACTCAGTAAGGCCTGTGAACTTTAATATTCCTTGATTATCAATACAAAATAGTCTTCAAAGTTATACTTTGAGCTTCCCCTGTGCCCATCAAGCCGTAAAAATGGCACTTTGAGTAAAGTAAATACGTTATGAAGAGAAAATCCCGTCCTTGATCCGTACACTCAGAGTTTAGTTCTCCATGGGGGAATGCCCTCTATAGCGGAATCAAATAATGACTTACTACTCATCTTCAGATTCCCAAAACTTGCATTCAGCAGGTCTGACAATCATGACATCCCAGCTCACTTTGCAATTCCTATTCAGGAAATAAGTTATTCTGCTGGACAGTATTGTATTTTTATAGCAGCAATTCTCCGAGATACTCTTTTTTGCAGGACCAATCTTTGGATATCATGAAGGAATCACAGCAGGAGTAGAAATTCAAACAATGTATTTCTCTGTTTAATGGCTGGTCACCCACAGGACTACTCTGGCCAAAGATATTCCACATTAAGAAGCTTGGAATTCAATCAGAGGAAATTAAACTTGAAACTCCAACTAGAGTTGTGAATTGTGTCTGAGTTCCATAACCTTCCCATAAGACACAAAATTATTGTCTGTAAACTCTGTCAAAACTACCAGTGAAGAGTTCAGTTTAGAGAGTGTGTTCAAAAGAAAGATTAGAGAATATAACCAGACACCAAAGTGTGTTTGCTCAAGAGAATATGAATGAGTCCGGTACAAGAACGAGTGATACAAATAAACAGAGAATGCATAAATCTGATATTCAGATTCTGTAACCAAGAAACATTCATCAGCATAAGCCTGCAGAATGGTATCTATTCAGAAACATGCATTATAATAATATTATTATTTTAAAATGCTACTAAAAATACCATACTAAAAATATGGTATTTTAAAACATTACCCATAAAAAGTGCACCCATTTTAAAAATCTTTATTTGTTCCATTTATCCAACATGAAGTCCATTTATCCACCAATCAGCCCAACATGAAGGCTGATTAGTGGCTGCTCTTCTATACCAGGAGGAAAATACAAGATTTTAAAATACAAAGTGAAGGCAAGCATGTTCAGGTTAATGGTAAAGTTCAGCTGTTTACACAAAGATATGTAGTCACACAGTAAATTTTTACATGTGGGAAGCAAATGCAGTAAAAGTAGATCCTATTTTGAAGACACTCTGGATACTCTGTAGCTTCAAATGAAGCTCTGGATTTGTTTCAGGAATTGTTTTACACAGCTAGTCAGATTATATTATTATAGTGGTTGATCAGACCTTAAAAACTCCCCTTTATGAACCAATCATCTTTTCCATATGGGTTTGCTTGTCTTATTCTTAGGTGTTTCTTCATTTGTTCCTTTGCCAGCACTGCTGAAGGAATAATTTTGCCAGAAAGAACATATGTTGAACATAAGTTATAAATCATTTGCTGCTCTAGAAAGGGTAACTGCTTTGGAGAAAGAAAGTGATCTTCAGCACACATGCATTATGCAGTATTTTAACTTCAGAAAATGATATTCAATATGCACTGTGACCTGAAGAATGACAATCTTTATCAACAATTCAAACTGTTAATATAATAAATTTTAGTAAGAAGTGCTTTTTTTCCTGGCATCAAGAAAAAAAATCAAACCGTGGACTTCAACATTTAACTATGCTGCAACATTTCTACTTTGTCATAGAAATGTATATTTTGTATTCTCAAACGGGACTATTCAACTACCGTGGTTCTTGGGATTTTTTTCCATTAATTCCTTTTTAAAATTCTAATTCTACCTGTAATAATTAAAAATAAATAAATAAATGAATTTGACAAGAGCCTGAGACAAGGAATAGCAATGTTAAGAATTCTAGTTTTGGGTATGGTCCAGTATCCATCTATTTTAGTTTTCTTCCTGTACCTCTGGCCAAACAAATTATTCAGATGAAGGTGAAAAAAATCTGCTGTAAAAAGATATGGGATAGTCTGCCACATGTCCTCTGAGTAACACCCACCAGCTGAAAACCTGAAACATAATGTTTAACATCTCAAATACCACCTACTGTCACTCAGGACAAAACATTAAAGTATTTTGGTACACATGTAATGATCCAATTTCTATCTGAATTTTCTCACAACTCCTGCCCATAAAAATTTCACCTCTTCCCAGGTATCTTGAAAGAAAATAAATGAGGCATGAAGAAAAGTAAAAAGGTAACTCCACACACATTGCAAGGTATCAGGAAGAATATTAAAATTTGAGTTTCCTTGCTTGAGAGCACAGAATAAAATTTTAAATGAAAGCTCCCAAAACCAAAATACTGTTCCTGTATAGTCCAACATAGGTG
Source organism: Melanocharis versteri (assembly GCA_013397845.1). NCBI lineage: Eukaryota > Metazoa > Chordata > Aves > Passeriformes > Melanocharitidae > Melanocharis > Melanocharis versteri. The sequence continues at coordinate 90,120 of VZTG01010161.1, forward strand.
CAGTGCCAGTCTCCTGCATCCAGCCTGCAGAAGGGGATAGCACACTGTCACAAATACTGTATTTCATGTTTGTGAGCACTAGAAAGATCTAGCAGGAAGGAATTATGAAGTATCTTCCATCATTTTTACTTAAACAAAACCCCACAGAACCGTAACTAAATAAGGAAGCAGTGCACCTGGAAACAAGCATTTTTAACTAGAAGCTACTTAGAGGATTGATATTTCTATTACTAAAAACAAAATACTGACAATATTAAGCATGTTTATCAGTGTGAATCACATCAGGAGTGAGTAAAGGAGGGTGTCTGAGATAGGCCTTCACAGCCCTCATCAATTAAAGAACAAAAACTGAAACTTTATTAATGTGTTTCACTTCCTCACAAAGCAAATTTGCCTTTCACTGGACTTTTTACAGAACCTCACTCTGCTAAGCAAGATTTGGGAAATATTAAAGCATAGATGTGAAAATAAGGAAGTTCGACTTTCATCACCTCACTTGCAGGCCCAAGTAGAGCAAACAGGTTGTTGTTGCTGTTATTATTATTATTACTATCTCAAAAATCTATTTCATACATCGGCATTATTAAATGAGCAACCTAATGCATGGGACCTGAATGCTGGAAAGAAGTAAATGCTGTCAGCATGACCAGGAACTTCGCTCTCTTCTAAAAGAAAAATTAGCACAGCAGGTGGAAGTCCAAGAGACTGGACTCTGTGTCAGGAAACCTTCCAAGTGGAGACATTAAGCCTATACTGGCAAAGACCTGAGGTTAAATCCACTTTGCTAAAAGATACTCCAACAGGAAACAAGGTGGAGAAACAACTGTCTTTATTACAACTCTGATAGGTGGCAGATTTACCCATAATTTCTGCTGACACTCTGACAGGTGGCAGATTTACCCATAATTTCTGCTGACACTCAGAGGTCTCCAAACATCTGAAATTCTTCTTGGCTGCTTGTTGCAGAACCTGCTTGTTGGTTACTGAAGAGGTTTTTTACAAGGGAACTCTCTGAATTTTCCCCTTCGCAGTGTGAAATACTAACGTTTTGATAAATAAAAATGTAGTCAAGCTCCATCTTTCTGCAAGGAGAAATTCCATGGTACTCTATGGATTCCTACCATGGGATCATCAGGACTGGAAGAGCAAGGCATGCCCAGTTCTCCCACTCATTCTGCATAAACGACAGCACTGCCCAGACCTTCCAAAGAAAGGGAGATCAGGGCTTTCCTCGACAAACTTTTCATCTGAGTATGAAAGGGTTGGCAATACTGGTAACTGTCCTTGGGTTCAGAGCCGAAATCTGAAATTTATGCATATGTAAATATTATCCTTCTTACTCAACTCCAACATCTGCAGATCGTAAGTCACAGTAATGCAAAAAGCTATTTAAAAATTTTAAAAGTGCATATGATTATTAAATGTTATCTAAAATTCATTTTCTTTCAATACTTTGATCAACTTTATATGGAAATTTGGGGGGCTTTTTTGCAGTAATGCTTAGCTGCCAACACTGGGAGTACACAATAAGGGACATTTCAAAGGTAACAAGAAGGTAGATGAATTGTACTTGATATAAATAAAAAGAATTTTTTTCAAAGGTGACATCCAAAAAGTTACGGTAAAAAAGACTGCTGGCTGGAAATGAACAACGAGTCTCCTGGAAAATGAAAGAGAGTTGGCAATGCTATTAATTTCTCTTGGAAAAAATAATCTGTGGGCAGTACTGCTATTTAGAATGAGGCATTCTTATAAACCTGAATAGTAAAATCAAAGCCTCCCTTCCTTGACTTTTTCTGAATAAGAAAATTGCGTGTAAAGTCCTTAAGTATTTATTAGCATCACGTTTACCATTAACGTAAACAATGATCACAAATGTCTACCAAACATTTAAAATTGTTGGTAACGAAGTTGAGACACATCCCCAGCAGGTTCTTCAGTCATTACCTGAACTGATGACTTCTACAAAGTTTATTTTGATAGGTGACAGAGAAGAAGAGCAACTTAGCGGAAAATGGTTTTAAACATTGACGTTAAATACATCATGGAGTTTTGGAGGTTTTTATACAGCTGACAGCTTTCATTATCAGGTTGGAATTTTATTACTGTTCTAGTGGTCCCACATCACCTTTTCTGACCAGCTCCTGTGATGCAAAACTTCCCATCACACAAACTCCTGTGACTGACTGGGTAACTTAACAACACACACTTGACAGCTAAAAAGGAAGTGGAGGGCAGCTGCAAATGAAAGAAGGAAAAGCCCCAGGTTCAATGAAGGAATCTGTGTGGGCTTAGTAGCTTTTAGCAAAATTCCAGGTTCCACCAGTATTTCTGTCATGTCCATTCTAAGCACATTCTCACTTTCCTCTGGCTGGGACAGCAACAGCAGCTCTTTTCCAAAAGCAACAACTCCATGGTTCACACAGACATTTTTATATAATTGGTATTGTGTCAGTTTTAAGCAGATGAAGTCTTAGTGTAGTGATACCTGCAGATCTTAAAACTCTTTTGTTTTTAATTAAAAAGCAATTTGTTCTTACAACATCTAAGCATGTGGGAGGAAAAATGGCAAAATAGCAGATAAATAACAATATTTCTGAAATATAATGCCATTTTGTGTAATCGATCTGAACATTGAAGAAAATGCTTCTAATACTTCAGGACACAAAACATTTTGAAAAGTACACACACACACACAAAGCACAGAAATACAGAAACATGGAAATACTTCACTTTTGTCATTTATGCAATTTAGTGGCTCTCAGAATTCAAGTATTTCCTTAAAAACTTCTTGGAACAAAATGTTTCCACGTGTAACTGAAGTATCACACACTGACTGACAGAAAATTTCAAGCACAGAATATAAACTGGGAGACAAGTATTCCCAAATTTTGGTTCCAGCAAGATGTCCAGTTTTGGTTTGGTTTGAGCTCCCTGTAAATGTATGTATTTCCTCATGCTTCCACAGGGCCTGGTATTATATAGAGATGGCATCAGAGTTGGGACTCTAATGGAATCCCAACACTTAGCACACAGTCTGACACACAATGAAATACTAATCATCAGTCATCACAGGAAGTTACAGCCTGAATCACCCCTCGGAAAAGTGTACCTGGAGACAAAAAAACCAAAAGAATCTCTTTGTTTTCTTTTTTTTTTGCAAGATTCAGCAGTTTATACCAGCTACCCTAATAGGATGCTTGTACATCTTTGCTTTGCTGATATGTCGACAATATCCAAAGCAGGGAAGGAACTCCTTCATGCTGCCTGCTGCTCCTTCCTCTCCTGTTTCTCCTTCAAAAATACCTTACCCATCAAAACTTGGGTACTGGAAAGCCAGACAGATGCACATTAAGCTTTTAATTCTTTCACATCCCAGGAATTAAGAAGGCAATACTTTACTCTATGCCTTCAAGGAAAATACGCTACTTTTCTTGACCATAAGATGTAAACTTTAATTACACTGTCCACAGGCTTTTTGTTCCCTCCTCCACGAAGTCAGTGCTACTCAGTTCAACCCCAAACAGAATCCCAGAATCCCTGAAGAGGAAGACTTTAAATTAAAGATTGAAGCCTTCAGATAGGACACCCTTTTAAGAGTATTTCTGAACAGTGTACAGGGCACAGTGCAGACCCCCACACTCCACCCTCACCCTCCCACTCTGGCGTTCAGTGTCACTCCCCACAGCAAAAGCCAAGGCTCTCAGAATGCACCCATACTCACAAAATGAGGAGGGAAAATATTTCATAACTAGCTCCCCTGTAAATTAGAAAAGCATGCAAAAAGTCTCAGTAGACCAGAAACCCAAATAAAACCACAGACACTGCAGCTGAATGCAATCTCGCTAATTATTAACCTAAGTAGGAAAAATAACTGTTTCACACATTACCCTTAGAAAAAAAATTAAATATATATATACTTAAACTACAAGAAACATTTCCTCAGATGACTGTCTAGACTGCTGTGATAATTTGAGTTCATAATAAGCTAAAACCCAGCCAGCTACTATTTACAAGAGTTCTGTCTGTGTAGAGGCAGAAGCATAGTTTCTGTTCACCAGACCTTTTGAGTTTGTTCAGCAAAACTGAAGGGCTTTTGAGATTTACCTCTTGGGCTCATACAAGATTTTCAGGGCGACATTATAAAGCTGAATATCTTTTAACAATCAAAATATAGGAAAGAAGATAATTAAGAGAACTTATATATCCTCTCAATACAGAAACAATTTAATCCTGTTTCTTATATAGCGAGTTATTAATCTGAGGTGGAATAAGCCAGTTTACTTTTGGCACTCTATTATTTTGCAACCATGGATGCAATGTGCTCTTGACTGGCTACAGTAAATTACCCCTGATAATACCTAGATTACTCTTTTCCATGTATTTTTATTATAGCAACTGTAGCTTTCAAGATCTTGCAAATTTAATGCTTATGAAGACAGATACAGTTGAAAATTTAAAGCAGATCCAATTTAAAGAATTTTAAGCCTTAATATTTAATTCATTGTAAGGGAGCTCGAAGCGTAACAAACATAATGAAAAATATCAGGGCATGCAGAGAACACAGGAGGAGAAAATGCAAAAAAGAAAATTACTTCCAAATATCTGGCATCTATCTAACCTTCAACCACAGAGCCACACAGAGTTTTGGGTTCTCCACACTCATCCTCCTGGTTCAACATTGAGACAGTTTTATTAAACCCCTTTCTTATTAATCAAAACAAGTCTAATGTGAATGACTACACCCTTCGAGAGAAAAGTAAGCAAAACCAAACAAAAAAAAAATCTTCCCATTTCTTAGTTTTCAAACTCAGTTTTTCACGAACAACTGTTCAGGTGTCACTGAATAACATGCATTTTCCCTCTTCTATTTCTTGCTCCACCACTGCAATATTCAAAGAAATATCCAAACCCCTCCTTTCACTCTTTCTCAGATCTAATATGGAACTTCTGTGTACACTGAACATACACCCAAGGTAAAACAACAACTTCAGACATTCATAACCATTAGAGAATTAAATTTCCAAGGTTCCTGAGTTTCCCACAGGATCTCACAAGCCTCCTCTACACAATATTTGTAAACTTACAAGGAAATTTGTCTGCTTTGTTCTCATCCATGCTACAAAAACCAAAAAAAAATTTGACTCTTTCCTCCTTTTTCCAGTACTTCAAAACTGGGTTCTTTAACTTATTTCTGCTTTTTTCCAGTTTTACCTAGAATGCCTCTATAAGCAATATACAACATTAGCACTTGCTGAATTTGACAGAAAGTTCTCCTAGTCACATGAATATTTCAGAGGTTTTTGCATTTTCTGTGTTAAAGACAATCCCTGTGGGCAAGTGCCTCAATTTTTTCTGATTGCTAACTTTTCTAGATATCCTGAAAATATCTCAAGATTTTTTTTTCCTGGATATCTTACAAATGAATTAGCTTAATAAAATTAATAATTATCTTTACTTTTCAGAAGAAATTATTTTTTTCTCCTGAAACTGTAACAAAGCCATCATGGCTTTTCTCAGCTCTTGTATTTTCTCTCTCCCCAGGTAATGAAAAAAAAGAAGGTGACATTTTAATGCATCTGACAAAGAGCAAAATTTTCACTGAGGAAGGGAAAAGATGAGACTAGACAGAATTTTTCAAAGACATCTTCCCTCTCCTCTGTAGCATCTTTCTCACTCATGATTTTGCTTCACTGCTCTTTGTTTTCAGACCCTTGATTTGCTTTTCAGTGAACAATCTCTAGATGCAGAGTATAACCTAGCCTAAGTCCTACCCAACACATTAAAAACACAGCATTTTATGTTCTCCTAGACTTGTTACTCCTGTAGATAAGAGGAAAGTACAGGGTTTTTTTCCAAGTGCAGATTTTTAAAAATAGATACATGAAGAAAATACACATATTGGCTGTGAGTATAAAGTGTAACAGTTCTGGTAGTTTTTTCTTTCTTTTCACCTTTTAGGGCAGCACAGCTACAGAGCTTCCCTTTTAAACGACTTGAAACAAAGAAACATTCCCTGTGCCTGAGCTGCAGGACAGCTCCTCTATACTCTGGTGGAAACTCTCAAGCCCTTGGAAGAGGTCATTCAAATCCATGCTTTAATTTTATTTTTGTAGACCTTCTTTAAAGGCATAAAATCCCTGCTTTTCATTCTAATACGAAGTGCAACAACCCCACTCCTATTACACTTTAGCACTTGCCTGCCCTATGCTTGAAGAAACTGAGAAGTTTTAAAGATTTCAAATGTTTCAAAAGCAGCAAAGCTGCTGCATTGAAGGGTTTTTACCTCTTCCTTTTGCTGGTGCCAAAGAAAAAGACTGTCATTCAAATATTGAGGTTTCATTTAAAAACTAGAAGGGAGTAAGACAAAGACACTGACTGGGATCACAATACTTTCTCCATCACTACCACAATCAGCATGATCAGCATTACCCCTGTCATTTTTTAAACTGCTAAATGTTAAATCTTTCACAGACCTAGAAGAGAGAAATTTTCCAATGCCAGCTAACAACAAGAAAACACATACTGTGTAGGCACCTTGCAGGTTTTTAGTGCTTTAGGCGGATATTTGCCTTTGAAAACTTTGTTTTTGGAGATAATGATGGATGGCAAAAGCAGGGAATGTAGTGCCAGAGCCCTGTAACACCACTGGGTATTGACATCTGAGAGCAGGAAAGCAGCTTTTTGAATCTGCCCTGCTGTAATCCATCAAGGGCTGATGTAGGCCAGTATCTACACGTCAAAACCTGTACCAGAAAAAGGAGCTTGCTGAGCAGAGAGTACACTTTAAATGTGCGTGTTATTAACACCTGACAACGCATCTAGCCTCAAAAAAAACCCAAAATATCCTACAGGTTCTTCCAACACAGACAATCTGACCTACTGTCCTGAATCAGGTACTCACCTGTCAGATAAAGCTTTGCCTCTTACTGCTGCAGGTATCTGCAATTGTTGCCTCCTACTGTCTCCAAGAGAAATCAGAGGCCTGGTTTTTTATTCTAAACTGAAGATTGTCTAGTTAAAAAAAAACCATGACCATTGTGGCATTTTGCTTGTAATCAGCTTTCCACTACGTGTTGAAGAAGCTGACCAAAATGCTTTCTAACAAAAAATTTAAGAGATAAAAGTAGACAAGAATGGTGAAAATTGCAAATCTTAGGAAGATTCATGTTCTGTAGTTTTAAACTAGTGCTGACTTATTTTTAGCTAATTTTATATTAAACTAAACTCAATTTATTTTAGTTAAATTAGACTTCAGGTTGATGATTTAACACTTGTATTTACCTCAGTGACCATGAACATGCCCTGTGAACTGGCTCATGCAGTTTTGAGCATGCTACAGGAAACTAACTGCTTTTCCTTCACTCAACAGGCCTTGCCCAACTCCTTTATGAACCTGCAGAAAATAACCCAAGACCACATGCTCCGCTTCCCAAAGACTAAAATCAGACTGAAGATGAATTAAACTAATGTTCAGCAGGTCAGTCTTTCATCTACTGTACACTGAAAGAAAAAAAGCAGGAAGACCGTAAAAAACCTCTGTTCTGGCTCAGGATGATAGCAGCCATTAAGAAAGGAAAAAAAAACCCAACCCCACAGCAAAATTAAAAAGTGACCTTCCCAAGACTTCCACAAAAAGAGAAGAGATTGCTGATCAAACAAATATTTTCGCCGTTAAGCAACTGAACAAAGTTTGCAATCACTCAGGGAAAACTGAAACAAACCAAAGTGGAGAAGAACAACTTTTTTTTTTCATTTCCACCCATGCAGCTAAACACCAGAGCTGGAGGACAGGAAACCTCCAGAATATGATCTGTCACAGCCCTCCACGGCAAGAAGTTCTGCAGTTTCTGAGATCACAGTGGTAAGACCAAATATGCAAGGTCTGAATGGCAAAAGTGTAAATTTTTTATCCTCGTGGTACTGCTAGCATCAACAGATAGGAAAAGCTGTGTAAAGCTAAGAGATCTTCTAAGTACTTTTCAGAAGAAGTAGTTTCTTAATGAATTGTATTTTCTGTTGCTTCATTTAGACTTGATTGCTGACACCTAAGCACACACAAGCATCTTCAGCAACACTACAGGCTAAACATATATTGTATTTGTTCTTTATAAGAAAATTGTATTTGAGAAGTATTGACTCCTATAGAGATCTGTGTCAGTTTGCTACACGAGCCTAATTTTAACCATATGTATTATCCCCGAACATCTTTATAACCTCAGTGCCTACCAGCTGCTTCAGTATACATCCACATCAGTTCTGTATTCTTTATTCTTCACTCTTTTGCCTCAGTTACTACACACTAGCAACACTTTAACTTTTTGGCTCCTCCTGCTTGTTTCTCTGCGCTGTCGATAACCTTCTCCATCCACTTCCCAGCTTGAAGAAAACAACCTCGAAGCAAAACCTTTTATCTCACGTTATAATCAGAGAATCTTGGTCTCACAGGATGGTTTGGGCTGGAGGGGACCTTAAATCCCACCCAGTGCCACCCCCTGCCATGTGCTGGGACATCGTACACCATCCCAGGGTGCTCCAAGGCTGGTCCAGCCTGGCCTTGGACACTTCCAGGGATCCAGGGGCAGCCACAGCTTCTCTGGGAACCCTGTGCCAGGGCCTCAGAACCCTCCCAGGGAACAATTCCTGCCCAATATCCCATCTATCCCTGCCCTCTGGCAGTTAAAAGCCATCACCTTTGTCCTAACCCTATCTGCCCTTGTGGAGATTTCCAGATCTGTTGTAGGCCCCCTTTAGCTATTGGAAAGCTGCTACCCAAATACTGTACTTCCTCATTTTTCCCCATTTCTTGCCTGTCAAAGCTTGATAGCTTTATCTGAAATCCTCTTCCCTCTTCAAAAGGATGCTATTCCCAAGCTACACATTTCACTCATTCCAAACTCTTTCACTTCCCATTATAAGCCACTTAAGTCCAGGGTAAAATAAGAACTCTTCTTTCTCTCTCTACACAGGATGAAGGCAAACTTCCACCTGTGACAAGATTTGCCTTTCCCACTTCTTCCTCCCTTTATCTCACGATAAAGCAGGAAGAAAATGTCCTTGCTTTTCCACAGCTCCATACCTCTAAAGATTATCAGCTAAAAAAATGCACAGGCCACAAGCAGTAATACAATTATCATTTAGAGTGTTGAGAAACCAAAGGAATTGGTCATGCTAGAAAAAAAAACTGTCCTCACGTGTACGACTGAGAATGACGCCTCTTATTCTGTTGCTTTTTCTTTTTTCTATTCTTTTCACTAGGAAAACTCAACTGCAGAAATTTCAACATTTTTTTTTTTTTTTCCCTGAAAAACACCACACAAAAAACTTGGATCTCGTGTGCTTACAAATCAAAGACAAGCAGCTGACCAAAGACCACGTCTGACAGGAAGTATAAGAGGTCAGTGTACATATCAGAAAAAGCAGGAGCTCCCAAACAGGTTTTGCTCTCTTTTTAGCCCAGCAGAAAGCCTCAAGTTAAATACCCTAATCGTGCCAGTCATTAGTTACTGCTCAGCCTCCTGCCTCCAGCCAGGAAATCAGCCTGCCTAGAGCCCAGATAGCTGAAAAACCAGCCACGTTTTATCATACAGCTCGGGCTGGGAGGCCGAGCTGAAGGAAACCTACATATGTTCTGTATTAGGAAAAAAATAGCTAATTTTAAAGATCTTAATTTACAGAACAATAAAAAGCGTGCATTTAAAACAGAATGATGTAAAAAGAAAAAAATGAAACAACGTCTCTTATAACTTTGATGTGATTTGCAAGGGAAGTTCACTTCCTTAAACTTATATCCTTAAACTATAAAATTTTACTTAAAGAGTTATGAACTGCTGCTAAATTCAGTTTAAAATTAAACCACTGAGACACTTCTTGCTGTAAAATATTACAGGCAACTGTGGCAACCAACAGATGAAGAAATCACTGCATTCTGCTATTTATTGGAAAGCATGAAGTATTACATTAAAAGCATAAATTACAAATTACTATTGAACTAAACAGGCATTTAAGGCATCTTTTACAGTATTTTCATGTACTCCACCTCATGTAAACCATAAACAAAATTAGCACTTAGATAGTTTTTATAGCTGTTATCAAGACACACTATATGAGTCATCTTCCTTTAACTGAATTACAGTAAAATAAATTAGTAACTTCTTTATTTGAATATGAGAAGGTCTATGCAACACTAAGATTATGCAAAATTTTATTTAGCCCTGTCAAAGCTGTAAAAGCATACTATTTTAGACTAATTAGACAGTTATTATATATACAATTATATATGCTAGATATATATTTTATTGACAGTGATAGAAGGAAATTTGGCTTACTACCTCCAATTACAAGCAATAAAATGTAAATCTTTAATTGAAATAACTCAGTTTTCAAATACCCACGTAACACAGATGAACTCTTGCAGAACAAGAGCATTCTACACATAACTGAAAATCTAAGACTTTATAGGACAGCTGGGAAATATGAATGCCAAAACACTGATGGTTTAATTCCTGTACAGGGCTGAATTCTGCAGCTAAAAATTTCACACTGAATGGTAAGAAAGCAAACCTAAAGCCTTTCATCATCACAAAAGTTAAGTTGCAACACCCATATGTACTAGAATCTTTTAAGACTTGAAGGTCAAACTATTTAGAGGTATAAATATCATTACTAAAATCTCTGAACCATCATCGCAGCTGGAGTCTGTCATATGCATTAAAACGATTCCACAGTCCTGAATGTAGTCAGGGAACAGAAGCAAATCTTAACTAGGAATTATTTCTTTTATCTGGGACAAAAAGCAAGCTTACCAAGTTGTCTGGCAAGAAATAAAAAGCATGTCTGAATGCAATCAACTGAATTTCCAAAACAAAAAAGAAATCATTTTGAATATTGCAATTCTGTCATGCCATAGTTCAGCTAGAACTATAATCCATCTTGGACACATAGCCCAGACTGCAGAATTTGCAGTGTTCAGATCCATCAGAAGCAAGGTTCAAACTATAAGTTAACCTAACATTGTCCAATCCCTTGAAAATCCATTCTGAACAGAGAGACTTGGTAGTCTCTTATTTCAGACAGGTATACATTCTACACAGACCTATCTCTGAATGGCTATAAATGGCTGTAAGTATTAAGAAATTGTTAACAAAATACTACTTCCTATTTCCCCACTAACCAAACTATGTAAGATTTGAGTCCTTGTGCTTGCTTCAGAAGAAGCAACTACAGAGAACGGGGTAAACAGAAAATTGTAAATCGGGTTTTAAGAATGAAAACAACAACCAGCTAGAGACAAACAAACTGATCCTTTACATTCCTCTCAGGCTCGTGATACCGAGTGGGTATATAAAACAGCCTGGAATAGAAAATAGAAACTCCTGCTTTTTCAGTGTTTGGGTTTGTATTTCCTTTACCTCTGTGGAAATTATTTCCATTCCACAGTTAACAAATGCTATAAAAAAAAAATTTAAAACTTTAAAAAGGTGCAAGATATTTTTCCCAATTTATACACAGCTCGGAGCATTTCACAGCTGAATTTGAAACAGGGAATTCCACAGGACTCCTGCTGAAGCCATCTCTAAGACGCATTCTGGAATAAGAATGGGTTTAGGAACTGATCCCTGCACTATGGTAATTGGTTGTTTTTTCAGTCCTTCTCTGACTTCCTCCAACTAACCAGAGCAAATTACTCCCCAAGTTCCTCTCATGAAAGAGGTGCTATACAGAAAAAAAAATCCTTCAATTATCTAGACTTGCACAATCCTAACACCACCAGCAATTTTGATGGATTGTTATTTCGTGCAGCTTACAGCAAAAGACAACCAATCTTTTAACTATTATATGAACAAAATATGCAACCTAAATTAGCTGAAATTCCTACCCAGTTAGGCTTTGCACTTGCCAATTTTTAATGTGTCTGCCAAACTAAAGAAAAAAAGGAAGACACTTCCTAAAATTACAAACAATAAACGGTTTCTTACTGAAAGTTTACTGGCTCAGCCAGAAAATACACAGCATAAAGCACGTACACACATCACTTTTTGTACACAACTGCTCACGGCTTCCCTCCTCAAATTTCTTTTACCTCTCTGGCACTGAGGGCCAGTGAAGCCGTAGACACAGGCACAGCGATTGGGTCCAACACAGCGTCCTCCATTCTGACAGCCACTCTCGCAGACAGCTTCAATTCACAAAACAAACAGACAAAAAAAGCTTAAAAATGTCATGGCAATGGTACTTCCAAAATTAACCCATACGACATTTAAAAAATACTCGTTTTCCTCCCACTGCTATAAGCCTTTCTAGGCCTGAAGATGAAGCTGAAGGCCCTTCTACCCCCTCCACCAGCAATGGCTGTGCAAACCGAATTCCATCAGTACCTGCTGATGCTAACTGCCAACAGCTGCTCAGCACAGATTAACAGCAGATGTTTGAATAACTTCAGTGTGTTTTAATCAGCTGTGCAGATCTAGTCATTAATCATAAGAACCTGTATCCCCCACTGACGTTAGCTATCTATCAAACCTCAACTATTTTGAGGGGGTTTTGGGGCATATTAATTCATGTTGTTCAGTCACAAGAGCAGCAAACCTTTCAAGAAGAGAAAGGAGGCCAAGAGACAGATAATCATCTCTGAGAGTTGATACTGCTGGAAGAAGGAGTGATGTTTAGAGGCAAAGGAAAAGAACTACCCACTTAACTCATCTTTTAAGTACCTGAAAAAACTGTGTTTCTTAAAAGAGATCCCAACAAAAAATAAAATTTTTGCAGGGAGGGAGGCAGCTGGAGAGGGGTGAAGGGGTTATAAATCCACAGTACATTTAGATGAAAAAGGTATTTCACTGTCAGGGGGACTTCAGAGCAGCCACTCATGCTCTTTACCAATGGTCTGAATCAAGAACAAAGCTTCCTGCCAAACCACTGAATTTTCTCAGTTCAAAAGAAAGACAGTTCTTCAGAGAAGCTGAAAAACACCATTGAAAGAGTGCCTTAGCGAACTAATTTTATTTATTTTCAGGCTCACTGCTTCAGCTCAGTGCTTCAAAATTTGTCCAAAATTAGCACATGCTCCAAATCAAAACATTTGCATTTACCGGACAGTCACAAAATTTTTAAAACTTTAAATTTTTGGTCTAGAAGTCATTAGGCTGCCTTCCTACATGTGTCTCCTCGGTTTGGATGTGGCATTTGTAACACATTTGAATATCCAGGGCAAAAAAACCCTCAGACACCTAGAGAAGGTGATAATTTCAAACTGGAAAAAGGTACACATGCCTCCTGTATCATAGTGGAGAGCATAAAACATACTGTTGTGTGGAAATGTGATAAAGCCTTACTTCTTACCAAAATCCACCAAGCAGAATTACCTTTTCCTGAGAATGCACACATAAAATGAAGATGTTTTGCTGCATGTGTTACATTACTGAATTAGCGGACAACCACACTTCAGCAAGACAACAAACTTCATTATATACAATTAAATTTTTCTAAATAGAAATAAAAACATATTTACATTTTTAAGACTGTCTAGAAGACAAATACTCAATCTTGCTTGAAATTTTAACTACCCTATACACTGAAACCAATCTCCAGAGTTTGTTCAGATTTTCTGGATTGCTTCAAGATCACCACTCAAAACTTCAATCACTTTTTCATTTATTCCCTGGAAATTTGCCTCATATGAGAGTATTCAGGCATTGACCAATACTTTAACAAAAGCAAGAAGGGACTAGCAACCCTTAATAGTAAATTTCACTGTGACTAGGGCCACAGTTTAGGATTACAACTATGTGCTAAAATTTTGGAGAGTTTTATCCAGTTAAAGCAAGAACAAGACTGTTTCCCAGCATTTACAAAAATGACTAGGGCAAAAAAAAATTATCTTCCACAATATACAGTCTGTCTGGTTCTTGCATAGCTGCCCTCTGTTTGTCTCTAGCTCTTTCAGACTACTTTATGCAATTAATTTCTCTGCTAATTAGTAGTCAGCTGGCCTCAGAATACATTTTGAGTCTTTCTTCATCCCTGCAGGCTTTAAAGATTTTTATTGTTTGCTAAACTGCTACAGCTTGTAAACACTGGGCTGTTATAGGTAAAGCTGGGCAAATAATTCACTTTCTAGCTTGTCTGCCAACCCAAAAAGGTCTCCAATAGCTTGAACCATATTTAATCCTTTTTTCCTTAGACAAGCAGAAAACAGAAAAACATGCTTCAACCCAGCCGTGAGACTATTGTTCTGAGGTAGAGAAAACTTTGTTAAAGAGAATGAAGAATTAGTGAACATCTGGTATGAAGAGTGGGATGTTGCTCCCCAAGGGTTTTCCGAAACTGCTTGGTGAATCCAACCCATAATCTGAATTTTAGAGAATGGAAATGCACTTCATGCACCAACTGACTGCCTGCTAAACACCAAGCCCCAGAACCAGCACTTCTTTCAGGTGTTTCACTGCACTTCAAGCAAACTGGCAGTGACTTACGCTGCTCACAGTGGGCCCCAGAGAAGCCCTTCTGGCACTGGCACCGCTCATCCACGCACGTCCCGCCGTTCCTGCAGCTGAAGGTGCACTGCTGTGCTGCACGGAGACACCCAAAATCAGCCAAAAACACCACAAAAGAATGACCTTTTATAGGCTTTAAAATGGGATCTGAATGACGGGCTTTGTACCATTTACGCTGTACATTTTAAGTGTATACTCACAGAGAGGTTTTCTCGAGTTTTCCACAATTGTTATGTATCAACTCAGAACTTTTAATTGCATTGGAAACTGTACAATCTTAATTTCTTACCAAAATGGGCTCAATGAAAATGTAAATGCCACACACATTCATTTGTAAACTTGCTTCCCTCTTCAAGCAGATTCTATTTAACTTTGTCACAAAGAATAAACAGGCATGTGTGCTATAACAAACTTGATCAAGAACTTCAGGTGTTTTACTTAAGCATAATTTACATTTGTGTACGGAGTAATGAGAAGTTATTTTTAAGGGAGTTAGCATTTTTTTCACTGAAACTTAAAGAGAATGACTTCAAATGAAACCTCTAATGAAAACGTACTAAGGCCTTACCAGGTTTCGATCCACATGTGGGTGATATCTGCCCACTGGCACAAGTGCACATGTTGGGACGGGAACAAAATCCATCACCACAGTTATTTCTGCAAATTGCTGAGGAAGAACCCAGAAAGACAGTGACAGGGGTTAACAGCAGCCTGAGTCCTAAACTGCAGGAAAAACAATACAACACTCAAAAACTCACTCCATTGGGATGGCTATTACACACGCAAAGGCAATTTTAAGTTAAATAAAGCAAATTGAATTTTGGCATACTCAGTATCTCTTGATAAATACGAAGGCAATCAGAATCAAATCGGGCATATTCAAACAGTGACCTGACCACTGAAACCAGGTAACCAACTCTTTCCCCAATTAGAAATACCAGCCAATTATGCAAGCAATGTAAAATTATTAAAAATACATCTTTCAGACCACAAGACCTGTGAAAAGCATTACTATAAAGCCAAGATTTGAAGGAATATAAACAATGCCAATTTATGCTATGGGCTTCACTCTTACAATCAGCACTTTAAAGGCATTTTACGGTCTTTTTATCTCTTTTCCTAAGATTATCCACCCTTTACCCGAAGCAGTTTTGTGGGAAGTCAGTGTCCAAATGCTGGACTTCGCAGATTTTGTGGTGTTTCCCTAAATACAGTTTTCTGTACGCAGGTAGTCCCACTCTTTTATTTAGAAACTAACCATAAAAACCCCAGGAAGGCCTGTCCACCCTGTATGTGTGTGTCATAAGCCTGACGTTGTGCCATCCCCCCGATGACCCAAAGTCCTGCCTTCCCTTCTCACTCACCATCCAGCACAAAGGAGTGACAGAACCACAAAAAAGAAGAGCTAAAAGAATCTAAAACAAATCCAAATTAATACATCAAATTAATCTGCTCAACTAGCAAACAAATCAAAAGAGAGCCTGCAGCAGAAAAAGCCACTATAGCACAATGCAGGACTTAAAAAAAGACACATATTGTGCAACAGACAACTTGCATAGCAAAAAAACCTCAAAAACAAACAACAAAAAACCCCAAGAATCACAATTTCTTTGTAAATAAGCCTAGAGTTTTGTGAGAACCAAATAATCTGGCAACACATCTCCACTGAAGGACTACAATGGAACAAATACCTTCAGGAGATCACGTGCCACACCACTCTTTGGGCATCAAAAAGATTCAAAATGCATCGTCTACATTTACCATTAAATTCCACTACAACCATGCCCCGTAGGAGAGGTCAAAGAGTTTGAGGGATTTTCATATTTAGCTGGAATTAGAGACACACCATGGACTGACTTGAAATGCTTTTCCACGTGCTGGAGTAAAAGTGAGAAACAGGACATGGATTCAGAGCACTTGACAAGCACAAGAAACAGGGTTGTTTTCTTATATTCCTGTTCAATCTATCTTTGTACAACACAGGTCAATCTCCTGATAAAGGAAGGTTTACGTTTAGTCCGTTTTGTTAGTTTATTATCCATTAAGGAATAATTTTTTTACCAATTGAAAGCCCCAGACCTCAAGGCATATCCTAAATATGCTTTCATCAGAACAGTTTATTCTGTACAGCAAAAGAGTAAAACTAAGCAGAACTTTGGTTTTTAGATAAAAGATCACTTTTAATCATAAATGTGCCACAGACCACCAACAACCACCATCACATCATCAACTTGAAACTCTGTCAGATCAGAACGGTTTCTTTTTGATCTACCACTGGCTCAGGAGATTTCTCCTCATGAAATACTACTTTAAAATCACCAGTTACAACATGCATCAATTATAATCAGCACATCTCCAATAAGAAGTTTGGTAGCTTGTCCAGCACCCTGGGCAGGAGGTCTTGTCTAGGTGAAGAACTCCAGCTAAAGGGAACATTATCTCAACAGACATTAAATGTGAGCACAGAAATCTGTACAGTTAAACCTTCACCAAAAGAAAAGAAACAGAAAAGTGTCACAGACAGTATTACAGACGGTCTGGCAACATCATTCACCCTCCAAACAGGTTAGAAAGCTGCAATTAGACTCCAGTACGTAAGTAGGAGCTAAAAGATGTCCTTTGTGCACATAAATTTATAATAAATCAAAAGATTATTCTAGATGTGGACAGACCTGAAACCAAAACCTTCAACAGGCACTGAGAGTCACGGTTTGAGGGTATCTTGTAAGGATTGCTGAAAGCTCCTAACAACATTTGAGCCAGACACACAGCTGAATCTCAAAAGCCTATCAACAGCGTAACAGGCAGCCTAAATCCTTCCTAAATCTCTACTTTACATGAAGTAAGCCAGTATTGAAAGAGTCGATAAATGTGAACAGAGCATTTTGAAGAACTCCTCTTATTCCACAGGGACACTGATAAAAGGATCTTCCTCTGAAGGGCACCATCATCCTTTGCTGGGAAATTCTGGGTCAACCTTAGGTGAAAATAAGTGATACGTGGCACAGTTATCCACAATATTAGCAAGTCAAGTCTAATAATGTAAAACCAATAGATGTGAACAGGTGAGAGAGGCCTGGAATCACAAAGAAAAAAGAAATCCACCAAAGGTCAAAAGTTTGGCAGACCTTGGCTTATCACCTTTTCCTTCCCTAGTTTCATCCTGCATGCCTGCAGTTTATCGGATGCAGTATTACAAGGACCTCCACTGCTTACAAACAGAGCAGTATGTTATCAAATCTGAATTCTGAAGTTGAGCATACTTACTTACAAAACAGTGACAGGCTAAAATGAATGGCAACAGACTAAAAATTTAAGGTCTGAAGGAAGCAGCTACTACTATCTGAAGTGTCTACTATCAGCTGTTATCTAACAGAGAAAAAAATTAAACTTAATTTTCTGTTTCATGGTAAACATCCCCTAAGACATCATCCCCCCAGAGTACTGAGCACATTCTCCACACACACAACTTTTTTCCTTTTTTTTCTTTGCCATGGCCATGTGTGTCAAAAGTCACATCTGTCAGCACAGTACCTACCATGACCAGGCACTAGCAAGTCTACATGCTTGACAGCTATTAAAACACAATAAAAATAACAGACAAGAGAGTAAGCATCCCAGATGTAAAGAAGCCTTCTATTTGATTGTAATTCCAAGTTTCAGAGGACTTCAAGATCTGATTTGCTTATATCAAGACCTTTTGGCTTCTTTTTTGTT
Source organism: Melanocharis versteri (assembly GCA_013397845.1). Taxonomy (NCBI): domain Eukaryota; kingdom Metazoa; phylum Chordata; class Aves; order Passeriformes; family Melanocharitidae; genus Melanocharis; species Melanocharis versteri. The sequence goes on from VZTG01010161.1 coordinate 108,332, forward strand.
TTTACTGTTACTAGAGATGAGTATTTGATTTGACAAGGTTTTTCTCCCTTTTTCCCTCGTTGTCATGGGTTTTCTTTAAAAACCAGGTGGAGACACGTTTCTCATGAACATACCAATGTCAATGGGCACCCCTTCAGTTACAAGGAATGTGGACCTGTAAATCCATCTTGGTTTTTTTTTCCTTTTCCTTATTTTTCAAAACAAGGTGAAAGACAGAACGGAATTGGCTTTTCTCATACTGAATGGAACAGTGACTCGTGGAAGAATATTTACTTTTATTGTTACCCCTTGAACAGTAGAAATCTGGAGTAAGACACTTACGAACAATGCACTGATTTCCTCCAGGAAGTGTCTTCCATCCAGGGCAACAGTAGGAACGAAATCTAGAGCCACACACATTTGGCCTGTGACACAGACAAAGCAATAAATGCATACGGGAAAATACGAACCACTCTAAAGAGAATGTAATGTTTTACATATACATACGGGAAGAATCCAGCTGCATAAAACAAACAAAAGCAAAGCAAAGTTGTCCACAAAGAAAAGTCCTCCCTAAAGGAACAAAATCTTCCTCCAAGCTATTTTATTTTGGGTTAGTTCCACTGACTAGCATAAAGAGAAGAGGAAGATGAGGCAAGAGCAGGCCACATTCATCCTTGTTGCAGCAACAGAGGATATGGAAGGGATGAGTTTGATTCTGCTTTCATACAAAGTCTGAGAAGCCTTGCCATAAAAACGGGCTTCACGCTGTCATCTGACACAAGACAGAAGGGATGCCTGCTCATAAGAATACAACCAACTCAAAATACCAGTAAGTCCCCAAAACACCAGAAGAAGAAAACCAACCAGACTTCGCACCGTTTCTTTGCAGAAACCCCCCCAAAAAAGCGAGCGTCAACGCATCTCCGAATCGGAACATGCTGGATATCAAGGAGCCCGATGGGGTCAATCCGATAGCTGTAACGTAGCCCCACACAACGTCTGCTCTTAATTAAATCGCACTCCTCAGGAGCGCAGATTCCGCAGGCAAGGACCAAACCCCGCAGCTCAGCGAGCCGTGAGCCCTCAGCCGCACAAAAGGGCGGGAAGGGGAGCGGCGCCGGCGGCACCCGCGAAGACCACGGGGAAGGGGCTGTGCCTCGGGAGACGCCCGGGGAAAAGGGGTTTTCAGCCTCGTCCCTACCCTCGGAGCGCGTCCTGCTGTCCTCGCCTGCGGACCCGGCCGGCGGCGCTCCCGGCCCCGTCCTCCCGGTGCGCGGCGGCCACGGAGCCGCCCGCTCCTGAGGGAGCGCGGAGCG